>JABSTQ010010926.1:0-169372 GCA_013358835.2 Ixodes persulcatus | reverse complement strand
CATAAACCACACAGGCACTTATAAGTAGTTTTAAATGTCTGTCCTTTATTTGCAGTGTCTTGGTTTCAGTCATGTACATGAGTAAAGTTTTTCAGTAAGTCGGATACCCAATTGTTTTTATTTATTTTATACCAATTGTTTTTATTTCTAGTAATTTGACACCACCTCAAAACGATTTCACAAGTGACCACCTTAGTCTTAGAAATTGCAAAGTAAAACATCTATAAAACACTGTCATGGCCCAAAAATTGGTACTGAGAAATTCGATGAAACGGGCCCTTAGCGATTCGATTGAAACGGCGTTCGATGAAACGGCGTTCGATGAAATGTCCATTCATTCGAAGAAACGGCGTTCGATGAAATGGCGTTCGAAGTCAATTTTAGAAATATTAGGCGCGCGTATGAAGCGTTGGTGTTGCGAAAAAAGTCGCCAGCTCGGATGCAAAAGAAGGCTGGTGGAGCGAAAATCTGGATGATAAGAACCGGGAAATCTTTGCGGGCGCGAAAATTTTGGCGCATTTTTGGGGCACAGAAAAACGGTACACACACATGCACCCAATCTTTCTAAATTTGACTTATTTAGTGGTTTTGGATGATGCCCAGAAAGTTTCTTATTGGAACTGTATGTTTATTTTCACTAAATAAATAGTTAATTAGGCCATGTCAATGAGGCGCCCAATTGCTCAAGCAACCTTGTTGTAGCCACCAATGCGGGCAAGCTAAGGCCATTAAAAGTACCCTAACGCGCGAGTGTCCTTCTTTTAATATTTTTGTCGTTCTTACGTGATACGCCGTGTATATATATGGAATGCATTATAGCTCGAGCTTAGCCTTATCTGTTTTTTTTTCGATTTGTCTTATCGACATAGTTGTGGGATTTCCCTTGCTGCTACCCGTCTCCGGTAATGACGCAGCACACCGGTTGAACGACACGTAAATATTTAATGACCGTTATCGCCCGCACCGCGATCCCAAAAGCCCCCGCGCATACGCTGCGACGGCCCTTTATGAGCGGCGGAGCGCCGCTCGTGTGGCCAGTTGCCAACGTCACGGCAGATTGATACTTTAGACAGCGCCTCATAATTTGACGAGCCTTACACGAAAAGCATGTTTTTTTGGCCATCCCGCGTCCTGTTTTTTTTATCCGCAACATGGGTCTAAAGTATCAATCTGCCAACGTCACTATACTCCGTTTCACCTTATGTTGTACCGCAGCGAAAGCTAGAAGCGCGAGCTCATAGCGTTGGCAGCTGCCCTTAATGCACGAGAGCTTGTGGCGCCGAGATGTGCTCTATATCAAGGAGCTCGCGCCTGTAGCCTTTCCTGCGGTACTACATCATAAGGTGAAACAGAGTATAGAACACTCAGTTGGGAAACTCACCGTTGAAACCTGGGCCGCTAGCGTCCACCAAGACCGAGCTAAATACGACAACAGCGCCACTCTTTATCATTTGTCTTTACTGTGGTCACCTTGAGCTTTTAGGAAGCATGTTTTTGTGTAAAAAACAACGGAAAACAACTTTTTTTGTCGTGATTTTATTTGGAGTTTAGTACAAATGAAGGGCACGTGATGTTTTCTAAAATCTTTAGTTTGCAAGGTTTTGCGGCACAATTATTATTATTTTTATACAACCATGCCTCAGCGGTGATTTCAGATAGCGCGTCCCGACCTAGGCGCATCCTAACTCCGGTAGTTAATTGTGGCGCGTCCATGTGGGAGACGGGAGTGTCACCCTGAAACCCCGTCCATCGTCCTTGTTTCGGCGCCAAAATGGCCGATTAAAGCCAAAATAGAAATAACGTGCAGTTCGTGGCTGCTGCGGGAGAAATGGCGGCGTTGCGATCGCCATTAGCTCGGTTCTCGAGCACGGATCGGTGCCACTTTTTCAGAGCAGGCTCTATGGCAGTTTCCCAACTGAATGGTTCTAGTAACGTTGTCAGTTGCCCTTGGCCTCTTCGCGGTACAGATGACCACTGACGATTGTCGGAGGGGCAACCTGGGATATCCCAGGTAGCACAAAACATTATAATAACATTATTTTTTTGTTGTGTAAGTTGAAATAGCGTTTTGTGTTAGGTGTAAATGTTACAGCAATGTTCAAATAGAACATACATCGTTTTAGGTATGTTCTCAATGTTAGTGTAACGTTCAAATTAAACATACGATATTGTAGTGTACAAAATGTTGTAACAACATTCAATACATAACTGTAAAGCAATGTTATGAGCACTAACATTAAAGTAACATTTAGTAACATTATGCTCCTAACATTATCTTGAAGTTTACAATGAAACATTATAGTAACAGTGAATGCAGAACCGTGAAATAATGTTGCAGGAAGTAACATCACATTAACATTTTAACATATATTTCCAATGTTATTTTGAAGTTTACAAGGAAACATATACATTCAATGCAAAATAGTAAATAAATGTTATAAATAGTAACACTGAAATAATGTATTGGTTTGATGACATAGCTGTTTTTCAAACTTTGAATAAATGTTCCAAATACGAACATTCAAGAAATTATTTGACAATATTGTGTTTTTAACATTATTTTGAAGTTTACAATGAAACACCACAAACAGTAACAATTTATTGGTATAACGTTTTGAAAAGAGTATAACAGTTTTGCAAATGTAAGAAAATGTAGTACACCATTTTAGTTTCAGATTTTATTGAAATGTAGCGTGAAGGTACAAAAAATGGCAAGGAAAATGGAACTATATGCTATGCTACTTTTTTGCATTTCACGTCTTTTGCCCTATAAAGATGGAAGCATTTCGACTAAGCTTTTCTGTAGCAGCTGCTAACTCCAAAAAACGGAAAATGTTGGAAACCTAAATGTAAAATGTGATCCATAGAAAGACGACCATAAATAGAATGTACTTGTTTCACTTGTTGTTTTGTTTCACATGAATATATTCACTTCCCTTTACCATGAAGGTCTGAGGGGAGAGGTAGTGATTATGTCGACTATGGAGCTTGTGGAGAAGTAAAACGATGATGTGCATCACGACAGCCCTTTCGTCCCTTCTTCATAAATGGTCAGTCTCTCAAATTGCCAGCTTGACCCTTCTAAGGTGTTCACTATACTTCCTTGGCCCTCTTGAAGTGACCTGCATCACGCTACGTTTTACTACAGAGATGCCCGAAGGTGGTGGATTAATTATCTGAAAGCATAGAAACATGCACCTCCTTAAATAAAAAAAAAGATGTGTTTTTTTTTTCTTATAAAGAAATTTCCGTCGTGCTTTTTTTTTTCAAAATGATCAAAAGTGCTTCTGGGCATATCTGGTGTTTATTACGACCAAATAACGCGTGGAACGGGAGAAAAATAAAATTGGCAAACATTATATTCGTTTCATTCGGCCAGAATAAACGTCTCAGTGTACCAAAATAATAAAGTTTTTTTTTCTTTTCCCTTATTTGAATTAGATATATGTATGATATATTTACTGCACTTTGTATGTAGGGAATGTAAGTACATAGGTGTGCTGGTGCAGTGGAAAGGCTGGCATCCATGCAACTATGTGTCCGAGGTTCCTTTGGCATGTGAACTGAAACGGCACAATCAAGGCAACTCCGCCCCCTCTCGACGAGTCCATGCACTGTAAAAAATTCCGTAATTTTACAAACACTTTGTTGTAATTTTAACGGAGTCCGTTTCTTAGTTAACGGACATAAAACCCATTTTTTGTTAGGTTGAATAAAATAGTATACAGTTGTGTACCTAAGAGTACCATAGTAGAGGATAAAAGCATTAAAAGTGCTTTTATCGTTTAATCCAGCTAAAAGCAATTCCTTATAGTAAAGAGGCTAAAGACTGTACCAAGAAACCTACAGTACCCAGCAAAAGGAACAAATTAAAGGGTGGGGGAAATTAAGTAAAAGTTCATAATTCACAGTAAAGCACATAGGCACTGCTCTACCTCACTGGGAGTGAAGGTGGCAAGTTGCCTGTCTACCAATGTTTTCGAGCTTGTGACGATTGTTAGGGGGTCCTGCGTGAGTGCACATAAAGGGATTGCCAGAACAGTGAAGACCACACCAAGAAGGAATGCTGTTGCTCTACGGTAAGAAATGGTTGAAAGGCATCGGCACAATTCTTGCAAACAACTCCCTTCAGTTCTGTCTCGTGCCCTTGCAGTTCCACAACGTTGTCTAGGAGGCATAATAAGACGACTCACTAAAGGGCCACACTTGAGATCACCTCTGGCCTGCCAGTGAAGGGCCAGAATTCTAGCCAATGTCAGAGCAGTGAGTGATCGGGAGCGAGCATGGCTGCCGAAAAATAGCGTAAGCTTCCCCCCTTTGCTGAACACTTTCAACTGGTCTTATAAGATCAACCTCATAGG
Source organism: Ixodes persulcatus (assembly GCA_013358835.2). Taxonomy (NCBI): domain Eukaryota; kingdom Metazoa; phylum Arthropoda; class Arachnida; order Ixodida; family Ixodidae; genus Ixodes; species Ixodes persulcatus. The sequence continues at coordinate 165,011 of JABSTQ010010926.1, read as the reverse complement.
AGTCCCATATGGAGCTTCAATACTCTAGGGGTGGCAGGACCAGGGCTATCATAGGCACCTAAGTGTGTTATGGCCTGTTTCACTGGACACGCAAAGTACAAAACCCAGTGTTCCGCACATTTTGGACAAAAATGAGGACATGCTATGTGAAGAAACATAGCTGGTTGTTTATAGCAGACCTTGTCGATGTTGTTCTGCAAATCTTCGTGGTTTCTGGGGTCACCTGATAAGCAGCACCAGCATCAGGTCATCCGTAACAGCAGTGCAGTCGTTTGGAGGGAGGCATTATAACTATTAATAAGCATGTTGAGAACAACTGGACTGAGCACACTGTCCTGTCAAACTGTCGAGCACTTGGGTCACTGGAAATTGTTCCATGGTATACACTGCACTCTGAGCGACTCAACTTGAAGGCTTCTAGTATACACACATTTGATTAATTCTAGTGGTAATGAGCACCAGTGGCTCGCAGGGCAAGTCGTAGGACTCGGTCACGGAAGCCGGGCAGCAGGCACAGTATAGCAACCCCTTGCCATGCTTGTGGAAGGTTTCAGCTCCAGGTTACGGCGTCGCCAAAAAGGGTGATCGGAAAAATACCGCGACCAGCACAAATCTAGAATTCTTGGCACGATCCTTTCCGTAAGTAGCGTGCTCCACTATATCAATCGACAGGGTGACCGCCATAAACCGAATCCTGCATCCTCGTTTTACATACCGATAGAACTGACGTGGGATGCGTCTCGGGGAGTGAGTGAAGGTGCAGCAGCTCATTTGAGACTAAGTGCCCATTTGGAGAATCATACTGCGAGTTGAAACAACGCAAAAGGCTCGCGTCTCGCAGCGTCGCTTGTAGAAGGACCATTCGGAGAGTCTGCACACTGTGAAGGTAAGAGAGTTCACATCGAAGAGCTCATCATTGAAAGTGGCTACTGAGGTTTTAAGAGCCACTAATCGTAGTAATCGCATTCCAAAGACGCCGCGTTGTCATAGATTGTTTTTCACCAGCTAGGTCATGTAAGGCTGAGGCCAGGGCTGGGGGATCCGTCGCCGGAAACGTGAAGGAACCAAGCAAACGACGTAACGCCGTGCGTAAGGCTCACTGACTCGGTTCGTGGGTGCCGACGACGTCCGAGCAACTCTAGTGGGGTCTTTGCTTCCAAGAAGACTGGAGATTCTTTCCGGCGGGCCCATAATATCCAGACAGCATGCTTGTGGCTGATGCGGATCGCAGGAGGTGGATAACCAACGCACGAGCAGGTCGAGCACGGCCGGCACTCGAGAAAATGGTGGTCGCCGCCATGTTAAGATGAAACGAAGCCAAGCCAGCCAAGCTTCAGTTTAGTACACAATGCACTACAACCTGGTTTATTACAAAGAATTATATAAATGTTAAAACAGCTTTCTGTATTTGAAAGTTTGAATTTCAATCGACTAAAACAAGCACGTTCACGCTGCGTCAAATAAGCTTAGTCGGAACGGTCGAAACCAACGAGCAATGACTATCCATCGCCATCGTATCACAACTCAAAAACAAAGCGAGCGGGCGCTTTCAGACTTTCGGAAGAAACACCGAAGAACGTTCTTAGGAAAAGGAAGTGTCCTAGGTGCCGGCGTGCCCATGAAACCAGCTTTGGATTTCAGTCTAATTGGTGAGTGCTCTCCCATACGTTTTACTTTTTCAGAGCTTTGTGTTCGGAGCGTTTATGACGTGTTCTTGTGTGCGCAGTCGGCGTGAAAGCGAACGTGTGCGGTTCCTTGTCGCGCACGTGCTTTCCGCATTGGATGACCCCCGAGCTTTTGCCAAGGAAGTCCCGGAAGCGACCTGTCACTGAGCGAGTAGTCAGATTGCTGGAACTCACCCAGAGGCAAAGGTCCCACCGGAGGCAGGTGGGCGGGCAAGCGAGGCACTTGGTGAGTGTATCAGGGAACTTTATCTCGTAGATCGGTGTTCAAGGCTTGATTTCTGCAAATCGGGTGGCCGGCTTGGTACCACCTAGCTAGGCGCGGTGTGTTTCGCGGAACCCATGACCGCTAAAGGTACCCGTTAGCGTGCTGGCGCTCGTATTCGCTTCCACTGTGGGAGTTTGGATTCAAGTTCGAATTTCTTCCTCGGAAACTACTCGAAACATTGCGTGGCGCGCGCCTTTACAAGTAGAGTCTGTATTGATTATGTTGCTTACGAAGAGTATAAAGGTTCTTTTTTGACTGGGGCACTAACTTTTTATACAAAATCCTGTATATGTTGCGCCACAGGCAGTACTTCATTGTGAAGGTTGGAAGAAAAACAAAAACGCGCATTGAGTCGTGACAAAAGAAACACAATAAGCGTTGAAAACTGTCTGAGGACCTACGTAGCTTTCATGGAATCCGGCAAGGTGAGTGCAGCTGTTTCCACGTGACCCCGGTCTCCGGCGGCAATGGGTTGCGTTTGTAAACCAAAAAGACTTTTGCCCAACGCCATACTTTTAACTGTGTTCGGAACATTTTGTGAATGGAGTGCGCACCAAACTTAATGCTGTACAGTCAATGAACATGGGTGACGCTTGCAAGGTGCGTGCAAGTTTTCTTGTGATAATTGCTGTTTCAGCTTGGAAATTTTTGTAACTTAATTTATCTTAATATTGATATTTTGAAGTGTTGACAATGACTCAATTTTATCAGCGACTACAATTAGTTGGCTGATTTCCGAAGCCGGGTGTGGCTGGAAATGGTCGAAAAGCTAGTTCTATCGGTTTTCCTGAATCGCAATCTCCTGCGCAATACCAGAGAGCTGCGAACCTATGTTGACTGTCACAATGCGACTAGATTCTTCTTATTTTCAAAATTAGTGCATAATGTAGATGGAAAAAAACCTTAAATTTCTGTTGCTAAAGTTAAAACATGCTCGTGCATCGATTTTGAATCGTTGAGTCGCTGATCGACTCGCTCCGGCAATCGGCCCATCTCTACTTTGCTCTTTTCAGTTCTCGACGAAAAACACGGAATCCTCAAATGAGACGTTTATAACACCGATGCATGAGCATGTTTCAACATTTATAAACATTGATGTATGAGCATGTTTCAACTTTCAGCAACAAAAATTGAAGGCTTCTTTCCAGCTACATTATGTGCTAATTTTGAAAATAAGAAGAATCTAAGTCGCATTGTGACGGTCAGCATAGGTTCACGGCTCTCTGGTTTCGCGCAGGAGATCGCGATTCAGGCAAAGCGATAGAACTAACTTTTTGACAATTTCCAGCCACACCCGGCGGCGGAAATCAGCCTTCAACCAAGTGTTGTAGATAATAAAATCGAGTCATTGTCACCACTTAAAAATATTGATATTAAAATAAATTCAGTTCCAAAAAGTTACAAGCGTATATAGCAATTATCAGGAGAACACTTGCACGCACCTTGCGAGCGTACCCCATGTTCATCGACGGTACAGCGTCAAGTGCGGTTCGCGCTCCATTCACAAAATGTTCCGAGCACAGTCGAGAGGACGGCGTTGGGAAAAGTCTTTTCGATTTAGGGAAGCAAGCCACTGCCGCCGGAAATTGGGGTCATGTGGAAAGTGATGGAGCTTAAAGATATTGCAGCCGCACTCACCTTGCTGGATTCCGTACAAGCTATATGGGTCCTCAAACAGTATTCTACACTTTCTGTCGTTATTCGAGCACCTTATAACTGAGCAACGGTGTCCCGATGACCGGGGGACTGTTGCCATCCAAGCCCGTGCTTGTAATTAAGTTTGGGAGTTTAAAACAGAGAAGAAAACGCGCACGAATTTCGGGCAATGCCTACACCCAACACCGGCAAAGCCTCTCATCCAGGACTTTCACTCTTTCTACCACTCCAGCAAGGAGAAAAGCGCCGGAAGCTCTTTCCCCTTTTCTCCCTCTTTCAGTAAAATGGTCTATGTATGGCTCAGCTCTGCTTTAGCTCCGTTGAGCGCGCTTCTTACCAAGCCCTGGTGCACTGCGGAAAAGCGACACCAGCGGAAGCAAGCTCCACGGGTGTTGCTTCTCCGCGGTGCACTAGTGCCCAGGAAGAAGTGCGCTCAATGGTGCCGCGAGAACAAAAAGTATGAATTACACGAAAACGCTGTTCGAGTGAAGCGGGACAACCCAAGTTTTCAAAATTGTTTGACTTAACCAGGAGTATTAAATAGAGTCTGAATTTTCGCGAGCCTACTGTATACACAAAGGGAGATCTGGCTCAGTTTAATGTGCTTAATATCACTGAATAGTTGTGCAATTCTAATTTGCTAGTTTTATTTCTCAAGCACTTGTTGTATGGGGTATTCAAATCAATGCAAATTTTTACTTTGGTTCAATTTATGAAAGGTTTGTTTTATATGTCATGTACAGTAGAAAGCTGGGGAGCTGGTAGTGATGCAAAACTATCGATAAATCGACTATCGATACTATCGATAGTTTTTTCAAAACTATCGATAGTATCGCAGAACTATCGATCGTCGACTATTGATAGTACTATCGATCGTTTTTCGATAGTCGACTATCGATAGTACTATCGATAGTTTTTCGATAGTCGACTATCGATAGTACTATCGATAGTTCTTTTTTACAATCGATAGTCAGATTTTTGGCGGCTGTGGAGACTATCGATAGTACTATCGATAGTTTTGCAATACTAGCTCAGCGAACGCAGTTGCCGCACCGCCGCTTGCCTCCCTTCCTCCTCTCTTCGCCCAAAATCCCGTCTTCGTCATCACTGAAATCTAAACCAAAGTTGGGATGGTAAGTGCTTGGGCTAGTTGGTGTCCCATTTGAAAAAATAAAGCGAGCAAAAGAGAAGAGGGAGCGACGTGAACTACTAATGTCGGAAAACTATCGATAGTAAACCGTCGACAGTACTATCGATAGGTTTGCGATTGTCGACTTTCGATAGTTTTCCGATAGTCGATCAACGATAATTTTCCGATAGTCGACTATCGATAGTTTTTCGATAGTCGACTATCGATAGTACTATCGATAGTTTTTCGATAGTCGACTATCGATAGTACTATCGATAGTTTTTCGATAGTCGACTATCGATAGTACTATCGATAGGTTTTCGATAGTCGACTATCGATAGTACTATCGATAGTTTTTCGATAGTCGACTATCGATAGTACTATCGATAGTTCTTTTTTACTATCGATAGTCAGATTTTTGGCGGCTGTGGAGACTATCGATAGTACTATCGATAGTTTTGCAATACTAGCTCAGCGAACGCAGTTGCCGCACCGCCGCTTGCCTCCCTTCCTCCTCTCTTCGCCCAAAATCCCGTCTTCGTCATCACTGAAATCTAAACCAAAGTTGGGATGGTAAGTGCTTGGGCTAGTTGGTGTCCCATTTGAAAAAATAAAGCGAGAAAAAGAGAAGAGGGAGCGACGGAAACTACTAGTTTCGCAAAACTATCGATAGTAAACTGTCGACAGCACTATCGATAGGTTTACGATAGTCGACTATCGATTGTTTTCCGATAGTCGATTAACGATTATTTTCCGATAGTCGACTATCGATAGTACTATCGATAGTTTTTCGATAGTCGACTATCGATAGTTTTTCGATAGTCGACTATCGATAGTACTATCGATAGTTTTTTGATAGTACTATCGATAGTTTTTCGATAGTCGACTATCGATAGTACTATCGATAGTTTTTCGATAGTTGACTATCGATAGTACTATCGATAGTTTTTCGATAGTTGACTATCGATAGTACTATCGATAGTTTTTTTACTATCGATAGTCAGATTTCTGACAACTATCGATAGATAGTACTATCGATAGTTTTGCACTACTAGGAGCTGGGCTGGTTGGTAAGCACGTTGCTCGCTCACTTTAACCATGTATGTCAGATGCAATTTGTTGTGATTGTGTATTGATTTCAAATCTTCTTCTGCTCTTTATTTCATGCTGCACTTACATGCACCATGAAGACACCGAAGAAGTCTTCAACTGAAGGACAACTATAAGCACAAGCATGGAGGGGCATCTAGATGGCCAGTGCAAGGACAACTTTAATGTAAATTTTCTCCAAAGTTAAAGCAAGGCATGCCTTCTTCCAATAAAGGTATTGTGGCAAGTAGGTATGGCTCAGCTTCAAGCCGCCACAATATATACTCTTGTTTGTTCATTTCTAATCACCTGCTCTAGTCGCCACTTCTAGTCAGTTTCAAGCTTGTTGCTGTAGTACATACAGATTTGTTTTAAATTATTGGTGAGTCATTTTAACAGCTGAGTCTAGCAGCATCCTTGCTCGTATGTATACGCGTCTTTTGGTTTAATTTGAAACCGCAATAAATCTGTTTTAGTACATGTACCTGACTGATTTAATCTTTGCAAGGGTAGTAAATTGTAATTAATTTCATCTCAAAATGTGCTGTGATGAAAAGAAGCTTGGTAATGGTTGTGCATTCTAGCGTTGTTGTTAATAGTGTGCAGTAATGCGCCTTTCACAAACATTCTTTTCCTCAGTTAACGGACATGCTACGATCAAGCTTCTTCAAAGGTGTATACAGTCAATTCTCTGCAGTTATGTATATAGTGCACGGGAGTCCGGTGGTTCATCTTCTGGGAAACATTGCTATGTATGCGAAAAAGGACCTCCTCGAAGACCCGGGACACAATATTTTGCTGCAAGTCTTAGCTTTTTCAGTCCTTGGAAAAGCCATGTCTGCATCGAAACACTGCCTGACGTTGGGTTTCAAGGAGGTTCCTTTCCAACACCTTTCTTTCGGCTTTGACTACCTATGGTTGTGTTGGTACGCAAGTTTATAAAGCATTAAATTCACATCAAAGAAAATGGTACTGCTTCACTAGCAGAATATCCACAAAATGTTAGAAAGAACTTTTCAGTTGACGAAGACAAAAGTATTGTAATCAGACACAATTGCTACCCATGCAGTTCGCCTTGTTCACAGCAGAGGCGTAACTACATGGGTAGCGGTTGCGTCTGATTTACAATATTTTTGTCTTCGTCAACTGAAAAGTTCTTTCTGACATTTTGTGGATATTCTGCTAGTGTAGCAGTACCATTTTCTTTGATGTGAATTTAATGTTTTACAAACGTTGCATACCGATTGTAAAAGTGTTTCTCGAATGTTAATATAATGTTTCCTTCAATGTTATTTTAATGTTTTGCAAACATTAAATTTATGTTGTAGGAACATTTCCTGTGTGTTCAAATAATGTTTGGAAAAACATTAATCTAACGTACACATAAACGTTGTGAAAACATTAAATAAAATGACATTAAGGACATTTTTCAAACGTTAGGGCCAAACAAAAAAACAACATTATTATAACGTTTTTGTGCTACCTGGGATGCATGGATAGATGGATGCTAATGGATATACCCTTTGTAACGGGTGGTAGCTAGCGCCACCTAGCCTAAGTCTAAACAGACAAAAACGTGATTCCTCCCGCCCTTTTAAGATCAATTTTCTCCCCCTAACTATCACCAGGCAGTGTGGGATATCACCAGGATGACCTTCAGGGGATCGGGCAAAAAAAAAACTAAAAACATCACCCCGCCTCGATCTTCCCCCCGGCGAGGGAGTCGCCAATTTTTCTCTGGTCAAACCTTGTCGGCGTTACCCCAGCACCGGATCCACTGGGAGACAGGGTTGAGACTTTGGGCCGAACCCACGCGGTGGGGGGGGGGGGGGGGGGGAGTTCCAATTTTCTCTGTCCCGCCAGTCCCCAGCTGTGCTAGTTAGTTGTCCCTCATTTAATTTTCCGTAGATAATTTCCACCAATCTTCTAAACGTCTCTTTGTCACTATAATCCTTTTCTCTTCCGTCCTTCCATCGTCGCCAGTGAAACCCAGGGCCCCAGCCAAATCCGTTACCCCTTCAGGGAGGGCAGGGCGAAGCCCCGTGCACTTCAAAACCAAGTGCTCTAGTGTCTCGCTATCATTATGGCAAGCGGCACATAATGTGTCTGTCTCCTGAAATTTAGCCCTATACGTCCTCGTCCTCAAAACTCCCGTTCTCGCCTCAAACAGCAAAACACTTCCCAGTGAATTGTCAAACAGTTTTTCCTTTCTTATGTCCTGCTTTCGTGACCTGTACACTGTTAAAGCTGATTTCTCCTGCATTCTCCCCTCCCACATTTTCCTCTCTGCCTCTTTCACCTCCTTTTTCACTGAAGTAGTCTGTTCAGCCCCTTCACCAGTGTGTAGGTATTTAAACGTAAGCTTTCGGGTTCGGTCCATTTTGTGTTTAAACTTTTCACGTATAAATACTTGAATACCTTCCGTGCCCACCGCGTATCATCCATTTCGGTCAACCTTTGTTCAAATTTCAACTTACTAATTGCCTCTCTGCTATCAAAAGACGACCATCCCATGTCCCCCTGTACTCCCTCATTTGGTGTTTTTCCATGTGCTCCCAGCGCCAATCTGCCTACGCTTTTTTGTCGAATTTCTAATCCTGATTGAACTTCAGATTTCATGCACAGTACTGCATTGTCAAAAAACAGTCCTGGTACCATCACTCCTTTCCATATACCTCTGACCATTTCATATCTGTTATAGTTCCATAGTGCCTTGAGCTCCATAATAGATGAATTTATTTTCCCTTTTCTAATTATATTCTCCTCGTGTTCCTCTAAATATTTCCTTCCCTCATTGAGCCAGATTTCCAGATATTTGTATTTTCCTACATGGTCTATTACAATGTCTTGAATCCTCAGGGGTTTCCTCTTTTCATCGTTACACACCATTACTCCAGACTTGTCACTACTAAAACTCATGCCCAAGGTGTCCCCTTCCTCTCCACATATTTCAGCTAGTTCCTGTAAGGTATCCTGGTTGTCTGCCATGAGTACTATGTCATCTGCATACATGAGTCCTGGTATTACCTGTACTACATTTCTCCCTCCTTCCGTATAACTCACATCAAAACCTAAGTTGCACTGCTCTAATTTTTTTTTCCATTTTACTGAGATATATTATGAAGAGCAGAGGTGACAGTGGACAGCCCTGCCTGAATTCTCTTTTCATTGCTGCGGGTTGTGCATAGTTTCTGCTTCCCATGCATGTTATAACTGCCTTATTATCTGTGTACCTAACCACATTTGTATCAAAATTATACTCCTTCAGCTGACACCAGAGTTTTTCCTGGCTGAAATTATCGTACGCTCCCTTGATGTCCAAATAAGCTAACCATAAAGGAGTTTGGTTCTTCATTGCTATTTCTATACATTCTGTGGTGACGAATAAGTTATCTTCCAGTCTTCTATCTCTTTAGAATCCATTTTGGAGCTCGACCAGTATTTGCATATCTTCTGTCCATTGCTACATTCTACGCTTTACTATCTGCATAGCTAATCTGTATAGAACTGAAGTTACCGTTATCGGGTGATATGACTTAATGCTGTCTTTGTTTTCTTTGCCTTTATATATTAGTCTCATTTTACTTAGTTTCCAATCATTGGGTACCTCTCCTCCCATAATTACTTGGTTAATCACATGCCGTAACTTCAATTTGCTTGTTTTTCCTAGTGTCTTTATGGGTTCCATGGGTATGTTGTCTGGGCCTGTCGCTGTACCTGCTAGAACCCTACTTTCTGCTTTCTCCCATTCTTTTGTAGTCGTCTCCATCGTTACACAATTTTTTTTCTCCTCAACACTGCTGCTGACCGTGCTGTTTACTGTCTCACTCTGCTCAAGCTGGGAGAAAGCCTCTTTGATTGTCTGCCTAATATATTCATGTGCCTCTTCCCCCTCTACTCTTCTTCCCTCCTGTGTGGTCAGTAAGTGTTGGAGACCCTCTCTCTTTCTCCCCTGCGCTTTAATGTGCTCCCACAACCTTTTAGCCGCATTCCTATCTTTTTTTTATTTTTCTTTCATCATCTACTGCACTCCTGCACTTCCAATTTTGGCCTGTATTAAAGCTGATGTGTCCCTTTTCTGCTCTTGGAAGTTTTCCCATTTTGAAGCTACTTCAGCTGGCAAGGCTCACCTTTTTTATTTATTGTCCACCTATGCTCCCTAGATGCATCTTGGCGCCGCAATAAGGCTGCCTTGACCTCCTTATCCCACCAGCTTTTTGGTCGTGTCTTCGTTTTTGCTTTCCTCTTTGTTTAATTTGATGCTTCTTGAATTCTATTTTAAAGATTCCTATTAGATCCTCATACGTCCACTCTCTTTCTGGTTGTTCCATACTATGTTCTCAATGCGTTTCGATACTTTTTGTATTTGAGCTTCACATAGTTTAGGTTTACCCGCTCGTTCCTGGGCTTAATTTTCTGGTTTGGATGCGCCAAATTTAATCTCAATTCGGTTGTGGTCACTCCCTACCCAGGCAGCTCACCAATGTTGGTCCGACATTGGCCTGACATTGGCTAACGCCGGCCTCGATATTGGACAATATTGGAAGCGCTACCCCATCCAACGTTGGCCCAGTCATTGGTGCCAATGTTGGGCCACTGTTCAGCCCTCGTTCCAGCCAATGTCGGCCCCATCGTTGGTGCCAATGTTGGGCCATTGCTAAAACCATGGTTCCAGCCAATGGTGGTCCCACATTGGCAAAGACCGGCGTCATATTGGACAATACTGGAAGTGCGACCCGATCCAATTGTGGCCGTCACTGGTGCTGATTTTTGGCCATCGTTGCACTCGCCCAGCTGTTTGCAAGTGCACTCGCAAAGTTCTTTGCAAAAAGGAAGGTACACAGACACAAGGGATATTTTTGAAATCTCCTAAAAGTTTATTACACACAGCCTATTCTGTAGAAAAGTACAAACTAAGCAATTTGTAATATGTGAAGAGGTACTACTCAGCTGTTATACAACTGAGATGATTGCAAAGCAATCAACAACCGGGGTATTTGTTGGGTAGTGTCCAGTCTCCCGACAGCTGGCAGAATTTTTTCCCTGATATTCTACCGGTAGTCGCCCCTCATTGGCGGTGCAATCAGTTCACCGAACGACATTTCATCGACAGATTGGTTCATCAACACGCGATGTTTCATAACAAAAAAACTCAGAATAGCTTATTTTTTTCTTTTGCAAAGAATTGTTGCAGACTTATCATGAATCGGCATGAAAGGGTGGGCTGGTTCAGTGAGCACGCGCCTCAGGAATACACGACCGACGAAATGCCCCCACAGCGTGTAATTCGCTAACGAATGTCGATGAAACGTGAATGTCGACGCAACGTGTATTGACGAAAAGGTGGCCACGAAGCGTGTTTTCGGAAAACGCAGGGTGAATAAGGAAGTCAGTACTCTACCTGCAGTTGTGACATTATTTCAGACAGATAATGGCAGGCGACTGTCCGTAAGATTGCAGGCAAATTATTTTCTCGGCTGCCAGGAGATAGGCACTGCCTAGTTCTAGAGGTTATCCGGAACAGTATACCCGTAGAAGAACGGACAATGATCACCAAGTAGGTTGCAGCGCACTTACGATGAAAATACCGGACTTTAAAGATGTAATCCGAGGTACAGTCGGGGACAAAAGTCTCCAGGACACGCGAGCTGCGACTGAAACGCATTGCTCTGCCATCTGCCGGCGGGTCGCCTGGTTTCGAGATCACAGAAAAGCGCATGCGCGTCCCACTGTGCCTGCCAACATGTGCGCTTTCCCGCTCTTCTGCGGCGCGGCGCCTAACTCGGAATCGGGCGCGTGGTACCGCCTCAGAGATATCGCTTACTGACATGGCACCTATAAAGCAAGAAGTCGCGGCAGCTCAACTGAGCGATAAGCTGAACTGGTTTTAAAGCAAGGTGCGCTGACACGGCGAAATGCGGTGCAATGCCGCAGGCAGTATCTCGAGTTTCGGAATGTGTAGCAAACGCTCGTTAGCCGCCAGCGCTATCTTTGAGGCGGTACCACGCGCCCGAGTCCGAGTTAGGCGCTGTGCCGCAGAAGAGCGCGAAAACACACAGGTTTGCAGGCAGAGCAGGACGCGCATGCGCTTTTGTGTGATCTCGAAACCAGGCGACCCGCCGGCAGATGGCAGAGCAATGCGTTTCAGCCGCAGCTCGCACGTCCTGGGGACTTTTGTCCCCGACTGTACCTGTCGACACGGGCACTGCAGACCAACCACACAAACACAAAAACTTGAAGGAAGTGATCTGTGAAGATTCAACACGATGTAGCACACGCTGCCGTTTCCCGAACCGAACACTAAACGATTCACAAGAATGTCTTGCGCTTCTTTGAAGAAATGGATACGGGGAGGACTTTTCGAACGAGATACCATTTACCACAAAAGCGAAATCCACAGCAGGCCCGCAGGCCGCATCGAACGCGAAACTAGGTCCGGTCTTCGCAGGCATTCCGGGTTTGTCAACCGCTAATGCGTCATCCGTCAAACCACGTGATCACGCTTCTGCCGTTTCCCGCGCGCTGATAGCGGATTCAAGCGATAAAAAGTACACGGTTCATTGGTCCGGCGAGTACGCAGCGTCTACCACGCCTTCAGCTTAGGGAGAGAGAGAAAAAGAGAGAAGGAGTAGAAAAAAAGCAGGCCAGAACGGGGGGTGCGCTTACAAAGGCTAATCTTCAGGGCCATCTCAACAATGACCACAACGCGAGGGTTTGTCACTTGTACCCAAGGTTGATAGTGCAGTGGATGTTATGCGTGGCCTTGGGCTGGCAGGTTCCGTGCTCTGCCTTATCACCAGCTTCAAGACTGTAGTCACGTGACCCTAACCGGAGACACGATTGGCCTAAAACACGCATACCGTCTACCCTGTTGTCAATACCGATTGAACAAGAAAGCTCTTTGAAGGCCAGCTTTTGAACTTCTAAAGAAGCTGTCCAGCCCAAAAGTGATTCTAAACGGGGCAAGTTTGAAGACACTATGTTTTACGTTGTACAACCCACATTATTATTTAGCATGAAGAACTTAGCGCGGCTATTTTTCGCGCATGATGTTCACAAATAAATAAATAAATACATATAAATATATATCTATTTTTTATCAATAAATTTAAAATTATTTGTACAGTGTTAGGTTCGCGTTTTTAAACTTCAAAATTTTTCACGAACGAGTTACACATAAAAGACAGCACGGGCAGCACATCGTCCGACTTTCAACACACGATGAATCGCCGACGCTTGCAGACAGAAGGTTGCGATGCTGCGCGGACGGTTTCTGAAAGATGCTGCGTAGGGTATACGCCAAGCGCAACGGCTTCTCGACCGTTCGAAGGGCAGAGGATTCGCGGCGACAAAGTAGCGTATATTCAATATCGGAAAGCCATTGGCTCTGACAGTCCAATATTGTACAGGTTATGCCGGCGTATATCCAATATTGGAAAGCTATTGGCTTTGACAGTCCAATATTGGACAGCTTATGCCGGCGTATAGCCAATATCAGAAAGCCAGTGGCTCCAACAGTCCAATATGGGACAACTTATGCCGGCGTATATCCAATATTGGAAAGCAATTAGCTTTGACAGTCCAATGTTGACCAGCCTATGCCAACAAATCACCAATATTGGAAAACCATTGGCTTTGATAGTCCAATATTGTCCAATGTGATTCCAATATTGGGAAACATATGGCTCAGTTGGGCCATTGTTGGGCCATTCTTTGCCACATCAAATCCAATGTTGGCCTAATACTGTGTGCTGCCTGGGTAAGCTTTTTGTTCCTTCCTCATCTATTTCCATACTTGCTAACCTGTCATACAGTTTGTGGGAGATGAGGCAGAAGTCTACTGGTTGAGTGTGAGTTGTTTCGTTCCCACGTTATTTTGCCGTCGCATTTTACTTGTGCTTTAACTAACACTAGGTCCAGGGCCTCACAAAAATCTTCTAGCAACTTTCCGGTTGTATCTGTGAATCCGTCAAACTCTTCTAAGTGGGCATTCATGTCTCCTATGATAATTATTTCCCGATTAAGACCAATTTCCATGATATCCCTCGATATACATTTAAAGTGTTCTGTATTTTCCTCCCTTGAGGCAAAACGATTTGAATCCCCAGGTTGCCCACAATGCACACATCGGATTCTCAGGTGAGGCAAAACATAATACCCACAAGATAAGCAGCTTCATTGCTAAAAGAGTAATCGCGAAATAATTTGTAGTTAAAATAAAGTTGCGCGAACATACAAATAAAATTGTCGTAAATAATTAAAAACAAATTCACGAGCGTCCTTCGAGCCCAAAACATTTGCGGCGGAACAAAAAGTAGCTAGCTAGCATTTCACCCTTGACTACAAGCCCAAACAGACACTGCGGCTCCAACTTCGGTAAGGCCTCCTGCGCTGAAGCTTTGAACAAACTGTAGCACCCTCATTTTGGGTAGTACAAGCTCACTTGATTGAGCCTCGCACTACTTATGGCACGTTGGTTGAGCTTTTTTAATTCTGTCTGGTCCTGAAGAACGAAAAAACACTTTTGGACGCCAGAAATTGGCCAGACTCAACGCCGCAAGACAACCAAAAGTGGCAAATTCATGACACCACCGCTAGGGTACGCGTCTCTTATCTCTGGGTGGTGACGTCAAAACACCTGTGAAGCGACGCTTTAATTTTTCGTTTTCTTTGTCATGTCTACTTTGAAACGCGGGGAACGGCTGTTCTTGGCTCACGCGCTTAGCGTCTTGGCTTTGACGGCGTTCGAATTTTTCTTGTTTCTTTGTATTTTCATCGTGATCTCGCGCTCGGTACCAGAGCTGGCACGCTTCTGCACGCGTGACAGTTTGAGACGCTAAAGTATGTACTACCCAAAACAAGGCCTAACAAGTCCCTTTTCGCAGCACCACCTGGGGAACGCAGGAGGCCCATACGGCGTGAGTCTGGGAGCGCGATTTTGTTTTGATGAATTGACATGATTGACCTTTTTAACTGATTAAGTACTGATTAAGTACTAGAGGGCGCATATTTTCGTTCAAATTATGAAAATATACCGCCTCCGTTGAACTCCAAAATAGCTTGCCTATATACTTCGCATACAAACACGAAACGATTTTTTTTTATTGGGGGGGGGGGAAGGGGGGGGGGGGCTTTTGTGACCTTTTAAAAGGTACAACAGCTTATGCACCATCATCATAGCCTCCTGTCGCTTTTTACTAAAAATTATATTTGTCTTTACCTGCAATATTTTACTGAAATATTAGGCTACCTTTTTTTGCTAGGAAAATTAAATTATTTTTAGTCGAAAGGAGTCGGTTTTGTGCGCCAGCCATTAAAACGGTGCAATAGTTTTCTATACTTTTTCTTTTATATGTTTGCAGCCGAGTTGACAAGAAGCGGAGAGCAACACGAACCCCAGGAAAATCTGTCCTGGAAGCAGCAAACTGATGACTGTGCCACGAGGTCCAGCGACACCGGTGGGAACTCACAAGATGAACTCCAGGGGCCATTTTCGACGCCTTCCCGTGACGGGTGTCGGACGACGACCCGTCACGGGAAAGGCCAACTAATGACATAGACAAGCAAGTCAGGCAAGCACGCGGACCTTTCCAGCCTCATTTCAGCAGCTATGCCAAAACAGGAGCCAATAATCGGAAGCGCTGTTTTTGTGTACTATGGTTTAAAACGTTTTGCTGGCTCGAATACAGTCCAACAAAAGACGTTGCATTTTGCTTTTCTTGTCGCGCATTTCCCCCAGGAAGCGGTATATCCACCGAACCAATTATCTAACCCCAATTACACGCTGACCAACTACACGCTGTATAAATATCCACACAAACCCCAATTATTATTATTTCCGTACCCAGGTTCGATTCTCACATGTATAGTGTTTTTGTACAGTTAACGCTTGTACCTGCTTATTATAGTTTAATTCTCAATTGTTCATTTCCTTTCCCGCCAGCTCAGTTGTCATGTGTTTGTACTTTTGTGTAGAGTTCATCGCATTTGTATAACAAATGTGTAATGCCCGAGTCCTCGTGCGCTTCATTTTTGTGTGTGTTTTTGTCAAAGCCCTTGTGCACTACAACTGAGTTTGTTTATCGTTTTAATGACTTTGATTATTGTTTAATAAACTCCTATTATGAGTGCAAAGAATACGTCTCCTTCATGTTCTTTCACCTCACGATGAGTCCGTTCCCCGAAGCGTGAATAGATTGGAAGGAGCGAGGTCTAAACTCGTATGTATGTAAAATAATAATTTTGGGTAAGCAGTTTGTGATAGCACGCACCTTTATTGGGATCACACACACAAAAAAGTAAATAGCGTGATGACACATTCATGCAAGCTATATGATGATTTTTAAAGTCAAGTCGTGCACTCTCTGACGCGGGACTCTGCGCACGCCTATGGCTGTTACATACATGTAGCAATGATAAAGCCAGTGATATGTACGGTACAAAGCTTTGCCCGATGTCGCTTTGGACATGAAGGAGTACATGTTTCTTAATACTCTTCCGAGAAGGTTATAAAATGCTAACAGCGCCAATAAAACTGAGGACAAAAAACGAGGTACACAAACAGAGTGCAACATTTTACTTAAATAATTTCGCGAATCTTGGGAGACTTGGGCTCCACAATTCTTTCAAACATGCTCGTTCTCATTGGGCTTGTCAATCGTGTGAATAACTATAGGGGTCCTGCTTATGCTACAAAACAACACTGTTTTGAGTTCAAGACATTATTAGGCAGGCAAGCAGGTTGTTATTCGACACGCTAAAACCCGAGACGGACGCAACAGAAAGGGAGTGAAACACAGCTCTGCATTTGAGACGTGTTTGAGTTTTGTTCGAGACGGATTATATTTGCCCCCCTTTCAATCGGCTCCGTTTTGGTTCTTTTTTTTATATTAATAATGATACTTTTTGAAGTTCGTTTTTTACAATACAGGAAATCGGGTCCGTCAAAGCCTAGAGGCTTGTACGACGCGGCCCGGCAGCCGCGAATCGTTATTTATACGACGCTGCAATTTGCGTTGAAAAACAAACAAAACAACAACAATACATCAATGAGAAGTTCACTCACTTTAGAAACGCACATAAAAATAAAGAAAAAAAAAATACTTTGTTTTTCTTATTATTAGAACCAAATAGTTGACAAAAACAATATCATGCCCACCGAGAAAACAGGAATGTTCTCTTTTTATCAGAACCAAATAATAAAACGACAACTTTTAACCGTAAGCATTTAGAACAAAACAATTCTGCCTCTCAAGACAACAGATTTAGACTGCACAGATAAGGTGAAGTAATTTATAAAGAGAAGATCAATGTATATACAAATGTTTACATCTGATTTTGCAAACACCATGTTCTAAATTTGTTTTTAAATTATTTTAAAGAGTCTAAACTAACGAGTTCTTCTGGTATCTTATTGAATATATAAGTCGCATAATAACTTCTCATTCTTTTTCCGTAATGCGTATTTATTCTTGGCAAATAATATCTGTCTATATTTCTGAGAAGCCTTTTCTGTACCGGATGTTTGTATTCTGTTCTAAAGAAGTACTAATTTGTTATTAGAGCTATTTATTTAAATAAAGTACTCGACGGCATTATATTAAATGCTTAAAGTTTGTCGATGAGGTCTAAGTTTTGAACTTGTGTACCATATGCAATATTGTTTACTATCCTATATATTAGTTTATCTACGGTTCGTAACCTGTTATTTGAGCTGGATCCATAAGTCAAAATGCCATATCTCAGTATAGACTCTCCTAAGGCACAATAAATATTTGTCTTTACATGAGCACATGCTGAAGTACCAATGCGATATACAAATGATGAGACAGTTCTTAATCTTTTTTTTTTTTAATGCAGTCAATGTGACATTCCAAGTCACGCGTTCATCGAAATTTAGTCCAAGATATTTTGTGCTAGCCTCATATTTCAATTCAGTATCCTGCGCCCCTTTGTTTCCAGGAAGGAATAAAGAACGATTCAATAAAACACAATTGTGGGGATTTCTAAAGCTCAGTATTTTTGTCTTTTTTTTTAATTTACAAATATATGATTTTCAGTAAACCAATTCGATAATCTATAAATGTCGCTTTGAAATATTGTCACTGCCACTTCATATTTTTCATGTGGAAGAATTAAAACCGTATCATCTGCATACTGTAATAGGTTTGACTGACATTTTTGGTTTCCCAAGTCGTTTACGAAAATATTAAATAGCAAGGGGGCCAATGAATAACCCTTGAGTTATTCCATAATTTATATATACTTCCTCGCTAATATTTTGATTTATTTTAACACATTGCGTTCTACTTGAAAAAAAAATATTAAAAAAAAATGGCCCTCTAAAACCGAACGTGTACAACTTCTCAAGCATTTTTCAATGATCTATTGTGTCAAAAGCTTTCGATAAATCTACGAAAAGTGCTAAACAAATGTTATTCTGATCTAGAGCTTCATTCGCAATATCAGTTACATCTTCGAGCAGCATCGTTGTACTTTTTCCTTTTCTAAAACCGTAAATGCGATTTAGTAATTAAATGAAATTTATTACAAAAAGAATTCATTATATTGGCGATGTATTTTTCTATAATATGAGAAATTACTGGCATAATAGATAACGGTATATAGTTTCCTACATCTTTTTTTACCACTTTTAAATAATGGACTCACTATAGCACTTTTTAGTCCATTCGGGTTGACTCCTGTAATGAATATACTCTTTAAAAGTGCTAGTAGAACGTCTTTCATTTTATCAAAAACTTCCTGCCGTTTTTTTTTTTTATCGACATGGTGCTTATGATTCCGCATAAAATAATGATCAGAAGGCTTTTTAGAGCGCAGCTCTTAGGGGCCCGTTTCCGGCTTGAGCGGCGTCGCCGTCGGCGTAACCGCGCGGTGCATGTTGAGACATCCACCGCGCGAGCCCCCCCCCCCCCCCCCCCCGAGGTCACGTGACCTCCCCCTTCGAGGTCACGTGACCCCCCCAGGTCACGTGACCCCCCTCCCCCCCCCCCCCAAGGTCACGTGACCCCCCCCCCCCGGGTGGAGATTGAAAGATGAGGGGTATACCCTCCCCTGAGTACCCTTCCCTCCTCCTCCTCCTCAAGAGCTGCGCTCCAATTCGGCGTTACAGGGAGTTGTAAACGGCTTTTTTATTTGTATTACACCAGCCATTGTCGACATGTCATCAAATCTAGCCAATATGTGATCAATGCAAGTTTTCGTCATCTTGTTTCCAAGATGTTCTTCTCTGGTAACATCTGTAATCATATTTTCAATACCGTAGCCTGCTATCATGACGAGATAATAGCCGACACCATATTTTCAAGCATATAGCACGTCTATGTTAATGTCTCCGGCCAGTAAAAAGCGTTTGCACGTATTCCTACTACTTATCAAATCCGATTATTCAGCAATGAATAATCCTACATTTAAATCTGGAGATCGATACATAGCACAGACTGTGAATGAAGTAACCGCGCTATTTATTTCTACTAATAATACCCCTGCTTGTGCAAGTGATACATTAATTTGATTGGTTATATAATTATTATTTATGAACATAGGATACCTCCTCCTTTACGTCCTTGTCTACAGAGTTGATATTGATGAAATCCTTTTAAGCTGTACATGTTGCAAGTTTGGTCGTCGACATTTATTTCTGTAAGAATGATTACGCCCAGTAAAAGTAGTCTATCAGCTAAATGAACATTAAGTTCCTCCTAATGCTTCTTTGAACTTCGAACATTAACATGCAACACGTTTAAGATAATATCTTCTTTTCTTTTTGTGTGTGTGAAGAGCGGACTGTACGAACTCGTCCATTTTAGAATGTCGAACTGCTTCGAGGCACAGCGAATGCACTACACACACAACACCTACCGTTAAAAGACCGCAAAATGGACGGAAACTCTGAAGTGCCTAGAAAAGTTGTCAATAACAGCCAAACGGCAGCGTTTGTTAGCAACTCCATTCATCTAACCCAACTCAGCACTAAACGTCTGTGCAACTAAAACCACGAAGTGGTCGCTCTCAAAGTTTGGCTGGTAGAGCACTCTGTGTCATTTGTCTGGGTGCGCTGGAGTCCGGACCAACACCGTGGCCAAAACGTGGACACTGAACTGGATCAGCTGCCGAACTGATGCCACGTGCAAGGAAACTGTTATTAGCAGTGAGTTCAATGCCTGGCATTTACTGTGTGGTTATACCAGGGACAGTCAGAGGAGCACCCTCATTTTCAACGTCAGACAGTCGCAAAGATGGAGCTCTTCAATGACCCGGATATCCCCACCCGTGTTGTGGCGCAAGTTCGCAAATGGATACAACACCGGACTTGACATGGGCCTTCCCAAGCCTTCGAGAGGAATGCTGAGCGAACCCCGACCCAATAGGAAGTGAAACATATCTTCGACCTCATCATTCGGTGCTCTGCTCTTAGGGTGCTCTGCAGGAAAGTAGATGAACAACTGATTGATTGACTCCCTTTATTCTGAAAAGCATGGCGCTATGGTTTTAGTGGGGGAAGGGGAATCAGGGAAGGAACGTGTTCATATACGGCGGTCGACGCCAGTCAAGTGCACAAACTCCCATAGTGAAAAGGGCGTCTCTTTAGTGTGAGCATCGTTCTTCGGGGTAATCCAGTCCTGAGGGTTGCGGATGGTGGATTGGTGCTTGATCCTTTTGGTTGCAATCCGAGAGGAGGTGGTGGATCGTTGGACCGATGTCAGCAGAGCATTAACCGGTGAGCCCAGACTGTTCCAATCGTCCGTCAGCGCTTATTTGGGTAAATGGCCTCTCTGCCGCTTGTAGTTATGCCATCTGGCGAATACGTCCTCCGTAAATGAAGATCCATTGCAGACTTTGTGTATCAGCACTTGGCCACTCTGGGTAGACCCTTTGGGTAACGGTGCGAGGTTGTGAAGTATCAGCTCTCTCGCACTGTCGCTTGAGATACCCTCTGTAGCTTCGCGGTCACGGGAACCGCATCTTTCCACACTGCTACTGCCTACCGGAAGGCAGTGCCAGTGTACTCGATGAACCGAGTTGAGCGTGTCCGCCCGGCTCTGCTGCCTGTCGGGAGTGGCAACTAGATGGGTAGTGGTCGGATCCCATAGGATCCCACCACTACCAGTCGATCACCAGGCTTCAGTCCGCCCAGGTCTGGTTCAGGATAGTATTCCTTTGACTCTCGTGTAGCCCGTGGCGCGTCGGGTAGGTGAGGTTGTTTGTCAAAGTCGGGTGCGCCATCTCTGCTCCCTCCTGGGGCCGTTCGCCGTGGAGTTAAAAGTGGTGCACGTTGAAATCTGCTGCCAGGAGCCGTTGAAGCCCGAAGACGAATTGTCTTTGTTTTTTTTTTTATTGTGTTAGACGAAGCTTTCGTCTCCTTGCTCGAATAAGAAAGCTTGTCATTTGCCTTCAGTTCGATTTAATGCAGAGATGTTTACACAGTGGGAACCTAAAATGGCACCTTATGTTTGCTATATAGATGGGAAATGTAACCAGTGCAGGGCGAATGGAAACTCGTTTGGTGTGAGTCAAACTTTATATGGGTGATTCGTGGCACAGTAGAATACAAATAACAGACTTTAAATACCTCGAAAAGCCTTGAACAATGCTTTAAAGTAACGAAGCACAGAATCACGACAACAAAATGAGACACGGGAGGTGAGGCATGTACAAGGATAAGTATCCGAGTTTACAGCATATGTTTTGGGGTTGACCCTCCTTGGCATTGGCATCATGGATCATCGAGGAGCTGCACACCATAAAGATCACTTTCGGAAGAAGTGTCGTCTTCATTCAGTGCGATCGCAACGGGCTCAATGTGGGCACTTGTGGCACCGCCGCGTTTGAAGTTTTTCTCCACTTCAACAACGAGCCTCACAGTCTTGCGCCAGTTCTCAGCCGTGACCTTTTAAGCTTATTATTTGCTAAAACGTTATTTGTTATTTGTTAAAACGTCGATTCGCTCAAATGTCGCTGTTCGCTAAAACGTCATTTGCTCATGTGATATTGACCTCAAGCGGGCGCATTAAGCAACGAGGTAGAGGGGCTTATAGTGATAAGCCAGGGTTGCAGTCTGCACTCGAAAGTGAACCCCCACAGGCCGTTGCCATTGTACGCAAACGTGACTACTCGTCACGTGACCAAACCAAATACGTGACGTCACAGGAAAGATGGCAGCGGCTGGCCCCAGCTTGGACGTAGCCAAGTGACGTTGGCCGTAGCATAGGCCGGAGCTTGTCAGATGCGTTGTTCATTCTCGTTGCACTCACCAAGTTGATTTCAGATGCGGGAGCCGTCACATGAGGCCGGTCGAAAGCGACTTCAGAGTTCAGCGTGGTCTCTCACGTAGGTATAATGTGGAAATACGAAGGAACGGTGTGCATTTTGCTATTGGTCGACGGGGATATTGACACCAAAGAGACAATCGGTCCTGCGTTGCTCGGACCTCGAATTATTCGAATATCGCAAGTATAAATTTTAACGCGACGTTTTTGTGCTCTCGTTGACCATCGGAATCTTCGAGGTATGCAGGGAAGCGTGTACAATATATTTAGATACACTGTTTAGCCACGGAAATTGCGTGAGTCGTGCTTGGCAATGTGCAATCGTGGGGCCGCTTCGTTCAAATGACCGAAGACTCACTTTTGTTGTGCCTTCAAGCTGGTAGTTCCTGTGCCATGCTAGGTGTTGCTGTGCTGCTTCCTAAACTGTTCAGGCGTAGACGTGCACTTTCACAGAGCACAAGTGTTGCAGTTGGTATTGAATCCGCTGGTCTGGCGCACGTTTCGTCGACACAAACGTTTCATCAACACTCGTTATGCGAATTTCAAGCTGTATGGACATTTCATCGCGCGTGTTACCTAGCCCACCCGTTCAAGCCGCTTTACGGCGACAGTCAGCCGCGGCTCATTACCAGAAAATTGGTCCCATATCCATTTCAGTTCAGTTCGTCCGCGGCAGCCTTTAAAACCCCGAAGGAGAGGACTTAGCCCCACAGACTGTCACTAAAGCAATGCATCTTCTTTACTGGTCAGGATAGACTCTCTTCTGTCAGTTTTGTTATATATGAAGGACGCTTGGTCCAGTCCTTTCTTCTATCAATCTTTACTAATCTGGAAAGTTCCAGGACATGCTCGGCTGTCACCGTATGTTTTGGTGAGGGTGCTGGGTACTTTACCTTTGGCCCTTTACTCTGTGTGCACCCTGGCGGCTCCTCAACCGAGTTGCCCGACAACGGGAAGCGGGTGGCGGACTGTCCCGTGTCTTACACTCCTGGCGAGCCGTGAACCAATTCCATTCCTGAGCCAGGCAGAAAAACCGCAAGACGAGCGAGTCCCAAGAGCGAACCCCGAAAGAACCTGAAATCCGAGCCGGTCGCTGCAACCAATAAGAATCACCGGAATGGTCTCCTGCCAGAATTACCGAAGCGGACTGAGCCAATGATGACAAACCCGTAGCAGGAAACCGCGTCCGCTCCCACCATTGTTTGCATGCCCGTCAAACCTCGCACTCCAACACCCTTTCACGGCAAGGTATATGAAGACGTCGAGGATTGTATTGAACAATATGACCGTGTCGCTCACCACAATTGGTAGACAGACGACCAGCCTCTGCAGAACCTATACTTGTGGAAGAAACGGCAAAGGTACTGGTTTGAGAACCACGCATCCTTCTCACTGTCGCGAAGTTCAAAAAATCAAGCTGGAGCGCACGTTCGTCAGCCAACATCGACGTGAAAGAGCCGAATACCTAATTCGGTCCAAGACATGGCCCCAACGAGAGCATCACCGCCTTCGTGGAGGGTGTTTTGCATCTGATCGAGCGCCCGCGCCGACCCTCATGCTACAGAAGACAAGAAGCTGAGAATCCTCATGTCCCTCATGTGAGTGACAACACCTTCGGCAGCCTTGCCTGCAACCCTCCCACAATAGTCGAAAGGTTCATCACCGAGGCTTCCAACATTCAACGTCCACTGCATGCCCGAGCCCGTCACTATCACCTCCCCAGCGTCTCGACACTCGAGTCGTCCAGCTGCAACTTTGACGCCAGCTTCCCAGGCATCCGCGCATCATACATAGTGCTGTCCGGGAGGAAATCAGGAAGCTACTTCCAGCCACCAGTCGCCCGGATTTTATTTTATTTGCCGAGATTGTTCGGGAAGAAGTTCAACAGGCATTTCAACCAGAGGCTTCTGCAAGCGAAGCGGCATCTGACGAACCGAGGGTGACTTACGCCGCAATGGCACGACGACCGTCACCGGCACCCATTAGTATGCCAATTCAAAGAGACACCCCAACGCCGCAGGGTCCGCACTGTACAAAGTATACACCAAGGAAGACGGAAGTATTGCAAACGGCCGACCGACGACCACTCTGCTACCACTACGTGAGGCCGACCATGTCTACTGGAGGTGCCCATACACATGAATGGGACTGCGGGGGTTCAACTTCGTGCCGAACGACCCTCGACCACGTCTCAAGCAGCGACCGCGGGACATTGAGGAGTATCTTCGGCGGCCTCTGTCCCTGGTGCCGAAACAACCCCGAAGCTCCTGATCCCTATCACCTCGATGGGTGGTAAGCGTGCTATACAGGTTTCCACACTAAGCACGACAAAGCAGGTAAGCGGCAATGCAATGACAGTTGATTTGGTGTCGGTCGTCGTCCAAGGGCAATAATAATTTGCCGACACCAATTATCTGTGTCCATTCCACGAAAAACACGATTTCCAACTTTGAGGGACAATGCCGCTGAGTGGCCTGAAGAAATAGAATGATATGGTTGCTTGTTTTCAAAAGGCTGGACACCAAGCGTCAGCCGACTTTACATTACCGCAAAACTTACACAAGTTAAGTTGCAGTGGTCGCGGCATGCAGAAAATTTCATTCCGGAATGGAAATAAAGTAGCTTGGATAGCAAACAAACATTGTTGCCAGCCATCAAGTCAATGGTACAGGAAAAGGCACAGCCACGTAAGTAATACATTGCCGAACTGGCTACATTGACGCAGAAAACTACCAGGAAAATTTGCGGATTGGAAGCCAGCCCTGCAGCTTCAGAGCATCAGATGTCTTTGGCGGCACATGACGTATGATCACAAGACGGCATCAGTCAGTCAAAGTCGCCACTTGACCAAACTGAACACCGACGTGCCAGGAGCGTCATCCGACAACAGCACAGGTACTACGACTGAACACCTGACATGAGACTGTCGCAGAAACAACTCGCAGAAACAACAGCGCTCTGTCTGTGTCCCTTCTTCTCCTTGTCCTTGTGTTCGTTTGCGCTGTTTTATTTCTACATTAACCCCTTGCGTAATCATTTTTTACTTCAAAAAATAACCAGCAATTTCTTTTAAGGACAGGCAATTTGCATTAAAAAAATTACAAAAATGTTTTCTTGACTTCCAGGTGTCATATCTTTCTCTAAATCAGGACTTCTGGTCCGAGTCCCACTGACGTGCAGACGCCAAAGTTGATGGAATGCTTGCAGGATTCACATCGTTTTTAATCACTCCTGTCACTGCCCATCAAACTATCGTCCGATTCCTAAAAATAAAAAAGGCCGAAGGATTCGTCGTCACATATGCCTGAGCATTAATCCCATTAAAAAAAAAAAAGGTTTTGCATCTCTTTATCGGCTAAAGTAGACCTCAGTGCCAAAGCCATGTTGTTTTAGCGTAAATGCTCACAAGCGACTGCTGTTTTTTTTGTTTTTTTTTTTTTTTTTTTTTGCTAAATGGAGCATTTTTTTTCTGTCAAACAGCAAAACAAACGAGCAAAGTGTCCAAACTAAAGGGAGCAACGGGGGGTTTATCGCTCTAATCCCCTCTACCCTTGCCTCTACCTCGTTGGTGCGACTGCGAACGCTTCTCCGGCCGTCCTATTCGTGGGGAGAGGGATAAGCGGAAAATGAGAAAGAGGCGGCGTCTCTCCGCAAGGGGCGCTCCCAACCCAGACATTGAATTCGCCGTTTCAGTGGTTTCAGCATGGCGCAAGGGAGAAGAGTGCAAGAAAAAGTTGTGTTGCGTCGAGTTGCTGCAACTTCTACTTATAGATTTTTGTGTCTTGTGGTAGAACGGTGAAAAGCTGCTCTGGGGAAGTAGATAGACAATTTGTGATGCCTATTTAATTTGAAATATTCATCTGGACATGTGGCGGCTAGAGCTACAAGCACACCTTTTGATATATTTGAATTCAGACTGTAGCGAGTATAAAATCCCAGAAAAAAAATTTAGCTCCGTACATAAAAACATCTGTATTTCCCTAAAAAATATAATCATGCTGTATTTTTTGTCTTGTTTTTTTTAACCTTCGGACGTTGTATGATGTAGCTTTTTGAGCCTGAGCACGAGGTTTGATACTATCAAAGTGCAGTCCCCATGTTGTCGTTCCTTTAATATTGTTTATTTTTTATTACGCAATTTATGCGGGTCATATTGCGGTATTTGCTTCTACTAGATGCACCTTTAGGCCGGGGTCACACTGCTTATGCATCATAGAAGAGCAGTCTGCAGATATCAATCACCGCGATATCCGTGGTTCGAATTCTGCGTGCCAAGTGTCCTTGAACTGGTTGCCATGAGGAATGGCAACGAGTGCATCTCGTTGGCAGACCAGCGAGATGTATGCCCAGAGCTAAGCGCTGTCTTTCCTGTTTTAGGTAAGCTTGATTTTGACTCAACACGTTAGCGTGAGCCTACGGGTTTGCATTTCGCTGGTCTGCCTTTTAGTGTTTGTTGCGTTAAAAACTGAAATATGGCGGGAGAAAACGAATGTATCGCATGTATGAATTCTTTGCCAGCAGGGGGTCTCAGTCTAAAATGCTCAGAATGCGAAAACAAGTACCATACTGGGAAGTGCTCTGGCGTTACGAAAAAGTCCCTGCAGGCAATGACGGCAGAGAGCGTCAATGCGTGGAAATGTAACACGTGCAAACTTCATGTTTCCCGTCAGTATGAAACGTCCGATGAGCGCGGCCCCGCAGAAGGGGAGAGGGCAACTTCGAGTGGCTCCCGCGAGCTGAATATAGACCATTCCATTTAGCGCTCTCTGGGCGGCACCATTTTGTTCGACCGCAGCGCCCTCTCCATACATCCGGGAAATTCAGTGGGTTCGGCGGGGTAAAACGAGAGAGAGGGCACGCGCCCGACTCCGCTAAAGTAGGTTACAAGTCAAGAAGGTAGCGGCAAATGCCCCTCAAAGGGAATCATATATCCCTCCGCCACCTCCGCATCCAATAGCGTCCCATCGTTTCCGTGACGTTGCGGCCAACGCGCGAGGAGGGTCGTGCCTTTCTGTACATATTTGCTTTATCTCTCGACTTTGACTTAGCATTGTGGAAGCCACGAGAGGGAGATTAAGTCTTCCCCCTTCCGATGGAAACAAAGACGACTTTCGGGGATTAGCTTCCCACTCCGATTGATACAAAGGCTGCTTTCAGGGGCTCGGTTCCTTCTCCGATGAATACAAAGGTCGCTTTCTTAAAAAGTGGGGGTCGGAGATAAGTTCGCACCACTCTGTGGCCATTATCTATCCATTGAAGCGGAACAAGGAGCGTTTCCAGTGAACTCTTCTTTCGATTGCGGAGGGATTTGAAACCGGCGCACCACGCTTGTGGGAGGAGCTTCTCCTACCTTCTTAACTTGTAACCGACTATAGCAGACAACAAACCGGGAGGTTACCGTTCTCCATCTTTGAGCTGTATCGGCGGGCTGTACGGAACATCGAACTCTCGCTCGTGGCTGCCGTTGTGAAGTGGTTCGTGTTCTTAGAGTAGTTATGTCTACTCCAAAATCATCCTATAGCTCTCTGTTGTTCTATTTCGGTAAATGATCAACTAGCATATCTTTTTTTCCGCTACTTAAATAGCAGTTGAGTCAGCCGGCAGTACTACCCTCAACTACTGCGTGTATTGCGGCAGGAGAGCACGTTTTTATTTATTATTTCAGACTTCCACTCATGGTCGCTAAAGGCCTACGCCAGTACGAACTTTGTATAGTAAAAAAGGTACAGCAACCGGATTTAATTTTCGCCAGAGAGACCGGCCAATCTGACACAGTTTTCCCTATTTTTTTTTTATTTGCACGCAGGTAACAGCGCAATTGGACCCTGTGAGTCTTTTTATCTAGCATAGTATTACACGATAACTGGCATACCAAAATCTGCGCATCTGCGCTTAAAAGTCCCAAAATGACGCGATTTTAAACACAGTTTGCACGACAGCCGGACGCTAGCTACAGCCCACTCGGCGGAGCGGACGACATGCGGGGTGAGAGGGGGAGTGCATTTTTTTCTCTTTTACCCTCTCTGCTATGACCCTAATGGAACGGTCCATAGATAAGTTGCTGCCCCCAAACGAAGATATCTGTAAGAAACTAATACCCCTGTCAGACGGGCACGTTAAATGACATTTAAGCAAAATGACATTACAGCTCGGCCAATGAGCGTGAGCGATAAAGAACCAGGATCACATGAAGAACCAGGATCACGAGCTGATTCGCCGAGCGGTGAATGACATTCGATCAAAATGACATTTACTTTCCAGTCTGACAGGGGTATAACTGACATCCTGAACTGGATGGAAGGCGTTGAAAAATCTATAGAAAAACAAAGCAGTAAAGACGATGAAATCATGACGAAGCTAGATGCGCATGGGAGAACTGTCGAAGCAATTGATGCATCGATGAGCACCCTGTCAGGGAAGTGCGATGAACTTCTTAAACGACTGGATGAACAGAGCGCTACTATCAAGGAGCTGACAAAGAGGACGGGTCAACTAGAAGCTAAAGTAACCGAGCAGGACCTGCCAATCAGGGAACTAAAGATAGCAGTGGATAACACGGAGCAGTACTCCCGGCGCAAAAATATCAAAATTCATGGAATCGCCCAACGACCAAGCGAGAATATGTTGAAGTGGTACAGAACTGGGCCAATAAACTCGAGCTACCGCAACTTTCCCCTGAGGACGTTGAGGCTGCTCACCGCCTAGGGGCGAGGGAAAGAAAAACAGCGCCAATCGTGGTGAGGTTTGTGGAAAGGGGAACACGAAACCTCTGAATGACAAAGCGCGTGACCTTGCGGAATGAAAAAAAAAATTATATTAAAGAAAATCTAACAAAAACACTGAAAAGTCTGCTGTCGGCTACTAAGGAATGCGCAAAAGCAAGGTCATGTAAGTTTGTGTCGGTGCGAAACGGTAAAATCTTTGTGAGGCAAAAAGAACGCGCCGGTGCTCTTCGCATCGAATGCGAAAGAGACTTAGCTAAGATAGCATAGAAATGGAAAGCACATTCGTCACCATTCAAGAATGGGATCGTCTTATCGCACACTTACCAGCAGAAAACGATAGTAGCGATCGAAAACTCAGTCTGATACACGTGAATGTTAGAAGTTTACGCGAACACTGGGACGAACTATTGGTTCTGTTGTCTGGAAAACTGTCGTCCCTGGACGTACTGATTTTAAGTGAAATAAACATCGAAGAGGAAGCATGTGTGGAATATAGTTTGGTTGGTTTTCATTCGTACTGTCTTTGTCGGGAAGGAAAAAAGGGAGGAGGTTTGCTGATATTTATAAATGATAGCTGTTTGTCGGAAAGAATTAACGTTTCCCTTGACCATGCAGAACTATGCGCAATTTCTGCTCACAAGGCATCTATTTCTTACATTGTATGCGCAGTTTATCGACCGCCTAATTCTAATATAAAAATGTTCTGCGAGGAACTGTCACCATTATTGCGCCAATTTGATAACAACCCGCATATCATACTGGCTGGTTACTTTAACATAGATGTCTTAAACGAGAATAAGTATGGAGTTTCAAACTACTTAGACACGCTTTCCTCCTTCGGGCTCGAGAACGTGATACGCGATTACACAAGAGAAGAATATTATGGCGGTACAATAACTAAGTCATGCATTGATCACATAGTAAGAAGAATTAGTAATGCAACATTAGTGCCGGCGGTAATTAAAAAGAAGGTAGCTGATCATTATTTAGTAGCACTAGCAATATTGGGTGAAAGCTCAAAAAAATTAAATGTCAAACCAGAGTGTATTTACAACTGTTTTAGATAACAAAAAGGTAGACCATCTTATCAGTTTGTATGACTGGAATTCATTATTAGTACATGACCATGTTACCGCTTACGATTTACTCGTTGATAAATTTAAAGAGATATATAAAATATCTGTCAAAAATGTAAAATTAAAGCAAAGAAAACAAGGAAATGTCTGGATTAATGAAGAGATTTTAGAGCTATCCCGCTTGAAAGACAGGTTATGGCATAGATGTAAACAAAATCCGGGTAATACCACTTTGAAAACCGAATGTCGCGTGTTAAGAAATAAATTAACTGCTAAAATTAGATTAGCCAAGAGAAATCATTATACTAGCAAATTTAGTTCTGCAAAATACCCGAAGAAATATGGGACCTCGTGAATGAGTTGATGGGCAGGAAAAAAAAAACTAACACTGACGATACAATTAGGAAGAATTTTCCAGCATTAGATAACTAGACAGAACTAGCCTAATCTTTCAACAACAGTTTCATTAGTACCGTACAAGCCCTAAGGCAAAAGATAGCGGTGCATGTAAATGATGAACCGGCTGACCAAATTGACTGTGTAAATTCAGCACATCTACCAGAAATAAATGAGTACGATCTCGTGAACATTATTAATTCAATCTCAATAACGAAAGTGCCTGGAATAGACCAAATTTGTATTAGGGATTTGCGCTACAATTTTCAAGTCTAAAACTGGTCCTCCTCGCTATTGTTAACGGATGCCTGACAACAGGAAAAATACCGGAAGGACTAAAATTGTCAATAGTGAGACCGCTATACAAAAAGGGTTGTAAGAAAGAATTAGGAAACTATAGACCGATATCAATATTACCAACAATTGCTCGCATTCTCGAAAAATGGGTACAAATATGTATGAATAGCTTCTGTGAGAGATTTTCATTATTGAACGACGGGCAGTACAGTTTCAGGCAACAAAGGAACACTATTTCATTACTTGAAGTTTTCTCGGACTCTGTTAATGAAACGCTTGAAAATAATAAAGTAGCCCTTGCCTTGTTTTTGGACTTGTCCAAGGCATTTGATCCAATTGATCACGCACTCTTCCTATCAAAACTCAATAAGCATGGTTTCAGGGGCCCGTTTCAGAAATTCTTCACTGACTACTTTACAAACAGGTTTCAGATGGTTAAAATTGGAAGCAGCACTAGTACAAAACTCAGAGTCGATTGCGGCGTGCCACAGGGTAGCACACTAGGTCCGTTATTGTTTAATATATATGTGAATGATCTAGGGTTATTGCAACTACGATCCAGAATGTTTCAGTACGCGGATGATACTGTTCTATTACTATCGCATGACAACTATAACCAGGCGGTTCCGCTGCTTCAAAGCGATATAGATTTATTAGTTAACTGGTTCTCAAGTAATCTCATTTCTGTGAACGTCAATAAAACTAAATTAGTCTCTTTTCGTAATCCCCATAAACAAATTACTCTAGTACCAAACATATATCTTCACCTCCATGATCCTGCTCAACACATTTGCACGGACCATTACCTTATGACTCCTCGGTTAAATATTTGGGGTTAATATTTGACCAACATCTCCTTTGGAACCAACAAATCGAATATATTATGAAGAGAATGCGAGTGGTATCGGCGTATCTTTACAAGCTAAAAAGTGCATGTTCTGTAAATTTGCGGAGAACTATTTTCAGATCTTTTGGAGAATCAGTCATACGGTATACAATTACGATATATGGGAATTGTTCAGAGTACAAAAAACAGGGAATTGATAGAATCATAAAATATAGTGTAAACAATATTTCTTACGGGTCAGTGTACGATAAACTAGACCTCGAAGAAAAAATGCGCGCATTAGAAATATTGTCATTTAATCAGTTTCATAAATATGTGATAATAACAAGTAATTATTATAGTAGAACTTTTAAACAAGAGGTAAAAAAAAAAAAAAGAAACTTGCGGCGTACAGATAGGTTCAAGGTCCCTAAGATACAAACAAATTATGAAAAAAAGATAAAACGACACTATGTCCCTTCGATGTTCAATAGTTTGCCAGAGTCTTTGCTGAACTTATCATCCTTTCGTGCGGTAAAACGGAATGTAAGCGAATGGTGCCTCACGCTCGCGCAATAATAATTATATAATTACTTAGTGCGCATTCGTTGCCCACATTCCTACATTATTGTTGTTTGTTTGTTTTGTTTCTCCAGTGTTCAATGTGTCACGGTATTTTGTTGGCTGCCTGGTCCCACATACAAGCCTCTTTGCTTTCGTGGGCCAGCACGCTTACACAGGTATTTTTTCAAAGATAATAAAGATATTATTATTACAACTTATTATTATTAATTTGAAGCTCAGATGTCGAGATGACTCGCGGTCAATTATGTTTGCAGACTGTGTTTTGTGATTTGTGTAAGCAGTGCAACCCAGGCTTTAGGGAAAAACTTAATGACGGTGAGATACGACCACCTCGCAATGATTTCGCCATTTCTTTTATAAACTTCTTTATAATTGTAGGTACTCGTTCAAAAGGAGTAAACGTCTAGTTTTTGGCACAGGTAGCACAAACAACCGCATCCCGCTATGCACCTTGTGATCTAACTTAATTGATATGCAAACAGGCAATGGGATCTTAAGAAAATTAACTCTGGTTTATTTATAAACTTCAACTTCGTCCCCACCTGGCTTATTCGGTATTCCGACTTCCAACCTGGTTTATTTACAGATTCCAAGCCTCGAATTTTTGGATTAGACGCGAAGTACTTTTTGTTGGAGTGGTTTCGAGCAGTTCCTTTCGATACGCGACCCTGTCCGTCATAGCCATTCCTATGTTCAGCAGAAATGGCCGAACAAACTACTCTATTACTATCCTAGAAGTTTTTGTCTCATGATAATCTCTTCCTGGACACGCTATAAAGGGGGGGGGGGGGGGGGGCACTTCCGTAAATACGGCGAAATCAGTGCTGTTGTTTACTTTTTAAGCATTCTGTGCCTTCTAATATGTGGAACATCAATGTCAAGAGCTTTTGTGACGGTTACCAGCCCAGCCACAGGTGACACGCGCGCTGGCAAATATTGACGTTGGTCGTCTGCAAGTGTCTTTGCCTTTCCTCCTACTTTCCTCCCGACCACGCGAAAACGCTGCGCACCCGCACTTGCGACCAATCGGCGCACGAGGTGTCCGTCATTAAATTGCCAACGCTCCCTGTGGTTTGAGATGGATGTCCCTCTCTCCAATCTAGGCTCTCTTTGCAATTAGGGGCGATTCCCACACTTGCGACGAGTCCGACCGATTGCACCTGCAGTTGCTATGGAAACAGCTGCATCGGTTCCAACAAAACCTGATTTTACCCCGTTTTGTTAAAGTCGACGCAGCTGTTGTCATAGCAACCCATACGTCGCAAGCCGTTGTGGTTGCACGACTCACGCAA
The DNA here is from genome assembly GCA_013358835.2 of Ixodes persulcatus. Classification (NCBI taxonomy): domain Eukaryota; kingdom Metazoa; phylum Arthropoda; class Arachnida; order Ixodida; family Ixodidae; genus Ixodes; species Ixodes persulcatus. The sequence continues at coordinate 131,701 of JABSTQ010010926.1, read as the reverse complement.
ATGTGTGAACCAGCCTTTACAGCGCTAGCTACGACACGCTATCGAACCCTAAAGCATCACCCTTCCTCGAGAAGAATGACGGGCCGGTACAGTGTAGTGAATGCGCATGTAAGTATCACTTTGGGAAGTGTGCGGGAGTCACTAAGAAATCCTTTAGTGGGAAAAGTGAAGACTTAAAGACGACATGGCGATGTCCTACATGCAGAGCTACCGGATCGCGCGCTAGTAACAGTGGGGAAGAGCAATCTGAGATTGATGTAAGAGCCCTCCTCGCATCCATCAACCAGAGACTGGCCGGTCTTCCCGAGCTAAAAGAGAAAGTGGACAGCATGGAACGGTCCGTCCAGTTTCTGTCGAAACAATTTGGCGATTTCGAAAAGACACTCAAGGTCCACGATACCGAAATCAAGGAACTAAAAAGGAGGGTGACAGATCTAGAGAAGAAAGACGAACTTAGCAGGGCAGCAAATGACCAGCTCCAGAAAGAGGTCAACGACCTTGAATTTCGAAGTCGGAGACTGAATCTGGAAGTGCATGGTATCCCGGAGGTGCAGGGTGAAAACCTTATTGAGACATTAAACAAAGTTGCCGAGAAACTAGAGGTGCCTCGTTTAGCAGAATCCGACGTCGTAGCTCTACACAGGCTACCCGCAAGACAAGACCACGCCCCGGAATAATTGTTCATTTCGTAAGACAACAGATCAAGGGCACGTGGATGAAAAAAAAGGCAACCTAAAGCACTGTACTCCACGTATATTTATCCAAGATAATCTCACTCGACAAAACAGGGAATTTCTCCGGGCAGCCAAAGATCGGGCGAAGGAAAGAGGCTACGCTTTTACGTGGTACGCAAATGGGAAAGTTCTTGTTCGTAGGACGGAAGGCGCTCGGGCCATTCAGATCAAATGCCTGGATGACCTTGATAAGCTGTAGAGATAAGGCTAGGGGAGCTTGCTTTTTTCTTTTTGTGCACATGACCGTCACAGAACTTTGCTTTCCTTCAGATGTGATAAGGTTGTTCAATGATAAGACAAATAAACCACTTTCTGTTTTTCACTTAAATGTCAGGTCGGCGAGAAATAAAATTGATGAGCTTAGTATCCTTATTCTTGATGATTTTAGATTTTCTTTTGATGTAATTATGCTAAGCGAGACTTGGTACAATCAGGAATCTGATATTTTGCGCTTCGAGAATTATAAAGTATTTTATTTGAATCGTACCTCTCGGCGCGGTGGTGGAATAGCTATGTACATAAAAAAAGATATTCATTGCAATCTTATAACAGATTATTCCATAATGACTGATGATTATGAAGCTCTATGTGTGAAGTACGGTAACATTATGTTTGCATTAATGTATAGACCACCAAGTGGTGATATATCTGCTTTTTTCAGTTTTATTGAAACTGTATTTCAATTTGTTGGTGACAACGATTATAAAATAATTTTCGGCGGTGATTTCAATATTGATATGAGTTCTGTTTCTGCTCGTCAAGTTGAATTTTCTACTTTGTTTCAGTCGTTTGGTCTCTTTAATGCAATCACTTGTCCAACCCGCGTTACTTCATTCAGTGAAACGTTACTGGACTTGTTCATCACAAATATAACTCAGACTCGGCTCTCTGCAGGTGTAGTGTGTTCTGATATCAGTGACCATCTTCCAATTTATTTTCTTGCTGATTTAGATAATTTAAGGAAAGCCCCTAGTTATGATACCGTATACTATTCTCAAGTTGTTAACGTTAAAACGCTAGAAATGTTCAGGCACTGCGTGGCATCTAAAAACTGGAATGTGGTGCTCTCAAGGAACTCGGCTGATGAAGCGTACGATTACTTTATAAATCAGTTTGATGCTATATATAAAGAATGTTTTAAGCCTAGAAAAGTAACTATATCTAAAAAGTCTAAGAAACCATGGGTCACCAAAGTAATACTAAGAATGATAACTAAAAGAAACAAGCTCTATGCGCGTTTTTGAGCACTAGAGACCTAGATGTGTTTCAAAAGTTTAAGAAGTGTCGAAACGAGATAACCAGCATGCTAAGGAAAGCAAAATGTTCATATTATTACAGAATGTTTCATAGTGAAAATAGAAGTGACGTAATTTGGAAAAAAGTTAATATTTTATTAGACCGGAACAATCATGATAACGTTATAAGGGAACTTATAATAGAAGGAAATAAGTTGAGTGGAGTTGAACTGGCAAATAAATTTAATGATTATTTCACAAATTTGTTCTCCCCTGCGCAAACAAGCGGCTCCCCGTGTTTAACTCAAGGAATTTCGCAAAACTGTTTTTTGTTTCCTACCGACGAGAGCGAGGTAAGCTCGGCATTTTTGAACCTCAAAAACAGTAAATGCACCGATTTTAATGGAATGCAGGTGCAGCCAATAAAATACGTGCTTGACATTATCTCACCCTGTCTAACACATATCTTTAATTTGTCGCTCTCGACTGGTGTTTTTCCTAAAGGTATGCAGATAGCTAAGGTATCTGTCTTATACAAGTCCGGAGACAATTAATAATATGTCCAACTACAGACCTATCTCAATATTGCCTGTTTTTTCTAAGGGTTTGGAGAAAGTTATTCATGTTAGGCTTAATAATTTTTGTGAAAAAAATATGCTACTTACAGATTCTCAGTATGGCTTTCGGAAAGGTCGTTCTACTGAATTGGCTCTTTTACAGCAAAAAGAAATTATCTTAAACAATTTTGAAAACAAGTGTCTAACTTTAGGAATATTTATTGATTTTTCTAAAGCCTTTGACCGGCTGAGTCATAAAGTTCTGTTTGATCAATTATATTCTTATGGAATTCGAGGGCATTCCCTGGCTCTTATAGAAAGCTACTTGAGTTTCCGGCATCAAACTGTTGAAATAAACGGATATTCTTCAATGCTGAAAGCAGTTCGAACAGGAGTACCTCAAGGTAGTGTCTTGGGGCCATTGCTGTTTAACCTATTTATAAATGATATAGTTACTATCACAAGTAAGGCCTCATTTGTCATTTATGCAGATGATACCAGTATATTTTTTTTTTCAGGAAAAGACGTTGATAGTTTAATTACCGATGCAAATATATGCCTTGAAAGACTTAGTTGGTGGAGTGTTTCCAATTCTTTAGAAATTAATGAAAGTAAAACAAATGCAATTATCTTCAAACCGAAAGGTACAGTGTGTAAGGCCACGACAAAATTAATGATGAATTCCTCGGAGGTTAAGTTTGTAACTACTGTTAAAACATTAGGCGTAATTTTTCACGAACATATGTTATGGGACTCGCATGTTCAAAATCTTACTCTCAAACTTTCGAGCATCATAGGTATTCTATATAAGCATCGCTATATATTACCAGCTCGTGTAAAACTCTTACTTTACAATGCATTATTCAATCCTCGTATATCATACTGTCATCTAGTTTGGGGAACTACGACAAGTACTAACGTTAATAAATTGTTCTTGCTGCAGAAAAAGGCAATTCGCATCGTAACTAATGAGTCGTATTGCGCACATACTGAACGTCTTTTTTGTAAGCATAAAGTAATGAAAATCAAAGAATATTTTAAATATAAGCTAGCAACTATGTATATAGCATCACTTAAATTTCCTAATCATCCATTACAGGCAAATTTCTAAATTAACTAACAAAAATATTGCATACGATATGCGCAGCGCGGGAACCTTGAGAGTACCACGTCCAAGAACTAATTACGGGCTTCAGATGATTCAGTACACACTTCCAACAGTTTTGAATTTTTTCAAAGAACAAGGTGTCTGCATTGAAAATTTAAATAAGAATAGATTGCGTGAAATATTATCCTCCTCATAACATACTCCTCAGTGTGGTGCATAAATGTTTTTTTTGTTTTTGTTTTTGTTTCAAATGATGTAATTATATCCCGCTGACCGATCTGCCTGTAGGGGGCAGGGGCTTCGTCAAGCTGCAATTCTGCAGCTTTTTCTCCTGCCTCCGTCGCCCATTTTGTGTTATGGGAGTAAATAAAATGAATTGAATTGAATCCTTGTGTGTTTTGCATCTTACGTGGAGGAAGCATCGCCAATGTCTGCTTGGAGAGGGACACGCTCATCCATAACCATAAAACTCTCCAGATAGACGATATCACGCGACTACTCGCGTAGTTACGTGATGTTATGAACTTATGACGTCATGTGACACTATAATGTCTCGTGACAGTGTGCCGCCTGGTTACATTGCGACGTCCCGAGACATCATGAAGTCGTCTGACGTCACGTGACAACACGGACGCCCTGCATCGTTTTGAATGGGGGAAAAGCCCGTAGCAGCTATTGCTGTAAAAACGAAAAACGCGCGTGAAATGAGCCTTGTACGAAGCTGTTTTGGCAGATAAAAAAAAATCAGTTCGGCAGCCCCACCTGAAGAACCTTTTCTTTTCTCCTTACGAAACCCCCACCCCCAACCTCATTACACGTTTCGGCAGACCAGGAAGTTGCTCTGAAGTATAGTGCGCTGCGAAGTTACACTTAACACATGAAGACGTAAACTATGAGATGATATGAAACACATGTACGACGAAACCGTCCGATCCAACGTCCGATCAGGCAATACGACGGTCAAAGGCGAGGGTTTTCAACGCTCTCCGGTGCTACGAAAACCCTCGCCCCCGAAGGTCATTCCTGCAGTTCGCACGTCGGATCGGACGGTTTCGTCGTACATGTGTTTCGCGCTTATGTTTCAAAAGTAGCGCAAGGTGCGTCGATGCACGAGGCACGTGCAACGTGCAGCCCTTGGGAAGATCATGGCGGCACAGCGCAGCACTGATCTAGATTTCAGACGCCATGTTCTTCCCAGAAGTGGCGCGCGGCACGTGTCGCGAACATTTCCACAACAATGAATGGCGCAGGGTTGGGCAGTATCGCAATACAAATGTATCGCGATAGTATTTCAGAAATACATTTCGTATCTGTATTTCTGTGTCGCGATACATTTTTTTTTTTCACCAGTATCTGTATTCCTGTATCGAAATACATTTTGGATGTTTCTTTGTATCGCGATACAATCAGGATAAAATGTATTTCGTTACATTTATTTAAAAAAATTCCCCCCCCCCCCCCAAAAAAAAAAAATTCGAACGCTTTTTTTTTTTACTTCTGAGGGCATTAGGGTCAAGGAGATGCCGGGGCATTGTTACTATGCTGACCAAGGTTTCTTACGATTCCCCAAACTATTTTTCTATGCGTCCTCTTCTCTCTTCTGAGAAGTGTTGCGTAGTCGGGGACTCGAACCAGGTGGCGTGCCAGGAGTGGAGTCAGAGCATCTTCTGTCGCAGGTCCTTAGGTAGGGATTTCTGAGTCATTGTTTGCTGGCATCCAATGCCCGCTGCTAACCACGTCTCTCTTGCCTTAGCGTACACAGTACACTCAGCCGGCAAAGCTGAGTCACAGTCCGTTGCAGCACGAGCCTGGCAGTGACAGTGGCGGATCCAAGAGGGGGGGGGGGGGGGGGGGCGACGGGGGCGGCCGCCTTCCCCCCCCCCCCCCCCAAACAAAGTCGACCCCCCCCACCTCCCCCCTTCTCGGAGGGCAATTTGACATGGGTGGAACCCCCGGTGCACACGAAAGAATGGGAGAATAGCATCCTTACAAATCCCCCCCCCCCCCCCCCCCCAGTTCTGGATCCGCCCCTGGGCAGTGGTTCACTTGAAATAGTAGGATGACTCACACAGTGAAGTTCAACACTTACTCGAGTGCGTCTGCGGCTGCGCCCGTAATATTTCACGGCTCAAGGGTACGTCATCAGCCGACGTTGTAATAATATTGTTTTGTAAGTCCGAATAAACGGGGCGAGTAGGGGGAAAAGAAGAAGAAGAGGACACAGCGCCCGGGGGATCTCAAAACGTTCTACACGTAGTGTTGCTTGTTACCCGGTACGACCGGTACAATCACGTAAATATTACCACAGACGTAAACGTGACCCGCTGCTGTGGTAATCCGAAACCCAGGAAGGAGGCCAGACGTGGCCTCGCTGTGCCGACCCAGACTTCGTTCACCTGCGACTCGTCTCGAGCGCGCAGTTTCTCGGAGAGCTCGCACCTGTGGCGGAAACATCAGGTCGCAATCCACGAGTTCTCTGTTTAGATAATGCTAGCCGAAAGGCCGAAGCTTGAGGACTGCAATCCGTGTGTCGGTGGCGGAGGGCCGGCAGGTAGGACCTTCACAACAAGGATGCCTCCGCATCGTTTTTTCAACCGTAAGAGAAGATAAGACTTGTGTTCCAGGATGCTTCAGGTGGTCCACTATTCTCAAAAATTCCAAATGATACTGCCTGCATGCATGACCTTCAACGTGGTAACCTACAAAGAAAGTACGTATTTTCCTTTCATACAGCAGCGTGGTGAAGTTTCATGTTTAAGGCCACACCTACAGATAAAGAATATCAGTTCATTCCACCGTTACATCATGTGATCAATGTTGACAGGGGCGTCGTTATTGGACTGGCGTGTGGTGACGTTTTGATGGGATTTAGGGCGACAGAAAATTTATTTAGAGGTCGAAGACTTTTTGCATCCCTCGTCAGACAGACAGGATGTCAGGGAAGGGACCGCGGTCAGTCCTTGATGGAACGTTTTTTTGAGCCCATTGAAGACAAGTTACGAAGAGGGAAACAGCGCCAAAGGTAAGGAGGACAAAGAACGACGAACACACAGACCGAGCGCTGACTGTGTGTTCCTCGTTCTTTGTCATCCGTACTTTCGGAGTTCGTAACTAGACATAACCAACTCGGCGAACTCCAAGTCGTCCGAAACCAGCACCTTCAAGGCAAAGTGCCAAGCCTACGGGAAAGTAATTTCGGGATCAAAAACTTCCACTTTAAAACTTCAAGCTTCATCTAAGTTGGAGTCTCAAACAAATTTTAAAAATGTATTGCAGTATCAGTATTTCTGTATTTGTATTTCTGCCCTCCCTAAAATGTATTTGTAGTTCCAGACTTTTTGCCTCTATTTAAAATGTATTTCCGATACGCATCGCGATAAATTTTTACAGATCTATTTTAGTATCAGTATTTTAGCTACTATTTTAATGTATCCCAGTATTTGTATTTCCAAATACATTTTTGAGTGTTTCTGCCCAACCCTGGAATGGCGCCACTTTTTCCAGGATAGAGGGGCTTTATGATGACTAGGAGGATGTCGCCACCTCGCGGCAAGCGACGGAGTTAGCGCAATTACGCTCGTACTGCTCGACCGAGTCGAATGAGACGGCCAGAGAAGCCTTCGCACGCGCGCTTCGCGATATCGGAGGCCATGGAAGGGCAGGCTAAAGCCCGGTTCACACAGTTGCGTTTGACTGCGTTTGACTGCGTTGCGGCAGCGAGACACCAGGACATCGCTGCTGCTGGTATCGCGTGCCAAGAAGATTCCTTGAATTGGATTCCACGCTTCATACGAAGCACAGATGTACCGGTGACTCGCTTTCGGTTCTCGCCGCAACGCAGTCAAACGCACTCAAATGCAAGTGTCTGAACCGGCCTTAACAGGACTCCGCTCGGCATGTAAACGCATTGACATCGTGACGTCGTATCGGTTTTCATCGCTCTTTATGCTCACGCTACCGACATTCAGAAAAAGAATTGTCAAAAAAACGAAATGCGGAGATAGGCGCCGACAATGTTGGTCGTGGGGCAGGCACGTAGCCAGGATTTTGATTCGGTGGAGGGGGGGGGGGGGGGGGGGGGGGCCCGCCTATGACAAAATGCTGTATGAGGGGGAAGGGGGAGGGAAGGTCCCAGCAAAATGAAAGATTTCGGAAGAGGGGGGGGGGGGGGGGGGGGGGGGACCGGGCCCCATGGGCCTCCTCACTGGCTACGTGCCTGTCGTGCGGGATTGTGCCCTGCGAAAGTGGAGACAGAGGGAAGCAATGCCGGGGGGGTTGTGGTTGTGGTTGGGCGCATGCGCAGGAGATTACTGGAAAAAGGTCCACTCATGTTTGATTAGCTCTGCGCTCGTCAAACTGAACGAAAGAGTGTTCCAAGTGCTTGGAAGGTGTCATGAAGTGTCGATGTGTTTCTTTTTGTTCAACACGACACAAGTGGCAAGCTTGAAACACTACAGGCCTATGTTGCTACAACAAAAATAAACTACAGGCGAATGCTCATTCTCCACCCGAATGCAGCTCTAAATTTCGGATTTGGAGCTAAGATTCAGAACTAGGCGCTATTTGAGTTATGACATAGCCTCCTCTATACTGACAAAGCCTAGCAGATCGTCACGTGACGCGGCCGCCGAAAGTGAAAAGGTAGAGCGGTAGACAAGAAGGTAGCGCAGACCACTGTCTAAAATGGGGAAGAGAAATTTCTCCTCGGCCATGCCCTTTCCCTCTCAAAAGCTATGTTTCCCCTCGCTTCAATTGGATCGGGCGCGACACGTGACCGCTGCCTTCTTATGATCCCGCGCGATTCGGTCGTCTGCTAGAAACCAAACGCCATCACTGGGCGAGGCATAGCGGTGGCTCCGTTGCTTACGGTCCGGCCGTTGGTTTATGGCTATACCCTTTGTAACGGACGGTAACGGGCGCCACCTAGCCTGTCTAAAAAGACAAAAACATGATTCCTCCTGCCTTTTTAAGACAAATTTTCTCCCCCTAACTATCACCAGGCAGTGTGGGATCTCACCAGGATGACCTTCGGGGGATCGGGTAAAAAAACTAAAAAACATCCCCCTCCCCCCCTGCCTTTTCCCCCCGGCGAGGAAACGCCAATTTTCCTGTGGTCAAACCTTGTCGGCGTTACCCTAGCACCGGACCCACTGAAGGACAGGGTTGAGATTTTGTGCCGCAGCCACGCGGGAGGGAGTCCCAATTTTAATATGTCCCGCCTGTCCCCAGCTGTGCTAGTTAGTTGTCCATCATTTAATTTTCCCTAGATAATTTCCACCAATCTTCTAATCGCCTCTTTGTCACTGTTATCCCTTTCTCATCCGTTCTTCAATTGTTGCCAGTAAAATCCAGGGCCCCGGCCAAATCCGTTACCCCTACTGGGAGGGCAGGGCGAGGCCCCGCGTGCACTTCAAAACCAAGTGACCTCGGCGGAAACGCGATGCCATCATGCTGCGCTGTGGAATGCACAAACAGCATTGCGAGAGGGAAGAAGCTTTTTGCCGTTCCGACGGGAAAAGAAAATCTTCAGCGACGAGGACAATGGCCTCACCGGATCGGTCGGAAATATTTCGACAGCCTCCGAGCGAGACTTTGCAAGGTAAGTCACTTTAAAACTCTGGATCGTATCGCCTGTGTCTTTCGGTCGCGCCGATGAAGATCGCCTGATACGAGCATGAGACGAGATAAACACGGAACAAAATTACCGGCATGAACAATTTTACACGTCTTTTTTTTTTTGTGTATTTGATAATGAAAACTGACTCGCTCGCTTGCATTGAGTTGGTCGAGTTGAGAACGATTCGTGAGAGACTGAGGTGCCACTAAAATAAAGAGGGTTCTTTTGTTACCATGAGCATATTGCGTCAGTTGAAAGGAGAGTCACCAACGATCAAGCAACTCGCGCTTTTGACGTGCAATATATTTCCGCGATCGGCGAGACAAACACGGTACTAAAATACCGGCACGAAGAACTTAGACACGTCTTTTCGCGCGCATTTGATCATATAAACTGACTCGCTCACTCTTAGGTCACCTGCATTGAGTCGGCCGAGTTGAGAACGATGCGTGAGGGACTGGGCCCTGGGGTGCCACTAAAATAAAGAGGGTTGTAGTGTTACCGCGCGCATATTGCGTCAGTGAAAGGAGAGTCACCAACGATCGAGTACCTCGCGCTTTTGTTTGTGCAACATATTTCCGCGATCGGTGCTTCACAAATGGCAACTAAAATATGCGATGCTGCATTTATTTTTCGGGATCACTTCACGAACGATCAGTTTGAGCCAGTGATCTTGGCAAAGGCTGGCCTCAAGAAACTCAAGCCAAATGCAGCTTCTTCCATTTTTTCACACCGACCTCTTCCGAATGTGCAATATTTTTGCTTTGTAGCGATAAATACTTTGTTGTCTTCATCTTTGTGTATGATTTGTCATCTGTGATTAGTAAAACATCATTTATTAACAATGAAAAAAAATTGCTCTTGTCTTTATAAGGCTTTGCTGAAAGATCTCTCGGTCCTCATTTGTAACTCACGCAGTAAGGTACGCCCGCGGGTGTGCGGCACAGCTTATATGCTTTGCAAGTGAACTCAAGGGCGTGCCCTGCGCGTTAGAACGTCAAAGAAATATCTCGAAACAGAGTAATGATGAAAAAGGGCCTCGCTAATAAATCGGATAAATGAGAAACGCGCTGGAAAGGCAACAGAGCACACTATTTTTTTTCTATTTTAACTGAGGCGATACAAGCGAGTGTACTTGGTGGGTAGTTATATGAACGAGGGGCGTAAATAGCAGACGTCGCATGTGCACAGTCTTAGGTAGTATTCGATGTTTATAAAATGTGTACGAAGTAAACAAAGCTGCTGGTTTGGCAAAACGACCGGTAATTCTAAAAATTACCGAAAAGTCCTGGTTTTGCACACGTTGTGGTATCTTTTATTTGCCTAACTCGAGTGATGTACTTCGTTCAAGAGACTAAAAAGTTTTAGTAGAGCGTACGCTAAGGATTGCGAGCCTTGCGGGCGCGTGTCCAATCCATGCTCGAAGCGACGGCACGAGCTCCCGCTAGCAACGCCGTCCTTGCCCACGAAATTCTATGTACACGCAGGGAAAGGTGCATTCTACCGTGTGGGTGCTCTCAGCTTTTGCTGCGATAAAAAAGGGTAAACGAAACATATTTTCGCAGTGCATGCCGATGTCCCAAAATACTCAACTAAATGCTTCTTTTTTCTCTTTTTTTTTAAGCTTTTTGCGTTTAGCGGAATCAGATAAAGCTTGTCTTCACGCCCGAGCGATTCCAGCTCTGCTCGTGCTATTATAGTTGCCGATAGAGACGCCTTCCCGTGCTTTATAAGTCCAATAAAGGTGCACAAACGCCAGTTTCTTCACGTTAGAAAACAAAACTGTCTTCATATCTGAAAAAAAAAAAAAAACTCTAGTCCACCGTATGCAATAACAAGTACGGCTCGGCACGCAGGCGCGCGCCTACGAGCGCCTTGTGGGCCCCGCTCAGACATGGCGACGGGGGGCGTGGCGCGGACGGACGCTGGTTCTAGGGTGCAAGGAGTAGTTTCCGTAGCGCAAGGCAGCGGCTAGAGTAGGAAGATATTCTAGCTTAGGCCAGTGGCGGGCTTTTTTAATAGTTAGCTGGACGAGCGTGTGTTTTTGGTTGGTTTTTGGCGGGCTTTTTTGTAGACACTGTGTTCCCTGTTACATAGGCGCGATAGGTCGGCCTAGGGAGCAGGAAAGGGCAGTGGATGACTTAGTGTCATGTGGTGAGTGCGGACGGTGGGTCCACTTAGACGAGACGGAGTTCGAGAGCCTAGCTGAGGCGGAGGAGGGTAGTTTGGTTTGCCGAATCTGTGAGAGGTTCGAGGTGGGACTGAAGTTGATGGAAGGGAGGTGCGAGGCTAGGGTCGAGGAGCTTCGGCGGGAGCTTAAAGCAGAGCGAGAACAGCGGGTGGTGCTTAAGGCTAAGGTTGAGGAGCTTATCAAGAGGGAGGAATCTCAGGTCGCTTTGCAGGAGCTTACCAGGGAATGGGAAGGAAGGGTAACGAGTGTGGAGGGTCAGCTAAATAAGGTGCGGGAAAAGCGGGTCGAGCTAGAGAGTCAGCTAGAGGAGCTCAGGAAGGGGGAAACGTGGAAGGCTGGGTTGGAGCAGCATAAAAGGGAATGTGAGGGTAGGGTGGAGCGCTTGACAGGAGTAGTTAGCGAGAGAGACGGGAAGTGCATGGAAGGACAGGAAAGGGTAGTGGAGTTAGAGGGTACACTCAGGACAGAGGTTGAGAAGAGGGTAGCTATGGAATCCCAGTGGGAAGAGCTAAAAAGGGAGGTGGCAGGAAGGGAAGTTGCAGAGGGTCGTAATGCTAGTGAGCAGGTGGAGATTAGTGAGAGGTTGGAAGCTCCTCGACCTTACAGCGCTGTAGTGAGGGAGGGGGGGAGCCAGTTAGATGAGGTAGCTCCAGTCGCGGTAAGGGAGACCAGCCAAGTAGATGTTGACCGACAGCCGCAGGATAGTCAGGGAGAGGAGGGAGGGCGGCAGCCAGAGGTCAGAAGGGTGTTGGTTGTGGGGGACTCCAACGTTAACAGGATTAAAGTGGGAGTACTAACTAGGGCCAAGGGGGACGAGAGGGTAACGGTAGTGGCCCAGCCAGGAAAGTGTATAGTAGACCCGAAGCTAAGGAGTTTGCATGGGGTAACAGGGAGGGCCGGGACCTAGTCGTAGTCCAGGCGGGCCTCAACGACGTGTTCAGGGGAAGAAGCCAGAACCTCGGACACCAGCTACATGTGGGGCTGCGGGAGCTAAGGGGGATCGATGAGAACGTGCATGTTGTCATATGCACGATCCCAGAGGTTAAGAGGTAGAGATTAACAGAGAGGTACGAGGCTGGCTCCTTTCCGTTTGAACAGAGCGGCATCCACTACATGTAGTCACGGGTGGCAGGGTAGGGGATAGGCTGGGTAGTCAGGCAACAGCTTTTTTGGGGGGACCGAGGGCCCTGAGGGCACCAGCGTAAACGAGACAGAGTTGGGGGGAGGGTATAGTGGTAGACAACGTAGAAACCGTAGAAGGAATAGAGTTAGGCGCCCATTTAAGTCAGACATAGGATACATTAACATGCAGGGGGGTAGGAATAGGCTAAAATGGGAAGAGATAGAGGAGCAACTAACACAGGAAGACTTAATGGTATATGGGCTAGCGGAAACGCATCTTAGAGATACGGAGCATCCACCTTGCAATAGTGAATATGTTTGGGAAGAATGCAACAGAAGGGAAGGTAGTAAAAAGGGAGGTGGAATTGGAGCGTTCATCTGAAAAAGCACAAATTGGCGGAGAACAAGAAATGAATGTGCAGAACACTTATGGTTAAAGGGGACGGTAGCAGGGGAGCAAACACTTCTGGGTTTTGTGTACCTGTGGACGGGATCAAATGCCAAGGAAGAAAATAGAAGAATGACAGAATGTATATCAAGAGACATTACCGAGCTAGGAGAAGGCCACGAGATAATAGTAGTGGGAGGCATGAACGCGCATGTAGAGGACTTGGATGGATATACAGATTCAACATGAAACATGTTGTTAGACATGTGCGAGAGGCACGACTTGGTTCTATGTAACACTAGTGAGAAATGTGAAGGACTAATAACATGGGAAGCGGGCAGGTCACAGTCCACGATAGATTATGTACTGATGTCCCATAGAATGTATAACAAGCTGGAAAAAATGAAAATAGATGAGGAGGGTGTTAAAAGCCTAGGTAGTGACCACAAACGTATAAAACTGAGCTTTACTAGAGAATTAAGCACAAAAACGGGGCAGAACGACGAACGGGACCAAAACTTTTATACCGAAAAGCAGTTGGAGACAGCTGCTAAGCAAATAGAAGTTATTTCTGGAGACGACCAAGCACAATGGACTTATGCAAGCCTAACTAAGCAATTTGACCTAGCGCTGGCAAAGGTGCGAAAAAAAGGAAGGGGGAAGCGAAGACGCAAACCAAAGAGCTGGTGGGATGGTGATGTAAAGGAGGCAGTAGAGAAACGCCAGGAAGCATCTAGAGAACACAGGTATGCTAAGAGTAATGGGTAACCAGAAAGCGAAGTAAATAGGGAGTGATACATTTATAACATGTAGAAAGGAGGCATCCTGTTTGATGAATGAAAAAATTAAGAGAAAGGGGGCACAATGGTTGTCTAAAGTAAATAAAAAAGACAGGAAGGCAGCCAAAAAATTTTGGAAGCACCTGAACTCTTTGAGCCGTAAAACAAGGTTAGAACAGCATTGCATCACCACGTCCCAGGGTGAGCAACTAGAAGGGGATGAGTCAGCGAAACATGTAGGAGCAATGATGGCAGAGAAATTTAAGGAGCAAAGGTACACAGAAAATGAGGAACTAGAAGAAAGTAATTTAGTTGGTGAAAATGAGGCTATCGGAGAAAGGGAATGGGAAAGGGCAGTACAGAAAGTTATTAGTGGCACGTCATCAGGCCCAGATGGCATTCCTATTGGATTATTAAAAAAGTTAGGTTCTAAATCCAGGACGAAATTAAGAGAAGTGGTCAGCAATGTCATTGAAGGCGGAAGTGTCCCGGAAGAATGGAGGTTAAGTAGGGTGAGTTTAATATATATAAGGATAAAGGGGATAAGGGTGACATAGCCAACTATCGTCCCATAACAGTGACATCGGTAGTCTACAGGGTTGCAATGCAAGTTATAAAGAGAAGATTGCAGACATGGGTAGAGAACGAGGGGTTGCTTGGCGAGTTACAAAATGGCTTTCGGAAAGAAAGAAGGTTGGAGGACAATTTGTTTACATTAACACAGTGTATCGAAATTGCAGTTAAAGATAACAAACCTCTATGGATAGCTTTTTTTGGATATTAAGGGAGCTTATGACAATGTGGTCCAAGGAAAGCTGTGGGAAATAATGAAGCGCTTGAAGGTGGAAACTGGAATAATTAAAATCTTAAAGGACATTTATAGGGACAACAAGGTTTTTATAAAATGGGAAGGAAGAGTGACAGCACCAGTAGAAATAAAACGAGGCCTTAGACAAGGGTGCCCTTTGTCACCATTACTGTTTATGATGTACCTCCAAGGATTAGAGGAGAGACTAGAAAAGAGTGGAGCTGGCTTTGACCTCTCATACTACAGACATGGCGAGAAGATTGAACAGTCAATACCGGGATTAATGTATGCAGACGACATAGTACTAATGGCGGACAACAGAATGAATTTAAAAAAACTAATGAGTATCTGTGGTGCAGAGGGAAATGAATTGGCATTGGAGTTCAGTAGTGACAAGTCGGCGATTATGATATTTAACGATGAGGAGGGTGAAGTCCTTAAAATACAAGAATGCAATGTTGGGAGGGTCGACAAGTATAGGTATCTAGGCGTGTGGATCAAGGAAGATACGGATTACCTCAGTGAACATGAAAGAGACACAACTGGCAAGGGCAATAGAAATGCAGCGGTAATGAAAAACAGGGCATTGTGGAACTATAACAGGTATGAAGTTGTCAGGGAGATTTGGAAGGGAGTTATGGTGCCAGGCCTAACTTTTGCGAATGCAGTTCTATGTATGAAACCTGACATTCAGGCAAGGCTAGAAATAAAACAACGAGGGGTGGGTAGGCTGGCTCTCGGAACGCATGGGAAGACACCAAATCAGGGGGTACAGGGCGACATGGGGTGGTCGTCTTTCGGAGGAAAGGAGGCAAGCAGCAAAATAGAATTTGAGGATAGACTGAGACAAATGGACGAGGGACGGTGGGCACGAAGAGTGTTTAGCTATCTGTACATGAAGGGTATTGACACAAAATGGAGAAAGCGAACAAGAAAACTCAGATCTAAATATGTGGGCAAGAGTGGGGAGGTGGGTCAGGAAATGACAGTTAAAAAGAAGGTTAAGGAAACAGAGAGAAGTATATGGGAAGCCGGTATGCAAACACAATCAGCATTGGAGATGCACAGGTTGTGTAAAACAGATATCGATAAAGAGAGTCTCTATGATAATTCGAGGGGGAGTTCCCTGCTATTTGAAGCCAGAACGGGAGTGTTGCGGACTAAGACATATAGAGCTAGATATCAGGAGGTATACACCGTGTGTGGAGCTTGCGGAGAGGAGGAGGAGACGGCTGAACATTTGGTACTTTACTGTAAGGGGCTTCACCCTGTAGTGGCTGAAGAGCCTATTAATATAACAACCGCACTGGGATTTAGGGATAGTGAGGGGAAAATAGACATGGGGAAGGTGGAGATAACCAAGAAGAGATTATCTGACTGGTGGCATAGGTCAAGGGAAGGGTGAATATTTTCCTATACCCTACTGGGCGACCCTTTCTGCGGAAGGTGTGTGCACCCGGTTGCATAGAGGCGCCTCCGTCGTACGGACCGTAGCTTTTAAGACTAAATATCTAGATTTGTAACTCGTAAATTAAATAGCTTTAAAAAAAATACTGGCTAGGTGGCACAAGCCGCCGCCCGATTCAAAGGGTTCAGCCCCATCCATCCATCCATCCATCCAGCAAGGAGGATTGCCGTCGATGGAAAGGAGGAAACCGCGGGGAGAGGAGGAATTGCGCTACCCTTTACTCATCTCTGTTACGTCACGGCGCGGTGGTGGCGCGTCGGTCGCACTTCCGGTCTGGGGCTGTGGGCAGAAGTCCCCATGCCAGACGTGTATTCCTGCGTTGCTTTGAAAGGAACCAGACAAAAACCTGCCTTCTCGTCAAAACGCCGCGACTGGGGCCGTACCAAAAGTGTCGAGAAAGGTTTGAAGGTCAGTTTTCACGTGCTCGGTTCGTCCGAGAATCTGGATATGCGCGCTGAAAAGGGAAAAGCAGACGCCGTCTGACAACGATTGCTTTGGCGGGAAGCACTTTGGGTTGAATTCACGGATACTTCTGGTCATCAGATTTGTTTGTTTTGTTCCAACATGAACGCCAGAAAACCGTCAAGTTGTGCGGACCACCTGCGGACTACGTTCAGTGCGTCTTCAAGTTCAAACGGCCGCCTGATCGTTCGAACTGTCGTCTGCTCTTTCAAACGTTTCTGCTTGTCGTCTGCTCTCTTAGACGACGCCGGCCCGTAGACCAAATGTTGGCCCGGTACTTGCGATAAGAAGTAAGTGCAGGCCTCAAAAGACTAAAGTTTGAAGGTTGGTAAGCAGGCTCGATGTAAACAGTAGATACAAGGAGATGTTGATCATTGTTACCAGTGACCATCACCGACTTGTTATGCCTAATTCACTTGGTCCGATTCTGCTTGCGATTTTCAATATCGAGGTCGACCATCTCAGCTACGGTTCAGGCTTTTGCAGCCCGAGCGGCGTCGCGACTGAAAATTGCGAGCGAAATCTCATCATGCGAATCAGGCTTTAGCGTACATACTGCGGCGTCCACGCGGAATGAATCGCCACATGTCACATTATTCACGCGAAGTTTTGCGGTGTAACGAGTCTCGGCAATTTCGCTGACGCCGCTGAAGTAGTCAGACATCGCCAGGATGACGTAGAATCAACAATTCGAACGCAAAAAAGGGCAGGGGGACTCACACCGACGCCGACATCGCATTTCAATGGTTTGTTTATGGGCGACGGCGAGCTTCTTGCCCACACCCCCATCGCGCATGAGCGGCGCCGGTGGCATCCGCTAGGGGCGCTCCGGTTTGTTTGTAAACATGAGTTGGTGTATACAGGGGCCTCACAAGAGTCTAAGTAACGGGAGCCCCGCTGCGGCGAGACACCGAAACACACTTGTCCCGAGCGATGGAATGTCCGCTCGTGCTTCTCGCGTTCCTCGGGCTACCGCTTCTTTTCTCGTCGGGTTTGAAAACCATGTTTTGGGTCCTCGCCGCTGCAAAAGCTGTGCGCTGAATACCGGACTCCCCAAGAAATGCTCCGTACTACCAGTTCCTCGCGCTTCAAATCTGCGACCGGGCACTCTATGGCTCCGTCATCGAACTGCCAGGCTTTGTTAGTATAGAGGAGGCTATGGTTATGAGTAATGTCGGGAAATTTTCAATAAAAAAATAGACCGGCTAAATACGCTCAGTTATAAAATCAGATGCCAATGGCTAGCTTGTCATTCCGACGTAGATTGCGGGTTCGGTGATGGGTAGTTTATTATAGCCTCGAGAAAAACACGGTTGGTATTTCTCTTTTTACTTCTGCTCGATAAATGAAAACTACTGATCCACCAAAATTATTTTAGTGTCATGTTCTTTTCTGGCGGACTGGCTTACAAGTTGGGGAGAGAAATTCAAGCTATGCCTGGTTTCCTTAGCTGGTCACTGTTCATATATAAGAAGTTGTCTAACGTTTCTGTTCTTAAATTCTTGGTCTCCAAATGAAAACACTCCCTTCCTTGTTCTGCCATAGCAAGAAAAAAAAACAACGAATTCCGTTACATTCTTTGATATAATTGTACCACAACAGGGTGGATAATAAAAGCCAATGTAATTTAAATGTTGATTCAAATCGTTATTTAAATAGCACCGATTTCGGCTATAAGGATTTAAGTCGTACAAATTTGGCTAAAGGGTGATTCAGATAAGATCAGCCAAAGGGTGGCTGGTCGATATTTTTAAATCAACTGATATTTTTATATGCTATTGTCTAGTGTCTGGTATAAACGAATCCAAACTTAGTTTTGACCAGAAAAAAAAATTGGGGACAGAAAAAATCGTAATGCATGAAGAGGTGGACAGTTGCATTTAACGCGCACTGATGGAGGGGGCAAGTTTCAAAGTGAATAACTAAAACGATAAAATTATGAGAACTCTAATACTTTTTAGAAATAAACTATGGGTACAGCTTCCTTGTAATATATAGTAATTATATTTATTTATATTATATTTCATTTTCTAAAAATTGCCGAACCTGCCTGCTCGAATGACAAATGGCAAAATTTGGATGTCTGTATCTCATGAAATAATATAGTCATTTTAATATACCTTTCAGATAGTATTCTACTTATATATGGATATTATTTAAAATACATATAAGGTATCTGGGTGGTACAATAGTTGGGATATATTTAGGCAAACATGGGGAAAAAATGAAACAACGAACAATTCTGATGCAATTAAAAACAAAACACCACCTTCGATTTTTTTATTTTTTTTTTTTAATTTGGGTATTTTGTCATACTTTTTCAGTGGTTCTCAAATGGGGGTCCGCGGAATCATTCAAGGGGTCCGCAAAGCCCTGCCTCATCAGTCAAGCTTTGCTATAAAAGCTTACTTTTTAGATTAAGAAGAAACGTTCCAATTTTCGGTAGAGTTTTCTCGCCTGCATGTCAGTGAGAGAAGTCTACATCACACTAGCTCTCAGTTATATCTATTTATTAGATCATTATCATAACTAACCTATAAATTTCCCTTCTCCTCATCAAGAACGGGGTCCTCCATCATCTCCGCCTATCCAAAAGGGGTCCGCGAAACATCACTGGTTGAGAACCACAGCTCTATTTCATCATTCATTTCTATTAAAAACATGTTGCATTATTTGATTGAGAAAGAAGACACAACTTCCCAAAGTAAGGTTCTTTTTTAAAGCCTACACTTAGCAGTGCCCTATACGAGAAGTGACTCTGAGATCCAGTTTCATGCAATTAACACACATCTTTTATCTATTTTTATTCACATGAGGCCATTGATAACTATAGCAATTGTGCACACAGTAAAAATGGGGGGAAACTACTGTGTACAAAGAGCAATCATATTACGGACTAGTGATCCGAGAAAAGATCCTTCAGATCGGCCACTCGGAACTTTGTTTACTTTATTTGCCTACAACAATATATGCTCCTCTCTCTTCCCTTGTATCTCCATCTCTCTCTTATATATATATATATATATATATATATATATATATATATCCCTGACTTATATCTAGAACAAAAACATATTCAAGCATTCCCTTTCTGCGTGATAGTGTTCTGTGGCTAGTAACAATCATTTCCTCGCGAAGATCACGATTATGGCGCAATAGTTGACGGAAGTAGCAGACGACACTCGTCGCTAGTTCTGGCAAAACGGCCGATACAATCTCTTTTCGCATTTCCCCGCTCGGTGTCAAGGATGAGGGGGTTCGCTTCAACCAGCAAAATATGGCCTCCAATGCCTGTTTACTAAACAGTCGTGCCTGTCGCCATCCCACTTGCTGGCGTCAAGAGCGATAACATCAGGCACAAAGAGGCACACCGACAGACAGCAGAACCCCCAAATACTCGAGCCCCGCATAAATACAATAGAGCGTAAACACCGTCGCCATGTTCACCTAGGAAAGGTTAACATGGCGACAGTGTTCACGCTGTAGGTAAGAAAAAGCATGGAGTGCGGTACGAGCCTGATTCTTACACGAGGTGCAAGGTGAGCCCTGAGAACGTGTCTGTTGTCCTGGAGTACTTCACGAAAAACGAGCTACAATGTTCGCGCCAAAGCCCCAACCAGAAAAACGTGATCTCTGCAGGGATAAATCGTGCTCAACAGGGATAAATCGTTCGTGCCAAAGCGCTTTCTGACACGCTCAATCCGAGACGGGGCAAAGAACCTTTGCTCAACTGATTCTGACCGCCGAAAAGAAGAAGAACCATCATTTGCGACCTCAAGAAGAACGGATATACCGGCAGCTTCATACACCGCATTGCCCGTCGTCAAAACCGAAGTCGACACACCACCAGTCACAGGTTGATACGAAACGCCGGCCAACCACGCGCATCAGCGTCCCATACATCAAGGGAACAAGTGAAGCGCTGGCACGGGTGCTAGCAAGGAGGGCATTCAGATGGCCCACAAGCCAATTTCAACCCTTTGGACGCTTTATGCCACGACCAAAAGATCGGCACCCTAAAGATAAAGCGCAAGGTGTGGTGTAACGAGATTCCCTGCGCGGAGTGCCCTTCCTCGTACATCGGGGAGACAAGAACTATCAAGAACGGATTCGCCAACACAAGGCTGATGTGCGCAACTTCGATCAAGAGCGCAGCGCGGTTGCTGAACACTGTGAAAAAAATGACCATCGCATCGACTTCCTAAACACGCGCATCCTGGACATCGAAACTAATCCTCGCCGGAGGCTCTTCCTTGAATCTTGGCACATTCAGACCACGCCAACAAACATCAATAGGTCTCTTGGCGCACTGCCATCTGTGTATGTGAACGGGCTCCACCATGTGTCTTCAAAAAACGATCAAAGAGGAAGAAGATGGGATCGTGTACATTCGCCTCCGCCATAGAGGAAAAGAAGATTGAGGCTCCTTTCCTTCATAGTCGCCCCTGAAGAAGAAGCCGAACCGGTTTCGAAACGTTGGGCCCCTGATTTAGGGATTGGTTGGTAGTCATATATCAAAAGAAGTTCGTTCCCAGCCAGGTGCTATGAGCAAGGTTCAATCCTCGCGCTCGCGAAGCGTCACGTGTTCGAGGATATACATTACAGTTCTGCCGAGGCCAGACGAACAAGCCGGGCCCGCAATTGATCCCCGCGCGACCGCGAAACTTCACGGGTTGAGGATATACTACACATCCTGCCCCGGCAAGACAAACAACAAAAAAACAAGCTGGGAAGCTAACAACGCCATGGTTAATTGTTCCAATATTCGGCACGTAAAAATGAACGAGTTCACGAGTATGAAAGGCAATCTCGCTGGAAAGTTGGGGTTTTAAGTAAACTCCAGCGGTGAAGTTTTTAACTCGAAGGAAGTTCACTGCATCATCTGCAAAAAGCCGTTTTCGTACAGTGGAAGCGTAAGTTCGCTTCAGTATCGCCTACGAGCGAAGCACCCATGTAGCTGCAGCAAGGACCATCCGCCAAAACGCAGACAACAATCAACGCCTTCTCATCGAGGTTCCTTTCTCTGAAAAAATAAGAATGCATCGCCCAAGCTCTGACTTCTTGTCTTCCTGTTGGAGAATGTGGACAAACTTCTTTGTCTTTGGAGCTGGAGCAAAAATATGTGAGTCTTTGAATCGTTCAACTATATGTATCCTCAAATCTAAATGTCCTTTGCGCCGTGTAACAGAGTAAAATAAGTCTTCAAAGGCAGGACGAGTTGTTGCATTCTTTTTAAAATTTTATTTATAAAAATAAACGCAACCGATTAATCGATTAATTAATCGATTAAAGGGTGGCGATTAATCGGGTTAAATGTTTAATCGACGCCCAGCCCTCATTAACACACATCTTTTATCTATTTTATTCACATGAGGCCATTGATAACTATAGCAATTGTGCACACAGTAAAAATGGGGGGAAACTACTGTGTACAAAGAGCAATCATATTACGGACTAGTGATCCGAGAAAAGATCCTTCAGCCATCGGCCACTCGGAACTTTGTTTACTTTATTTTCCTACAACAATATATGCTCCTCTCTCTTCCCTTGTATCTCCATCTCTCTCTTATATATATATATATATATATTTATATATATATATATATATATATATCGTAAAAAGGAGGTAAATGCTTTAAAACGTATTTATTGGACGACGTTCCGAGCGGGGACCGCTCTTCATCAGGTCCTAATGTTGCAGTGAAAGCTGGAAGCCCGCCACTCTGACACGGCGGCAAAAAAAAAAAAAAAATAAATAAATTGAGGAAAGGCGAAAGACAACTTCTCAGAACCGACCATGGGTATACGAAGGCCGCGGCCAGGGAAGGGGCCCCGCATGCATCCCCAAAGAACCCCTTGCTAGGCGCCGTTGGGGCTCGGCAGTGTCCAGAACGAAACAAGGGAATAAAGCAAAATCAAGTGGGCCCAAAACGCGCCCGGGTGGCCAAGACGAGCCAGCAGAGACACAGGAGCAGCTCGGCGCGAACCGAGACGCGCGATGGTTCATGTTACACACCCAAACACCCCTCTCCACCCCCCCCCCCCGCACCCCCACACACTCACATGCAAGCATGCCCCCCCCCCCCTTTTTTTCTCTTCCATTTCCCTTATTTTTATTTTTCCCACCGCCCGCCTCCCCATCTCGCACCCGAGAGCGAAGACATTCCTCGAGGTCGTAATGATGTCCAGTGCAGGGAGAACAGAGCAGGGGACCCTGTCTGCCCGTTTTCCCGTCAACGCGGGGGTTCCGAGGAGGTGAACCGTTCAAGATGTAAGCAGCTAAGCAGACCGGCGCTCTCGTTAATGCCCGCTCGAAGCGTGTTAAACTTTTTAATTAGGTACGATTCCCTTTGCTCCCTTTCGCGTGCTGTACTGAATCCTGATTGAAGTATAGTTACAAATATTTTGTTTATGTGGTGTTGATCGAGACGCATATGTTTGGAGAGCGGGAGTTTGGGGAGTGTGTTAAGGTGGGACTTGTGATTGTTAAATCTTTGACGGAAAGGGAGATCGGTCTGTCCAATATACTGCATGTTGCATACCCGGCAGTGCAACAGATAGACAACATTAGCGGAGTTACAGTTATAATTTCCGTTTATCCTAAAGGTGAAGTCCGAATTTGTACTTTTTGCCTCCACGGATTCCGTCATGTGGCTACACACTTTGCACCGCGGCACCCGGCATGGCCGAGATCCCAGGAACTCCTCATGTGTGGTTTTGGATCGTACTAGCATGTCTTTAAGGTTTTTTCCTCGACGGTAGACGACGCGTGGAGCCTGCGGAAAAACAGATTGAAGGCGCTGGTTTTGTGAGAGAATATTAAAATTTTTGCGTAGGATGTTGTTGATGTTGGGAAGGTTACTTGCGTAGGTTAGCACTAAATTATATTGATTATTCTCTGAGCTTCGAACGCTTGTTTTGTTGATGGCTGTCGTGCGGTCTAGTCTACTAGCCTTTTCTATAGCACTGTTGATGACGCCTGGCGGATAATTTTGCCTAATGAGTGCTGTCGTTAGATTATCTGCGTTTTGTTTGAAGTCTTGCTCGTTGCTGCATATTCGTTTGAACCTATGTGCCTGAGAATAGGGCAAGCTATTTTTGCAGTGGCGGGGGTGGCAGCTGTCGTAATTAAGATATTGTTGCCTGTCCGTGGGTTTTCTGTAGAGTTTAGTGGAAAGTTTGTTATCCTGAATTTCGACGGTAACGTCCAAGAAACTAATCGCCCGCTGCGATACGTTGTGGGTGAACCGAATAGAGGAATGAGCCGAGTTGTACTCCAAAATAAATGTGTTGAGTTCGTCCTCTGTGCCTGTCCATATCATAAAAATATCGTCAATATACCTTCTATAGAAATATGGCTGAATCGGACGATCTGCGAGGAACCGACCCTCCAATTCCGCCATGAAAATGTTGGCATAATTTGGGGCCATTTTGTGCCCATGGCGGTTCCGCTAATTTGGAGGTAATGTTCATCTTCGAATTCAAAATGGTTGCATTCAAGCACGAGTCGTAACAATTTTGTTAAGGACTGGCAATCGAGGATTGAAGAGTTTTGGGTGTTCACATACGCTCCAATTACCGCTGCGATGCCGTCATCGTGCGGAATGTTGGTGTACAGCGCAGTTACGTCCAATGTTACCAGAAATGAACCTGTGGGTATGGTTAGCTGGGATATATCCTGGATGTATATATATATATATATATATATATATATATATCCCTGACTCATATCTAGAATAAAAACATATTCAAGCATTCCCTTCCTGCGTGATAGTGTTCTGTGGCTAGCAACAATTATTTCCTCGCGAAGATCACGATTATGGCGCAATAGTTGACGGAAGTAGCAGACGAAACTCGTCGCTAGTTCTAGCAAAACGGCCGATAAAATCTTTTTTCGCATTTCCCCACTCGCTGTCAAGGATAAGGGGGTTCGCTTCAACCAGCAAAATATGGCCTCCAATGCCTGTTTACTAAACAGTCGTGCCTGTCGCCATCCCACTTGCTGGCGTCAAAAGCGATAACATCAGGCACAAAGAGGCACACCGACAGACAGCAGAACCCCCAAATACTCGAGCCCCGCATAAATACAATAGAGCGTAAACACCGTCGCCATGTTCACCTAGGAAAGGTTAACATGGCGACAGTGTTCACGCTGTAGGTAAGAAAAAGCATGGAGTGCTGGTACGAGCCTGATTCTTACACGAGGTGCAAGGTGAGCCCTGAGAACGTGTCTGTTGTCCTGGAGTACTTCACGAAAAACGAGCTACAATGTTCGCGCCAAAGCCCCAACCAGAAAAACGTGATCTCTGCAGGGATAAATCGTGCTCAACAGGGATAAATCGTTCGTGCCAAAGCGCTTTCTGACACGCTCAATCCGAGAGGCCTTTCGTGTATACAATGACAAGCATCCTGATTCCGGCGTTAAGCTAACGAAATTTTATTCCTTTCGCCCTAGATGGGTCAAATGTATTCCACACCAGGAAGTGTGCGTTTGTGTGCGCTGCGCCAATAATTACCTTTGTATTGCCGCTGTAGAGAACGTTACAGGCTCAACATTCAACCCTGAGAAATGAACTCAGCATTTCTGTGCGACCCACTAACAAGTATGTGTCTTTAAGGAGACTGTGATCACTGCCCAAAAGGCCAGTTTTTTACACTCAAGGAACTTCATATCCCAGAGGATGAAGAGATTGTGCTTACAACATGGGAGTCCGGCGACCTTGTAAAAAAGCATTGGATCCTGAGACTTTCCTAAAAGTCATTCAAATAACGGTTGAAAGTTGGATATTTCACAAATATATCCAACAAACGCAAGATAAAGCGATCTACGATGAAAAGCTGTGCATGCAACTGGAACATTGTCTTTCATTTTGACTTTGCTGAAAACTGGACCATCGTGCTTCCTGACAAAGTTCGAGCATACAACTGGGAAAAAAAAGTTACGATATTTACATGTGTAGTCATGACAAAAAAATCTACAAACAGCTTCGCTATCATCAGTGAGAACCTGTGTGACGACGCCACTCACACGTGCTTGGCTCTAGAAAAAGTGAAAGAGTGGGTTGAAGACAACGTTGCGGTGTACTCGCACGTGACGTAAGTAAGTGACAGGGGGCGTCAGTCATTTCAAGAATCGCTGCCAGCTTCACCAGTTTGCACAGAATGATTGTCCACAAGCCCAGTGGTTATTTTCTGCATCTGGACATGGGGAAATGCATGCGATGGAGTTGGCGGACTCGTGAAGCACCAGGCCGCGCTGAACAACCTGAGAGAACTTTCAATAAACGCAATTCAGACGGTCAGGACAATGGTGAACTTTCTATCCGAGAAACTGGCTGTATCTTGAGTATCTGGACGAAAATAAGGTTGTTCGGTATCGTCAAAAAAAAAAAAAAAAGAGTGGCTGACGGTGCCGCCTTTCCTGGCATTCAGTGTTGGCACGCATGGCGGCTGTGCAAGTCATCAACAGAAGGAACCTGTGACATATATGTAGCACGGACAGTCGGATCTGGTTAGAAGAAACTTTATTACATGGGTAGATCGAGGAAAGCCTTATGCCGAATTTGATTTCCCAAGGACTGCTCATTTTGAATGCAGGGACATCTTATTTATCACAATTTTATTCGCGGGGTCTTTAATCTACTGTTTTACTTGGTGATAGCTTATAATCTTTATCTGATCACCATATGAGAATCACGAAACGTTATCCTCGCGCAGGATAAAATATCTCTGCTTGCCACGATCCATTCGTACACCGAGAGCATCAAAGCTTTAGAGTCCGGCCCGGTGGCACCACTCACCTGAAATGGTTTGTCCCCGGAAATACATAGCTAACCTAAACAATTTCAGTATCTTTATTTTTGTGTGCGCAAGTAAAGCTATTGCTTTTATTTTAAATATAAATTATACAGGAAAGTAAAACTTCACACAGCATCATCTTTTCTCGAATCACTAGTCTCTAATCGGATACAGTACCTCTTTGTACGCTGTATGTAAAATGCTGTGTATAGTTTCTCCTCCCTTGTACTGTGTGACCGATTGCTCTAGTTGACAGTGACCTCATCTGAATAAAGATATATGAAAGATGTGTGCTAGTTCCCTGAAACTTGAAACACTTCTCGCTAAGTGTAGGCTTTGAAAAAGAACCCTACTTTGGGGAGTTATGTCTTCTTTCTTAATCAAATAATGCAACATGTTTTTATAGAAATGAATGCCGAAATAGAGTATGACAGGGTACCCAAATTAAAAAAAAAATAGAAGGTGGTATTTTTTTTTATTTGCATCGAACTTTTTCGTTGTTTGATTTTCCCCCATGTTTTCCTAAATATATCATGGCTATTGTATCACTCAGATACCTAATATATATTTTAAATAATAGCCATATATAAGTAGAATACTATCTCAAAAGTAAATGATGGTGATTAAATTATTTCGTGAGATACAGGCCTCCAAAGTTTGCCATTTGTCGTTCGAGCAGGCATGTTCGGCAATTTTTAGAAAAAGAAATATAATTTAAATTAATATTATTACTATATATTACAAGCAAGCTGCACCCATAGTTTGTTTCTAAAAAGTATTAGAGTTCTCTTAATTTTATCGTTTTAGTTATTCACTTTAAAACTCGCCCCCTCCATCAGTGCGCGTTAATGCAACTGTCCACCTCTTCATGCCTTACGATTTTTCTGGTCAAAACTAAGTGTGGATTTGTTTATACCAGACGCTATACTTCGTCTCACCTTAGTATGGACTATTGTTAGCCGCGCGTGCTAAAAGCGCGAGCTAGTTGCTTTGAATGAAGCCGCGGCGGCTGCACGAGCGCTCGTGCAGCAAGTGCTCTAGTCAAGGCAGTCAAGGCTGGCAGCTCGCGCTAGCATAGCCTTCGCAGTTAGTCCATGCTAGGGTGAGACGAAGTTTAGACAATGGCATATCGATCTTATCTGAAATCACCCTAGAGTGAATTAAACACTTTCCCAAAAAACAATACCGAATTTTTTTTTTTTATTATTATTTACCGTTTGCCTATCAGTGTGCTTGCCAAGCGTATTTATTTTGTATTTGAAGTAAAGAATGATCAAGCAGGAAATATTTATATCAGGCAGTCATTAAAAACACATCTATACTTCATCTCACCTTAGCACGGACTAACTGCGAAGGCTGTGCAAGCGCGAGCGGCTAGCTTCGACTGCCTTGACTGGAGCACTCGCTGCACGAGCGCTCGTGCAGTCGCCGAGGCTTCATCCAAAGCAACTAGCTCGGGCTTTTGGCACGCGCGGCTAACAATAGTCCATGCTAAGGTGAGACGAAGTATAGTGATAAAAAGTCGCTCATTTCTAGCTGAATAGATTTAATTCACGTAATTTTGATTCAAAGAAAATAATCTGATTGATTTAATTTAAGAGAAAGTATCCTGATTTTTTCCACCTTGACCACAAATAAAATTTATTTCAACTTAGAAATTAATGCTGCTAAGAACACGACCAAATATTGTCACGAATTAAGGCGACGAGAAGGCAAAGAATGAACTGAAAATAAAGGTTTAATGGGCGAACTTGTGCCAACCAAAATAAGAAAGGAAAGAGCGTCGAGGCAGCAGAAAAGCAGGCGGCGATTCGGCGGCGAATCAGACAGCGCGAGCGAGACTGACTCGACAAGGTCGCGGGTAGCTGCTTATCTACCGTGCGTCACTATCTCGAAAGTTCGGCAAAGAAGGCTCGAGTGTCGCGCGCTTGGAGCGAGGATGAACTGGCACTTTCGAGAGCAACAAAGCAGGTGGAAAGTTACGTCTGGTGCGAGAATGAATGCGAACCTTCTAGATGCCGGTGACCGAGCGTTGTTTTCTCGGCCCTGCGGGCGGCATTATCCCCCCTTTTAAAAGTGCATCGTCCCGATGCAACGCGAAAGGAAAACAGAAATGGCTAAAAAAATTTACGGTGAAACGAAATAAACATGCAGTGTTGCAGTCCTAGCGCGCGTAGAACGGCTTGAGTCGAACTACGTGGACGACTTCGGGTCGTGGCTGGCGGCGTCGTGATGGTCGGGTTCCGTCAGGGAGCACCTCGTAGTTCAAGTCCCCAAGGCGGCGGATGACCTTGTAGGGTCCGAAGTAGCGTTTTAACAGTTTTTCGCTAAGGCCGCGGCGGCGAATGGGCGTCCACACCCACACTTTGTCTCCGGGCTGGAACTCCACGTCGCGGCGACGAAGGTTGTAGCGGCCAGCGTCCACACGTTGCTGGTCTTTTATTCGAAGACGGGCCAGCTGGCGTACTTCTTCTGCTCGTTGGGTGACCAGCTGAGCGTCGTCGGTGCCGTCGTCCGTCGGGTCGTGGGGCAGCATGGCGTCGAGCATCGTCGTCACCTTCCTGCCGTGCACCAGCTGAAAAGGTGTAATGCCGGTAGTTTCTTGAATCGCCGTGTTGTACGCAAACGTGACGTAGGGCAACACTTCATCCCACGTCTTGTGTTCCACGTCTACGTACATCGAGATCATATCGGCGATGGTCTTGTTCAGCCGCTCCGTCAGTCCGTTGGTCTGCGGGTGGTATGCCGTGGTTCGGCGGTGGTCGGTGTGGCTCAGGCGGAGTATCTCTTGTGTCAGTTGCGCCATGAACGACGAGCCTCGATCCGTAATCAGGACTTGGGGAGCGCCGTGTCGGAGGACGATAGACTCCACGAAGAACTTAGCTACTTCCACGGCGGTCCCCGACGGGAGTGCTTTTGTCTCGGCGTACCTGGTGAGATAATCAGTTGCCACGATTATCCAACGGTTTCCCTGCGTCGACGGCGGAAAAGGTCCGAGAAGATCCATTCCAATCTGCTGGAATGGTGCAGTCGGGGGCGCGATCGGTTGCAGGAGACCTGCCGGCTTCGTCGGTGGTTTTTTGCGTCGTTGGCATTCATGGCACGAACGGACGTAGAGGTGGACAGTCTTCGGGAGCTTGGGCCAGTAGTATTTTTCTCGGATCCGTGCAAGAGTCCTACTGTAGCCAAGGTGACCAGATGTTGGGTCGTCGTGGCAGGCTTGGAAGATCTCTTCTCGAAGACTTGCAGGAATCACCAGGAGCCACGTCGAGTTGTTGTCCCCGAAGTTCTCTTTATAGAGGATCCCTCTCCGGACGGAGAATCTTGGCAGGTCACGTGAGAAGGCTCGGGGAATCGTACCCCCTCGTCCCTCCAAGTGGTCGATCAGTGCACGCAACTCAGGATCGTCCCGCTGGAGCGCTGCCATACCGTGAATGCTCACCGCGCCAAGGAAGTGATCGTCGTCGTCGCCGTCGTCTTTCGCACAGCCGGTAGCTGACTCGACAGGGGCTCTGGACAGGCAGTCGGCGTCGCTGTGTTTTTGGCCTGACTTGTATACCACGGTCACGTCGTACTCTTGCAGTCGTAGGCTCCACCGAGCGAGGCGTCCCGATGGGTCCTTCAGGCTCGCTAACCAACACAGCGCGTGGTGGTCGGTGACCACCCGAAATGGACTCCCGTACAAGTACGGGCGGAATTTCGTGATGGCCCAGACGACGGCCAGGCATTCCTTTTCGGTCGTCGAGTAATTGCGTTCCGCGCTCGACAGCGTCCGGCTAGCGTATGCGATCACGCGCTCCGCACCGTCTTGTCTTTGCACCAGTACCGCTCCGAGTCCTGTATTACTGGCGTCCGTGTGAACTTCCGTTTCGGCTGATTGGTCGAAGTGGCCGAGAATCGGCGGTGACTGGAGCCGTCGCTTTAGCTCGTCGAATGCCTGTTGTTGTTCTCCACCCCATTCGAAGTTCACGGCGTCTTTCGTAAGGTGCGTTAGCGGCGCAGAAAGCTTGGCAAAATCTTGAACGAATCGCCGGTAGTATGCGCAAAGTCCAAGGAATCTTCGGACGGCCTTTTTGTCGGTGGGCGGTGGAAAGGCCGCTACGGCGCGAGTCTTCTCAGGGTCAGGACTTACACCTTCGTTGCTCACAACGTGGCCCAGGAACTTCAGTTCGCCGTAGGCAAACCGGCACTTCGTCGGCTTGAGGGTGAGTCCTGCGGTCCTGATTGCCTCAAAAACGGCACGAAGGCGTCGCAAATGCTCGTCGAAGTTGGCCGAGAATACCACGACGTCGTCGAGGTAAACGAGACAGCTCTGCCACTTGAGGCCTGCCAGGACGGTGTCCATGACACGTTGGAACGTTGCCGGCGCCGTGCACAGTCCGAAGGGCATCACCTTGAACTCATACAGACCGTCGGGCGTGACAAAGGCAGTCTTTTCTCGGTCCCGTTCGTCGACCTCGATCTGCCAGTAGCCACTCTTAAGGTCCATCGACGAAAAGTATCGGGAGTGGCGTAGCCGGTCCAGCGTGTCGTCGATGCGGGGGAGCGGATACACGTCTTTCTTGGTGACCGCGTTGAGCCGCCGGTAGTCAACGCAGAAGCGAAGCGTTCCGTCCTTCTTCTTCACCAGTACGACTGGAGAGGCCCACGGGCTGCTCGAAGGCTGAATGATGTCGTCGTTCAGCATCTCTTTTACTTGTTTATGGATGGCCTCTCGTTCCTTTGGGGAGACCCGGTACGGCGGCCGATGCACAGGGAGTGCTTCCTCGTTGGTAATGATGCGGTGTTTCGCCACTGTTGTCTGGCGCAGCCTCGACGTCGTCGCAAAGCAATCGCCGAACTCGGCGAGCAGGTCTTGGAGCTGTCGTCGTTCCGTGGCACTGAGCTTGGGGTTAACGTCGAGCTGCGGCCGTGGTGTACTGGGCTGCTGACACGGCGAGGGCTCGTCGGAGATCGCGGCGATTTCGGCGTCGGCCCGGAGTTCCTCGACGTGTGCTATAGTGGCACCTTTCGTGAGGTGCTGCGCCTCCGGTCGAAAGTTTGTCACGAGGACCACACAACGTCCATCCTGCAACTCTGCTACGCCCCTCGCGACGCCTATTCCTCTTCCGAGAAGCAGTTGGACATTGCCCTCCAGAAGGACTTTCCCGCGGGCGACTGCATCGGTCACGACGGGCACAAGAACACTCGACCTCGGCGGCAGGTTCACGTGGTCCGCAATGACTCGGACGGCGGCTGGCGTCGTTTTGGATCCCTCCGGAGGTAGCACGGGCTTTCGCAGCGTCAACCTGTTTGCTCCAAGGTCGATCACGGCACCGTACTCACAGAGGAAGTCCATGCCAAGGATGATGTCTCTCGAACAGTCCTTGAGGACGACGAATTTCACGGGACAGGTCTCTCCGTGGATGTCCACGCGCGCAGTACACCTTCCCACTGGTGTGATGAGATGTCCGCCGGCGGTTCGTATTTTCGGGCCATCCCACGGCGTCATCACTTTCCGAAGGCGGCGAGAGAGCTTCCCACTTAAAACGGAATAGTCTGCTCCGGTGTCGACGAGTGCCTTCGCGTCGTGGCCGTCGATGGTAACGTCGAGGTTATTCGACACCGTCGCAGAACCGTCGTTCCTATCCGTCTCGTCGCTAGTGTGGGAGCCCTCCGACGTTTGTGGAGGATATTGGCGTCGTTCGTCATCGGCAATACCACCTCCCGGTATTGCCGCACTCAGTTTTCCCGGCGGGACACTGGAGACAGGCTCTCTCGGCGGGACCGATGGGCAGGTGATGCAGGCCGTCGAGGTGAAGGCGAGCGAGCTCCTCGCGGTGCAGCGGGTGCAGGAGACGGTGGACGGCGAAGATACTCATCGATGTCTCGTGGGCGCTCACCGTACCGTGGGCGCGGGTCGTTCGGGTGGAATCCGCGCAGCCCAAGTTGTCGGTAGGGACATCGACGATAGACATGGTCGGCTTCTCCGCAATGGTAACAAAGCGGGCGTCGGTCGGCCGTTCGCCACACGTCGGTTTTTCTCAGCGAGGGTCGCTCTGGGCGGACGTACTGCCGTTCTTCGCGACGTTGGGAGTAGTGCGGCGCTGGAGGTTCTCGGCGTGGTGGCGCCGTAGCTTGGCGGGGAGCTTGCGGCTGTCGTCTGGCTATGGCGGCGTAGGTCAGCGTCGGTTCCTCGGGGGTTGGCACGTCGACTGGTGGTTCAGGCTGCAAGGCCCGCTGTACCTCGTCGCGTACAATCTCGGCGACTGACAGCGACGCCGGGCGCTCAGCAGCGGGGAGCAGCTTTCGTAGCTCCTCTCGGACGACGTCTCGGATGATGTCGCGAATGTCCCGGGTATGGGCGCCGATGTCGTCATGAGGCAGCGTGGAGGCAACGACGCCGGGATGTCGTTGGTAGTAGGAAGCGCGTGCTTCGAGGGCGCGCTCCATGTTCGTTGCCTCCGTGACAAACGCTTCGACGGTGGTCGGCGGGTTGCGGACGAGGCCCCCAAAGATGTCGTCTCTCACCCCGCGCATGAGGACACGCAGCTTCTTGTCGTCGGCGGCTTGTGGGTCGGCACGCGCGCTCAGACGCAGGACGTCTTGAACGAAGCTGGTGACGCTTTCGTTGGGGCCTTGCGTCCTCGTCCGAAGAAGGTCTTCGGCTCTCTCCCTACGATGCAGATTCATGAATGCCCGCTTCAGCTCGGTGACGCAGGCATCCCACGACGTGAGCGCAGCCTCGTGGTTCTCGAACCAGTGCCTCGCAGTACCCTCCAACGAAAAGTAGAGGTTCCGCAGGTACTGCTCGCCGGTCCATCCATTATGGCGTGCCACGCGCTCGTAGTGTTCGATCCAGTCCTCGACGTCTTCGTGGATCTCCCCGTGGAAAGGCGTCGGAGTCCGAGGGGCGACGGGCAGGTAAACGACGGGGGGTGCTGCTGCGGTCTGCGGCGTCGATGAAGCCATCGTCGTTATCGCTTGCCTTGTCCTCGCCGGGAGTAGTCCGAATTCAGGAGCTTGCCCTTGTAGACGGCGGCTGGCACGGTGCTCCGGGTCTTCAACGGAAGGTCGTCGGGAAATGGGGCTTGCTGAACGTGTTCTTGTAGGGGTACGCTGCACGGGTTTCATACCCCGCACCTCCACCAGAAATGTCACGAATTAAGGCGACGAGAAGGCAAAGAATGAACTGAAAATAAAGGTTTAATGGGCGAACTTGTGCCAACCAAAATAAGAAAGGAAAGAGCGTCGAGGCAGCAGGCGGCGATTCGGCGGCGAATCAGACAGCGCGAGCGAGACTGACTCGACAAGGTCGCGGGTAGCTGCTTATCTACCGTGCGTCACTATCTCGAAAGTTCGGCAAAGAAGGCTCGAGTGTCGCGCGCTTGGAGCGAGGATGAACTGGCACTTTCGAGAGCAACAAAGCAGGTGGAAAGTTACGTCTGGTGCGAGAATGAATGCGAACCTTCTAGATGCCGGTGACCGAGCGTTGTTTTCTCGGCCCTGCGGGCGGCAATATATTAAAGGACACATGCAAAGAAAAAAAAAAATTTTTTTAAACGGCTTAGATGGAAAAAGGATGTCATAAAACGATTTCACAACGAAGAAAAAAAAATTTTAGAGCTATATTTACGGCGTAATACGAATTTGTAGTTGTCGCCCGCGGGAACCGCGAAAAAGTCGCCCATATTTATCACGTGACTGTCCCTTATTTATCACGTAGTGCTTGCGCTCTTTCGAAAGCTTTCTATTGTCTTTGAAAGTTACTTATTTTCTTCATTTTTTTTGTTGCACTTATTTTGTAACAGAATATTTTGACTTTTGGGAAACTTCAAGTATAAGAAAATTATCACTTCCGTTTTGACGCTTACGAAACCAAACAAAGACCGCCATTTTTTCTGCGAAGGGGCGCGGAGCTGGCGGAGCGCGGTGTTGTTTTTGACATGCCGGTTCAACGAAAGCGACGCCGCTGCTTGACGAAAGGCTGCAGTTCTCGTGATCGTGACCAGGAGGATTTCAGTAAACATGCGGTACCAGCGGACGAGCATTTGAGAGCGATCTGGCTAGAGGCGATCGGGCGTACGCCTGGCACGCCTGGCGAGAAGAATGTCCGGGTGTGCTCTCGTCACTTCGCCCCGGAGGCCTTCGAGCCACGCAGCGAGCGAACCCAACGCGTGACTCTAAAACCAAAGCGCATCTCGTCACTGGACAAATCTAAACGATTTGTCGAGTGACGAGACGAGCGACGAGAACCCGCTGTCGTGCGTCGAGACAAACCGCACGAGAAGCGTATCGCTGGCCTCGGAGCTTTCCGCGGGGGGGGGGGGTTCGCTGGTCTGCGAGGCGTGTCCTCGTAGGGGCAAAGCCCGAGCTGCCTGCTCAGGTCGAAGAGTCTGCGCTTCAACTCAGGATCCATCGTAAAAGACGCGGAGCAGACAACCACCGCTTCCACCACCAGCACACACACCCAACAACACAGCGCACGCCGAAGTTGAACGGAAGTGGCACCCTTTTTTAGCCGAGCAGCCAAGCCAATCCAAGCGGCTTACCTCTCCTCCCGGCGGAGCGCACAGGCGCGAGAGAGAAAAGTGGAAAGGAGGAGCGTTACACCGCGTTTGACAAAAATCATCTCGCGCCGTATTTTTTCTTCGTTGTAAAATCGTTTTATGACATCCTTTTTCCATCTAAGCCGTTTAAAAAAAAAATATTTTTTTTTTCTTTGGATGTGTTCTTTAAAGGACACATGCAAAGAAAAAAAACATTTTTTTTAAACAGCTTAGATGGAAAAAGGATATTATAAAACGATTTTACAACGAAGAAAAAAAATTTTTAGAGCTATATTTACGGCGCTATACGAATTTGTAGTTGGCGCCCGCCGGGGCCGCCGCTGGTCACGTGGTAGGCCCGCGCGCCGCCGCCCTGCGTCGCCGGAGCCGTAAAGCGACGCCGCCGCCGCACGCCGAGCGTTGTGCGAACGCCGCTTCAACGCGTTTCTCCACGCCGCCGTCGCCGCCGCCGCATAAGATTGTCTGGTTCGGGGCGCCGCCGCCGTCATCTGACCGGCGCACAGGTCGATCACGTCTGCTCGCGCTTTTTCACGAGTTTCCTTTGGGCTCTAAAAGTTACTTATTAATCTTAGTTTTTTGTTATACTTCAAACAAATATGAATAAGTTACTTTTAGAGGCCATAGGAAGCTTCCGAAAGAGCGCGAGCACCACGTGACAAATATGGGCCCGTCACGTGATAAATAAGGGCCACTTTTCCGCGGCGCCCGTCGGCGCCAACTACAAATTCGTATAGCGCCGTAAATATAGCTCTAAAAATTTTTTTTTCTTCGTTGTAAAATCGTTTTATGATATCCTTTTTCCATCTAAGCTGTTTAAAAAAAATGTTTTTTTTCTTTGCATGTGTCCTTTAAGGGGAAACGTTCCGACAATTTCGGTTTCCAACGGCTCAAGAAAAGGCTAAATTCTACATGAAGATGATATTGAGCCAGGAAGCTCTGCCTCACATGCATTATAACAAAAAACAACAAACAAAGAATTAGTTTTGTTTTAGCTTAGTTTTGAGCGCGGCCAAAGCTACGGGTGGGGCGATAGGACGCGACTCTCCCACACTTCGTATATCACTCCGCGCGGAATCTATGCAGAGGTGCAGAGGAGTCGAAGAGCGATATTTCGTCTGCTACTTGAGTATCGACGGCATCGTCTGCTACATAATTTAAAACTGCCATTTCGCGTCCTGGAAACTCCGGGACTCCGGTTCAGTGCGGTGGCTGCAGGGCTTCGCGGAGGGCCGTCGCACTGCAAGGCCGAGGAAGGCCGTAGCTGGAACACGGAAGTTGGTAACGTTCGATGCCGAGATGGGTCCTTCTTCTCTGCCGCGGTGCCGTCCGGAGGACCACGGAAAAAGCGGGTTGAGCGAGCTTTCTGGGTAGACTGCCGCCCTGTCTCCGATTTCGAACAAAGCAGCGCGCTCTCACCGCAAACGCATAACAGCAACAAAAGCATACCGCGTACCATCCGGTTGCACTGCAATACGAGTCTTCTGGGCGCTCCACTGACACCGCTTTGCTTCTGACCGCCGCCTCGACCCCCGATTGTGACCCGTTTTTTTTTTTTTTTTTTTTGTTTTTTATTGGAGAGCGCTTTCCGCCGCCGGCGGATCAACGTTTCGTCGATTTCCCAACGTCTGTTATAGCTCCGATGTTCCTTAAAAAACTTCGCGGTACGGCGCGGTTTGGGACTCCTGACGAAGCAGGGTACACATTCATCCGCGATCTCGCGCCTGATGCCCACACGTGTCTTTCTTCTTATCTTGCGTTGTCGGTGGAAATTAGTAAAACAGAAAATCAAGAGATGACCAGCAACTTGGCGAGGAAAGCGTCTCACTCGAAGCCTACGATTTGGGAACCGGCCGTCGAGAACAAGAAGAAAGCCGAAAAAAAACGTGATTTGGGAACCGGCCGTCGAGAACAAGAAGAAAGCCGAAAAAAAACGTGTAGTTGTATCAGTGTTGCCAGAAGGTAGGCGCTTTTCGTCGAAGCATATTCATTATTATAATATGAAGAACGTGGAACGTAGTCTATTTCATTCAATTTTTTTATAATTAGTTCTTAGCAGGACACAACTGGAAATTGTTTCAATGTTTGCACACGAACAAAGTATTTCTAAAATTTTACTTTTCCGAACTACTTTGTGATGCGTACGAACGCTCTTTTCAAAGTGGTGAACCGTCCCCCAGCCTTCGGCTGCGCTGAAACGAAGCGCGGAGCGCAAGTTCGTCTGCTTCTTTTGCAGGGGTTGTGTGGTGACGTCAGAACGCCGAACTTTAACCGGGAACAGATTTTAAAAAAAAAAAGAAGGGAGGGGGAGGGCGACGCCCCCCCCCCCCCCCTTCTTTAAGCTCTCTAAGGCCAACAACTTTGTTTTAATAAAATCATTGATATACACCAGCCAAAAGTTTAGTTTTTGGTAACATAGCAAATATTGGGTCGACAAAATAGATCTGGGCAACGTTTAGGCCGTAACGTCATATCTCAGCAGACTCCGCCCCCAAACAGCCGAATGCTTACCGCCCCTTCCAGGTCTGACTCATAAATCCGCCCCTGGCTCTGATTGGCTCTGATTCAAGGATAGTGGATAGATCTCAAGGGAGCTTGCTGTGAGGTCTACCCACTATCCTTCGATCAAAGCTCGGCATTCTGACGTCATCACAACCCCTGCAAAAGAAGCAGACGAACCTGCGCTCCGCATAGTTTGCAAACATGTACACTTAGAGCTGCATCCGACTTCATGCATCCTAAAACCGAACGAAGCAGGAGAAAACGGTACATCAGACGAACAACATGGCAATACACAAAAACAAAACACAATGAAGAGGCTCACATGGAAGCATCGAGGGAAATAATACAATTAGTTGCACAAAACGGGGCGAAAAAATTATGCGGATCGACTGATCGAGCTTTAGGCCTTTTGCCGCTTCATGCTTCTGTACTCTCGCACGATTGTTAAATATTCGATGTGTGCAGTGCAGTCGAAGGCAACGCCAAGCGAAAAGAGGAAGGACGAGCACTAGAAGGCGGGACGGGGAGAAAAGGGCGATGGAGGGCGAGGGGAGAGAGAGAGAGAGCACTAAAAAATAACGTCTGTGTTCTTGTCCTCTTTGTGTTTATTCTTTCTGTGTTTTTTAAGGAAATTAGGTTTCTCTCCTCGTCCCCAGCCTTCCTAGTGCTTGCCCTTTCACACCTTGACGGGCGGTGCCTTCGGGCTAGCACTGCACGCAACCACACACAGTATAGTGGCAACATAAAATGCCATCACTTCAGCAGTTAGTGCTTTGGAGTGATCACCACATTTAATCGTTTGGACAAGCGGCGCCCGCCAAGGGCACGTGATGACCGCTAACGCGAGAGGAAGCAACCGATGCAGCCGTTTTCTTTGCCAGTTGTCGACTGCAGCGCCACAGGCGGCCATCCGCTTTTTTGGCATAGCGCCTCCCACTGAGGTTGGGCTCGCTTTTGCCGCGAAGGGTGAGGATAATTTGGGCCGGGAAGCAGGAAGCAGACAGAACGCTGGAGAAGAGAGAAAAAAATTTCCTTCTCTCTTTAGCGTTCCGTCTGCTTCCTCCTCCCCGGCCCATCTTACCCTCGTCCTTCGTTCTTGAGTTGCAACGAAGGCTGAAGCTTGAGGAGCGGCCTCCCGCTTGAAGACAGCCGCGTGGCGGCGCTTGTGCATGCAGCACCGTGGTCGCCGCGACGGATTCCCAGCAGCCGACGCTGTTGTGAGCGTCGTCACCCCGTGTGCACGCTTTTCAACTGCAGATTACGGTGTTCTCTTGATCGCCTGTGATCGTGAGTGGAAGCCATGATCAAGAACCAGGTGGTGGTGGGCTGACAGGCGCTCCGCGTAAGGGTTCTCACCTATCTGTCCAGCCCCGCACACCACCACCTGCGCCCTTGCAAGTGCAAATAAAATTATTATTATTATTATTATTATTATTATTATTATTATTATTATTATTATTATTATTATTATTAACACTTGTTTCAATCCGATATCGGTGCTACTTAAGCACTTAACGCATCCAGACGGTAGACCAGATGAAACGGCGGCTTGAGTCCCTTGGTGGCAGGGTTTCGCATGTTTATTCTTTGGGCGTGTCAACAGGCGCTAGTTAGATCTTCATTGTCAATTGGTTCTTGTAATAAATGTAGGTGTACCACTTCTATAATCTCCTCCAGTACCGATTACCCTCTGTGAAGTCTTTGTGGCGACCGTACGTGCCGACTAATGCAACGCCTGTTGTTCTTTAAATGGCCTTGATACTACACCTTTGAACAGTGATTACAGTGTATTAATGTAATTATTTTGTAACTGGCTCCGCACACAGCCTTTGTGCCCCTTGAACCATACTGCGAAAAAAACAAAAGGTGATAGAGAAATTGTAACATTTAAGAAATTGCACGTTCTTATTTATTATGCGAATTTTACTTATTAAGGTAATAAAATGTTAAAAACATGCGCATGATTGTTTCTAATTACTGTGAAAGATGATAAAACGAACTAAAGATACGCACAGGTAAAATGAACGAAGTAAAATAATAAAATTACTACGCATATTGTGGAGTACGTGCGGAGGCTTAACTGCTGGTTTTAACTAAGATAAAATGAACATAGGTAAAATGTAGCGGTCCAATAAAGTAAGAGTCACGTGCTTAGTACTTTGACTGAACAAAATATACAACCAATAATTTAAGCGAGGAAATGAGTTACTTGAAAAACAGCAAAGCTCCGTAGAGCTTGAGAGAAAGCCGGTAATAGCGAATTTTGTTTAGTAGGCGTAACCCGAACAAAACTTTTATTTTGATTTGTCGATAACCGAAACCTGAATCGAAACCGAAAACAATTACCAGGTAGCCGATATACTAAAGCGGTTCAACAATAAAACCATTTTGGCAAATATTTCCGATAAGAAAACCCAGAACTTGGGTTCATGCCATACTTTGTTTTGTTAAAATACATAACCCGTGGACGAACTACAGCTTCAGACTGCGGCATGTCTTGTAGAAGTAAATTGGAAAAGATAAAACAATCCCTGATTGATTGACAGTTTAAGCTCAATTTTTAGGTTATATATTGTCATATCAATACTGCTTTTCTTCTAACAATCTGCTAAGAGGCTCAAGACGATCAAAGAAAGATAATACATTACGTCTATAGTGCTGGGTATCTGATCCCTCCCTTACTAACGGAGATGAAAGCCAGGAACAGAAATAACGCTCGTAGAGTAGCTGTAAATAAAGTAATCCTTTTTTGCGTGAAAAACCAGTGATTGAAAATTGCGAATGGAAATAAATTTGTACTTAATGAAAATTTTCAAATAACCATCTTTCTACCGTTGTGCATAAGGCCAGTGAGAAACGTTCCACATTTACATTTGTTTTAATAAACTTTTTGTGGACTTCAAAAAATCACTCTGTTTTTTTCTTCTTTTCTTCTAGTTCCAGCACGAGTATTATGACCTACAAATGGAGCGAGCAAGCCCAAAGGAACAACGATGCAAAGCAGTAGAGACTGGGATAATTTTGGGACTGCACAATTAGTTCACATCTCTCACTCATCCTTAAACAGCTTCTCGCTCAGTGTATCAAGTGATGAACAAAATAGATATATTTTCACTCGTGTAGGTGATCAAATTATAATATTTATTGTGTCGCGTCGCGTGTGCCATCTGAATCCACCCCATTTTGAATAGTGCGCGAAAATAAAATAATCCGATATCCATCGCGCGAGCACGGACATAGCAAAAGGAGCAGCTATCGTCCAGGCATTGCCAACTTCGCAGTGTAGCAACTGCTGTAGAGTGAAAATAATAAAAAATAAACGAACTGCACTTTTCTAGAAAACCCACTCTCACGACCCCCTCAGGGCGCGCGTTTGGAATTTCGATTTTTGCGGTGGTGTTTGTATATTTATTTTTCATCGTCCGTTCATTGGACCTAAATTATAAAAATTACTGAGGTATTTTTAGAAAAATCTGAAGCGCTGTTTTTGCGTTTCAAAGCACCCGACAACGCGCTCCTGGCACTACTCGGCTGCCCGCGGAGACCGGGAATCCTAACCTCAAAACACTGTAGTGCTGATCTGCGTCGGTCAAAGGACAAATAAATCTAGAGGATATTGACCACAGTGTAACTTACCTTGCGAGTCGGTCCGAGGGCTTCTGTCAAAGCGTTGGTTTCTATTTAAAAACAAGTGAGACGTTGGCAAGTTCACGCCAAAACCCAAACTGAAACCGAAACGAAAAAATCTCCAGAACTACTTTGCGCAATAACGCCCCCCCCCCCCCCCCCCCCCCCGGTTTCTCTCTCCTCCCCTCCCTCCACCTCTCCGCTTTCTCTTCGTTGTCCGATGCAAGCTTCGGGAGCCAAAATGATGCGTTCTGCAAAGCCCTCACCGGCCACCACGGCCCTGCCAAGGTCGACTCGCGAAAAGTTCTGGCTTGCACCTCGCCGAGAGTCCCGGGTCGTGCAGAACCGTGCCGAGCCCCAATCGGCGAATAAACGCAGAAAAAGCGCGAGTCGTTGATGTGGTACGACAAGGCCACCGGCGACCAACGCAGCCAAAGGGCCAAAGTGGCCAAGTCTCGGCGGCAGGCAAACGCGCAGCGCGTCGATAATCGGGGGCCGAAACGGGCCAGGGTACCGAGCCAAGGGTTCTATTTGACGGGCGAGCGAGCGAATCCCGTCGAGAGCCCCGGAAGCCGAGCGAAGAAGCACGCCAGCAGCAGGCTTTGACCACTTTGACCAGACGACCAGGAGGGGCATCACGTGATGCCTCCTGCCAGAGAGCAGATCGGCTGCGCGCAGAGCCGAGAGCGGATGGGAGGCCGGCACCGGTCCGCCCAACTTTTCCAACCAGCCGTCCCCGTTCACCGCGGACAGTCATCGGTGCATCGCGGCTAATCCAAGTGGGCGCCGGTCCTACCTCGTGTATTCCGCAGAGAGCGGACACCAGAGCGACGCCACCAACGACGGGTGTGACGCTGTCCATCTGCCCAGTTGGCACACTCCAACAGGGCGCCCCAGCCTTGTCTGCGGGCCCGGTACAAAGAAACACCACTGGACAACGCGCGATCGGCTTCTCACAGGTGAGCACCGATGCCTTTCTCTGCACCAGGATTCCGCATGAGGGATACGATCGGGCCGAGCAGCGCTGGCGCTGAGACGAGAACAGTGCACGGTCCGTGTGCCCGCACGGAGGATGTCTTGTCTGCGTCGGAGGTCGGAGACCATGTTGGGAACGGAGAGTCCGTCGGCAGACAGATTTCACGCTCGGTGCGGTTGCAGCTCGGCGGCGGCCACCGCTTAGTGGTTGAGTGATCGGCGGCAGTTCCGGCGTCATTTTGAGCCCCGACGGGCTAGGTGGGCTACGATGCCTTCATGCCGGCGCCGATCCGCTTCCAGGGAGGAGACACCCTTTGCCTCAAGCAGCGCCGCCTTCTCGACGCGTCGGCGCCATTTTAGGTCAAGCGTTTCGCGCGCGCTGTTCTATGTGTATGTTATGTGCTCGGGGTGCTAGGCCGCTGCTTTTTGGTTTGACACGATGGGCTGCTGCGTTCCACCGTGCGCTGGCTTAACTGGAAAGGGTACCGATTATTTCGTTTTGCTCACGTCTGCGCGCCGAGAAAGGGAGGTAGGTGCTAGTGAAACGTGATCAATCAATCAATCTTTTATTTGCACAAAAAAAAGGGGGCAGAGCACACGAGGAAATACAAATAAATAAAGAAGGATAAAACTTAGATTAGAAATGAAAATGGAATAAATTTACAGATGAAAGGCACAATGTGGCTATATGGGTAAACGAACAACACAAGGAGCTACAAACACCACAGAGTGGCTCGGCAACAAAGGTAAACGCAAAGAGAGCAGCAGCGGCTCAGTGTCCGTAATCTCCTGCGGCGTGACACTACCAGGTACTGTAAAGCTACCTTAGCCGCGGTGGCGTGGCGCAGACTGTGAACGTAAAGTTGGGGTTGCACTGCTTATACATCACACAAAAGATGGACTGCAAACAGGTTCGAACGCAAGTCAACTCTAGATCCATGCTTCGAATGCCATGTGGCAACGAGTTCAAGGAGAAACGTGGCAAGCGACATTCATACCGCGGATGTTGCAGTGACTGATGTCTGCCAGACTGTCTTTTGTACAATGTATAAATAGTGTGACCCCAGCTTAAGGTTTCAGCAAATGTATGTATTACGGATGACACATGTATTTCTTAACGCCGCGTCCCACTGGAACGATGGACAGCAACAAACGACAGTTACACATGACAGCAGGCAACAAACGACAGTGACACATGACAGCAGGCGACAAACGACACCGACAGGCAGTGTGTTTGTCGGAGTTCACCGTCCCACCTGGAGGACACGACGCAGAACACGGACAAAAACTTGTTTCCTAGTGGGACTGAAGTTGTCAACATAACACTTCAAAATACACAGACAAACAATGTCTGTCGAAGCGGTTTTTGTGTTTCGCTCTTTGGGCAAAAAACGCGCAGACAAACACGGTGAAAGTGGAGACGATTACTTTATTTCTTAATTAAAGCTTCCGCTAGTCTTCATCTCTCGTTGGCGACTTTCCATAAACCGTCATGACAATCAACACCAAACTTTTTTTTAACTGGAATTCCCGAATCGTTCATTATTGGGGTCGTTCAAGGCATTCGAGGTGAGCGCCACAGAATTTTGCGCCGATTTCGAGGTTGTTTATTTCCAAATGCTCGAGGGCGGGCGTTTTTTGGGTGGGACATAAGGCATCCCGATTATCACAGAACGGGATGACAAGTCTCTTGCCTGCCGGAACAGCTTGCTGCAATGTCGTATCCTACTTCGTGGTGAGCGGTCTTACTTTGGTCAGACCTCAAACGTTGGTGTATCCATCCTGATGCAGGAGCGTGGACGTTGGCGCCTGGAAGCACCACCTCGCGCGCCAGGTTTTCGCGAGCAAAATCATCCACAGCAAATTCCCTTTCGCAAAACGACCGCCAGCAAGCAAGCCACAACCACATTCAGCAATCGAGGGACGGGAACTGCGGAAACGATCAGTGGCCGCCAAGGCCTGTGAAGATCAAGCGACAGAGCGAGCCACGGGAGGAAAGGGTAGAAGGGTCAAGGAGGTTATAAGTACTAGGAGGTGGCACGTTGCAATATTGGTGAAGCCTAGTCATAAGAAGTTTAAACGATATTGTGCCCAACGTGACCGCAGATCTCTCTGGCGATTGGTGAGCGTGACATGTCACGTGCGAGATGGATGGTTGATTGTAGAAGGTTTCCTTGCAGGCTTGCGCGCGCTCCGTCCGGTAGGTTTTATCAGGTCGAAGGCTAGACGAAGGCTAACTTTAGTCACGTGATGTGGTCATGTTGAGCTGATAAGCGAGGAGAGTAAGGAGGAAAATGAGGAAGAGGCGAGGTGTCAAGGGAGCATGGCTTGTGGAGGCTGCGCGGCCGACGTCATGCCCTCTCCTACCCTTCTATCCTCCTTGAGAAGGGTAGAAGGGTGGGAAGAGAGGCAACAGAGGGTACAAGCGGGCGAGGAGGATATGTTTGTCTTAAAGAGATGTTCCTCGGTGGCACCGTCGTGACAATCGACACCAAACTTTTTCCGATAGAATTCCCGAATCGTTCATTATTGGGGTCGTTCAAGGCATTCGAGGTGAGCGCCACGGAATTTTGCGCCGATTTTGAGGTTGTTTATATCCAAATGGTCGAGGGCAGGCGTTTTTTGGGGAAGACATACAGTTCAAGTCCGAAGACAAATAACAACTTGTCTGTCGTTTGTCGGCACTTGTCAGCGTTTGTCGGGGACAGTGGGACT
The DNA here is from genome assembly GCA_013358835.2 of Ixodes persulcatus. Taxonomy (NCBI): domain Eukaryota; kingdom Metazoa; phylum Arthropoda; class Arachnida; order Ixodida; family Ixodidae; genus Ixodes; species Ixodes persulcatus. The sequence continues at coordinate 87,069 of JABSTQ010010926.1, read as the reverse complement.
GCATCACCGACTCAAAACTTTACGGTGTCGCTGGACAAAAATCAGTGTCTGTCGCTCTTGTGGGACGAGGCTTACCGGAAATGAAACAGTGACCACAGACACGATCCTTGTCGAGGTTCTTCAAATCTTTCCGGTGTATGCGAGCAAGCAAGAAGCCCGGTGTTTCTCGGACAGGAGTTTTGTGCACTCAAACTGTCGGTTATCATTTTTGGCAAAAAATGGAACCTTATATTTGGCATTGTGATACTGACTTTTGCAGATGACTTGCTTCTGCTGCGGCAACCGAACATCGCGCACATCGGCATTACTGCACACTGTGACCCCAAGTTCACATAACATAAACGGAAAGCGATGCAGCAGTGGCCAGCGTTGCCGGCAGCGGCCAGAAACTGAAGCTATGTCAGTACCGGGCGATGGTGCCGACGTGTCCCATAAGCCCCGGCAGTGACGTCCGTGAAAACTATGTATAGAGGAAGTGCCCACAGCTGATGGAAGGAGGGAGGCCTTGTGACATGGAGATCAAACATGAAGGGGTAATGGGAGGCCCAGTGGCAACAGCAAGGAGGCGGATTCGTGCCACCATGCGATACTGATGGCTCGACCGATACCAACCGAGACACTGCAGGCGCGTATCGTATTCTGACGGCGTACCAGCATTCGTGTGGTGCGGCGCTGAACACCCTCCAGTGTCTCGAAGAGGTGTTGCTCATTGGGGCTCCAGATGGAAGAGCAATATTTTAGGCACGGAAGGACCAGGGCAATGTAAAGGGTCTTCAGAATATTTCATCTAAAGCACGCCGAAAACCGGGACACAACCTAGGGTTCTGCGAGCCCCGGCTACTATTCTTGCGACGTGACGACCGAAGTCAACATTTAGTGTTAGTGATACGCCCAGAATGACGAGTGTGTGTACAGGAGGCAAAAGGAATCCACCAAGTCTGACAGTGGTACTGTGGACGATAGCCGAAATGCGACCACAGATGGTGCCGGGCTTCGCAGCTGCACGTGACATACGCCTGACACACATGCATATAGTATTTTTTTATTTCTTGTTTTAACAATTGGTGACGAGGAGTTGCTAGACGCGGGTGTGGCTGCGCACGTACCGGAGAAGTGAATTGCCAGGGTCATGCCAAAGTTAAGAGCCTTAAGGTGGCACTTAGGTAAGTAGGTAAGCGTAGGTAAGCGCCGAAACAAACACAGGGACAAGAAAGTAGACAAAGGGGCAGATAGGTTCCTCCCGCCGGGTGCTCCGATCACAGATGGCCTGATGGTAGCTCCCGACCCTAATCTCTGTTAGCGACATGACGACGTGTTGTTTAGTAGGTTGGTTTAATCGGAAGTCTTGGGTATCATGAGTACAACCAAAAAAACGAGTCCGGCTCCCAAGTCCGTTTCTCCTCGTCTCCCCGGCTCAAAACAACCCTCGGGAATTATCGCTGTCCTCCTTTCCCTCGGTGCTATCTCTCCTGGTCATCCAGTTTGCAGCTGTACGTTGCACACGGCACCGGGGGCGCACCAGCCCGAGGCGCCGCAGCATCCCCAGGCGTCGTGTTGCCGCAGAAGTCGCATTCCTCGTCCCAGAACGCTCGACTTGCCGGAGTCAAACACGCACACACAACACAAACCCACGTCGGCAAAAGGGGGGGGTTCTAGCTTCGGCGTAGTTGTCCATGGCTTCCGGTCTCGGGTGTCCCGCCTGGAGAAGAGTCGGCCGCGTCTGTTGCCTTTGCCGATGGCAGGCGCGGCACTTGAAAAAGCGACAAATCACGTTCCGCCGGGGCCCTCCCCGACAGTGCGTTCGGGGGTACCCAGACCATGGGGAGAACTGTCGCCTCCCCCACCCCACGGCGGCGGCGTGAGACGGTCCGTTTGAACTTTCGCCCTGCCGGTGTCCAAGAACGCCTGACACCTCCATTCCCACTGTGTTGCATATACGTTTCGTGATGCACCACATATTACAGTCGATCAGTTGAAACGACGTATTCGCGCACCAGACACCGCACCTCTGCAGTTGGCGTCATCCCACCGCGAACCCAGACGCACCATGACTTATACCATTGCCTCAACCGCCAACAAGCTACTCTTCCAAATTAACTGAAGGGGTTGGTCGGTGCAATCAATCGAGACAATGCGTCGGCGTTAGAGTGCAAACTTCCTTTCCTGTGTACCACTGTTACACTAAATTTCTGCAGTGCCAGTGCCCACCGAGTCAGACGAGCACTCTGTGGCGAGGTCGAGGTCAGGAATTTCAGTGGGTTGTGATCAGTCACGACCCGGATGTCTGCCCCAAATAACCACGTCTCCAAGCGCTGCAGTGCCCAAATGATCGCGTAGGCCTCTCTCTCAATTGTCACCCATCGAGTCTGTGCGGGGCTTAACTTTTTGCTGAGGAAAGCGATCGGGTGCTCTCGGCCATCCGCGCTCAACTGTGAGAGGCATGCTCCGACCGCCACCTCCGACGCATCCGTGGCGAGCAAGTACTCCCTACTAAGGTCCGGCGCGTACAGCGAGGGTGCCTGCAATAGGCACCTCTTGATTTCTCGAAAGGCGTTTTCTGCCTCTTGACTCCAAGGCAACCGTTGTGGTGTACGTCGGCTAGTCAACTCTGTCAGCGGAAGGATCACGGATGAGTACCCAGGGACATAGTCTCGGTGATAGTTAACTAGGCCCAGAAAGCTACGAAGATCCCTCTTGCCCTCCGGTCTCGGAATCTTTCTCAGTGCTGCGACCTGCTTCGGGTCAGGCGCGTGCCTTCCGGACCCGATAACATGTCCAAGATAGTGGACCTTCCGCTGTGCGAACTTGCATTTAGACACATTCACAGTCAACCCTGCCTCTGAGATTGCCCGCAAAACTTGCGCCACGTGAGCAACGTGTTCCCCCCAAGTACACGAAAACACCGCCACATCGTCGATGTATGCGCATGAGTACGCCTGATGCGGCGCGAGAATTTGATTCATGACTCGCTGGAATGTCGCCGCCGAGTTACGAAGCCCATATGGCATGACCCTCCATGAATACTGCCCCTGATGTGTGACAAAGGCCGTGCAGTTCTGGGCCCCTTCGTCAAGAGGTATCTGCCAATATCCGCGCAACATGTCGATTACCGTAATGTAGTTGGCGGCCGCCACCTGATAAAGTAATTCGCTGGCCCTTCCCATGGGAAAGTCGCCGGGCTCCGTGATGGCGTTCAACCGCCGGTAATCCACACACAGACGCATCCCCCCATCCTCCTTTGCCACTCACACAACCGGGTGCGCATGCTCACTTTCTGTGGGATAAATCAAGCCCCATCGTTCGAGCTCTAGAACTTGCCGTTCCACCTTGGCACGAAACGTCATCGGAATCCGATAAGCGTACGTACGCTTAACCTCGCATACTTCCTTTAACTTTATTTTGTGTGCGCCCACACTGCACAATCCCGGTGTGTCCGAGAACACCTCGCGTCTTTGATCTATTAGCGACGAAATCTCCTGTTTTTGAGGGGCGTCAGGTGATCCAGGTTTACGGCCGGCATCTTCTCGTGTTCCCGCCGCAACACGGGGATTGTTTGAATATCCCCGAACTCCTCATCCTGCTCAAAGATCACACCGACTGCATTCACCTGTACGCGGTACGGTCGCAGCTTATCGGCATGAACACTCCGCTGGCCTCCGTTGCTAGTTTCCACTAGGTAGCTGTAAGGGCTCACGTCTAACTATCGTTACCGGACCTGTCCATTTCGGAGCCAACTTTCCTACCCCACTGGGCTCCTGCAGGAGCACCTTCTCACCTTCATTGAACTGTTTTTCCCTGGCCCTGAGGTTATAACGATTTGCATATCGCTCTTGGTTGGTGTCGGTGGCCCTTTCTGCTCTCTGATGCGCTACCGCCAGCTTCTCTCTCAGGTCATGCAAGTATCTCTCTGCAGATGTGGCCAGTCCATCCGGCACCACCCAATCTCCTGACCATGTCTTCTGAAGAATACTGAGTGGGCCTACCGGCACCCTTCAATACATAAGCTCGAAGGGACTCTCCCCCGTGGTCGCATTTGGAACTTCTCGGTATACCCAGAGCAAGAAGGGTACATGCCGATCCCAGTTTCATCCTTCCGTTTGTATGACATGGTAAAGCATACTCTTGAACGTTCCGTTCCAGCGTTCCACTAAACCATTACTTTGGGGATGGTCCAGCGTGGAAAATCGAGGGGTGGCTCCCATTTTTGCCAGGAACTCCTCTGTAAGCTGCGCTGTGAAATTTGACCCATTGTCCGAACAAATCATTTCGGGCACCCCTACCCGAGCAAAGATCTCCAAAAGTGCATCACAAGCGGCTTTTGCGGTTAGTGTCTGTAGGCATACGACCTCCGGCCATCTCGTGCACAGATCAACCACACAAAGGGCATATCGATGCCCTCTAGCTGACGGGGGATCAATTGGACCTATACAGTCCATGTTCACTACAGTAAAACCTCGTTAATTCAACCCCCGCTAATTCGGAAATTCGGATAATTTGAACTGCCGATCCGGTCCCGTCAAACGTATGTATTAGTCAATGGCAGCAAACGCTCATTAATTCGGAGGGAACGCGGCGCGCTATGGTTAATTCAGACGAATTCGGCAGGTGGCGCTAGCTACCATCCGTTCCAAAGGGTATGACCGCTATCTATCCGAGGTGCACACGTGGTTTTTCCGGTTTTCCCATGGTTCTCCGTGTTTCGCACCAGTTTTGCTCTGGATTGCCGTGCTTCAGCACGCTACCTGCTACTCCCCTGGCATGGAAGCGGCAGAAGCATAGCTGCAACGGAAAAAGGGTAGCACAAGTGACTGACGACCGGAATGGCAAAATCGCGACACGCGGGACTATTGTTCCCGAGCGCGCCGATAGCGGGAGTGGCAGTCACGTTTCATGCCTCAACGCGGGGATCCTAAAGCCCGCCATTTTAACCGGCCACCCCCGCATTGTAAAATGCAACGTGACTGGCACTCTCGCTGTCGGCGCGCTCGGGAAAAATAGTGCTGGGTGTCGCGATTTTTCCGCTCCGATTATTGGTCAGTTGTGCTACTCGTTTTCTGTTGATAAGAATTTAGCGACGAAAGTGGAAATACTGAGGGCCTTGAAGGACGGCGTCTTCTCGACAAGTGATGGAAAGTTACGACGTCAAGAGAAGCAGTTTGGCCACGTACGTGAAGGTTGAGGCCGATATCCTACGGGCTTTCGAGAGCAAGAAGTGCAACGCGAAAAAAAAAAAAAAAGCAGCCGTGGAAGTTGGTGCACTTGAAACTAGAAGAGGCCTTGCTGTGCTAAATCGTCAGCACACGGGATGCGTAGCTCCGACAGTGCGAGTGCGGTGGAGCACTCGACCGCGCTAAGGAAAGTTGCCGTCTCCGCCCAAGTGTCGTCCAGAAAGCAGGCGGTAATAACAGATTTCTTCTCAAAATAAAGGTATGTCACAAGGAAACATTTTCGCGCAGTTTTCTTTGTCCTTTCGATATTTCGACTTTCGGATAATTCGGACATTTTTGCCGGTCCCATGAGTTCCGAATTAACGAGGTTTTACTGTACCTGAAACGGCACCCTTGGCCTTGTGATCGGGGTGATTGGGGCTCGATCGAGCATCTTAGCTGGAGACCTTACCTGGCATCCATGACAACCCTGACAGTACCGCTTCACCTCAGCCGATACCCCCGGCCAAAAGAATGCACTCTTGATTCGCTGCAATGTTTTTCTTTCGCCTAGGTGCCCAGCCCAGGCCGCATCGTGTGCCAGGCGCACCACGTCGACGCGACGTGATTCTGGTAGCATAAGTTGGGTGCAGGACCTTCCCCCAACAGGTTCTCGGTGATACAGGAGACCATCCACCACAACCATTCCATGGGTGTTTGCCCGCGCCTGTTCCCGTCCTTCCTTTAATGTTGGGTCCTTCATCTGACTGTCTCGGAAGCGCACACGTTCGCCAACATCAGGAGCACCTCCCGTCCGCCCACACTGTACTGCACTGGCAGTCGCCTGTGTTATCACCTCATCCATCTTAAAACGAGCTTGCCCATCCTCGCGCTCCTGAAGTTTAAGCACCTCTACATTGGTATCAAGATCAGGCATCTGGGCAGTCCGCTCCAATAACTGTGCGTACGCGTCAGGTGTCAGCAGAACGTCAATCCCTCTAGCCAACTTATCTGTTACTGCGCGAAGGATTCCAACCTCGTCTGGACCATACGTAACGTACTGCGGCTCGTCTCGCAGTCTCAGTGGTACATAGGCCAGGTCAGCAGTGACCTGTTGTCCAAAGGCGCCTGTCATCCTGATCTTAGAGCCTGACGGCTGGTAATCGGGCACGATAGATCTTCTGACTACACTGATTTCCGCTCCTGAATCAACGTTCCCTGTAAACATTCTGTGACCACTCGCCAGGTTTACGATCTGTGGTTTCTGAAGCTCCTGTGTCTTAACCGCGATGGCCGGCCACATGGAGCCCTCGATATCCAGTTCCACGCCTTCAACGCGAGCAACCAGGGCATCGTCTACCCCTTCCACCTGCACCTGATTTGCCTGCCTAGCACCCGCACTCGGACAGTTTCGAGCCATGTGGGTCAGAGACCGGCGCAGAAAGCACCTTTTCACGTTATCGGGAACCCTTTGATTTGCCTCTGCACCCCGCTGTTTCAGTGTCTCCCCCGAACTTCCGTACGCCCTAGCTGGTGTTCCTGTCCCTCTACTTGATTTTTCTCGAATGCTCTCCTCAAAACTCATTGCGAGATCCGCCATCTCATGAGGGGTTAGCGCCTCCCCAGCCTTCTCGTTCTGGATGATTAACGTACGGGCGTCGTGACCCAAGCTTTCTCGTAGCCTGTCCGCGACCACCAGTTCTCTGAACTTTTCGATTGTTGTTACTTTACAACTTTGCATGTAATAAATCAAGTAGTTCTCCAATCGCGTGGTAAATTGCGCCCATGTCTCATCACTCCTTCTTTTTGATTGTGCGAAGAGACGGTGGTACTCTGCCGCCGAGAGTCTGAGCCCTTTCAGAACGGCTCCCTTTAGTTCCGCATAGCTCTTACGTTGTTCTGCAGATAGCCGAGTTAACAGACCCCGTGCCTTTTCACTCAAGCGTGGTAAAACCAGTCCCGCCCTCCACTCATGGGGAACTTCATACGAATCCAGAGTGGCCTCCACATCTTCAAACCACCCAGGCACGAGCGGCTCTTGAGACGGCATAGGGATTAACACGCCTTTTACCATGGCGGTGTATCTTAGCCTCCGATCCTTGTCCCCGCCTGCCAGATCACCGTCAACCCGCATGGTAGATCTCGCACCACTTTGACTTCTCAATCTCTCTCTTTCCGATTTGACTTCTGCTATTTTTAGTTGCGTCTGCAACATCGCCAACTGGTCAGGGCCCGACATTGATGACATCCTACTGTCGCTCGTCTCATTGACCGCAACCAAGCCCACCTCCACTGTGTTGTCAGTTGGTTCTCCCCGACTGCCCCCGCTGCTACGCAACTCATACCGTTCGGTCATGGTGGGCCCGGGTCCGCAATCAAGAGACACCAACCTGCACGTCCTTGTGTTCACAGCTTGGAGTTGTGGTTCCGCTCGTCCCAGTTGCTTGAGACTTCACAGTTCCAGGTCCTTGTCCACCCTTCCACCAGGTTGGCCACGTCCTCAGCGCCCAACAGTAGATTGCTGTCGACTGTGCCAGATAGGTTCCTCTCGCCGGGTGCTCCGATCACAGATGGCCTGATGGTAGCTCCCGACCCTAATCTCTGTTAGCGACATGACGACGTGTTGTTTTGTAGGTTGGTTTAATCGGAAGTCTTGGGTATCGTGAGTGCAACCAAAAAAACGAGTTCGGCTCTCAAGTCCGTTTCTCCTCGTCTCCCCGGTTCAAAACAACCCTCGGGAATTATCGCTGTCCTCCTTTCCCTCGGTGCTGTCTCCCCCCATTCGTCCCTTACGCTGCAGGTCCGTCCACCACACTCTCTCCTGGTCATCCAGTTCGCAGCTGCACATTGCACACGGCACCGAGGGCGCACCAGCCAGAGGCGCCGCAGCATCCCCAGGCGTCGTGTTGCCGCAGAGGTCGCATTCCTCGTCCCAGAACGCTCGACTTGCCGGAGTCAAACACGCACACACAACACAAGCGTAGTTGTCCATCCATGGCTTCCGGTCTCGGGCGCACTCGCAACTAACTTTTATTTGAAAGAACTAATCATATATGTAGCCATGGCAGAAGGAACAGTCATAGCTAATTCCGGTTTATCCCTCGTAACAAAAAAGAATACTCATTTGCTAATAGAGACAGTGAAGGCCCGTTCACACTCTTGCGACCTCTTTTTTATTTTATTTATTTATCAATACTGTCAGCCTTCTCTCGAAGGCTATTACAGGAGAGGGAGAAATAAAAGGGAAAAACATACAATCTTAACGTTTAACAACAATAAGGACACAAAAAAATACTATTACATTTTCAAACAACAACAATCAACCACAATTTTTAATTTGAAAACAGCTCTTCCAAGGAAGACTCAAAATGAGACGCGTCTATTAAATTTACGACACACTCCGGGAGACTATTCCATTCTTCAATTGTTTGCACGAAAAAAGAATATTTAAAGACGTCTATTCTACTACAATAAGGTTGGACCGTTTTCGTATGATTTAGTCTTCTTGATCGCTTATGCACTTCTTTCAGATACAATGCTGGGTCAATTTTTAATTGTCCGTTATAGAGCGAAAAAAACAACTTTAACCTTGCAATCTTCCGTCTAGTTTCTAGTGGTTGCAAGCCGCACTCATGCAACATTCTAGTTACAGAGTCGGTTCTTTTATACCTAGAAAGAATAAAACGTACAGCCAACCTTTGAATCTTTTCTAATTTTTCTTTGTCAACTTTTTGTTGGGACTCCATACCACACTGGCATACTCCAAAATAGGACGTACCATCGTTTTATAGGCAGTCAACTTTGCGTCTCTTGTAGCATTTTTTAATTTCCGTCGTATAAAACCAAGACTCCGATAGGCCGAAGAGCAAACATTTTCAATATGGGCCCGCCACTGTAGGTCATTTGAGATCGTGACACCAAGGTACTTGAAACTGTCTACATTATTCAAATTCACATCCCCCATATTGTAGGAAAATTTTAAAACGTTCTGTTCTTGCAGAAGAACCGCCGCGCATGCTCCGTTGTGCCTCTCCCCTTGATGGCAAAATATTAAAAGAAAAATTTCTCGCCAAAAGTTTCAATATAAAATATTGTAATTATTTTCAAATCGCTGTGTCAATACGAAAGGGTTGCTGTGGATTTTTGTTTTAGTGAAGACAGCCACACAAGGTAAAAAGCCTGCAACTCACGACGGTCGAAAAAGAACATAATCCTAAAAATTTGTGAAGGACCATGTTGATAAAAGTAACCATTGACAGGAAACAATAACCCGAAAAGATTTACTTTTTCTTATTTCCATTTGATGCATTGAGTTCTGCTACAGTCGATTTTGATATTTTCAACTGTGACACATTTAATAACACATTTGGCAGAAAAAAATAGATCACTGGGAGTAAAAATTAATTGAGCTTAATTGCTGCAATACGATTAGCAGCTGTATAAACAGCGCAGGATATTAAATGTGTTAATAGAGCCTCGGTTCGTGGTGTGTGTGTTAATAAATTTCCTCTACCTCCCTCCACCCCCCACCTCGGGTGTCCCGCATTTCGCTAGCAGGAAGGTGGTCACCCTAGAATTAGAGGTGATTTCTACATTATTTTTATCCCGTGAATCTGAATACCTCATTCATTTTCTCAGAAAATGCAACTAAACGCGGGAAACTTGAAAAACCTCCGACTAGTCGTAACGTCGTACCCAGATCTTTTGGCCCGCCAAGTGCGTGTCGCCTGTGTAGGCAGTGCGTGCAACTGTGAGCTTGCCAGGCATATTTCCCCGCACTGACGCCAGTCGTGACGTCTTTTTCTGACCTATTTGGAGGTAGCAAGAGGGCACGTCCATAGCTTTGATAGGTGCTGAGGATGAGTGAGAGCGGAGATTCTAAAAACTCCTTTTATGATGTAACGCTGCGGGAAGGAGGAGTCTTCAGCGGTACTTTGAAGATGATTTCCTGCAGCCTTCGTGCACCGATTTGAAAAATAATCTCGATATTCGTGATCCTGGAGGCCAGATAAAGACAATTTAACCGTTTTACTCAAATACAGAACCGCTTCAGTTTCCTTTTAACGTAGGTGTCTGCGGCAGAGCCATCTCAAAGAAACTTGGAAGTCTTCAGATTTGTCGGTGATTTTCTCATTCTGAGCAAACAGGCTGACACACTAACTAGTGACGTGACGTAGGTGTTCGAGGTGTTCCGCTCATGTGGTAGTGGCTTAAGATTCACGCACGAGGAGCCAAGAAAAGGACGATTGCACTTTCTGCACCTCGGGTTAAAGGCCGACGTACACTTTACGCTTTCCACTTTTGCCCGCCTTCTTCTTTCCTATATCCTCTTTTTTTTTTACCTCGCCCCAACTTGGCTCCCCTCGCAGCTTAGGAGAGGGAGCGCTGAGAGGATTATTTTCCCTGCCGAAAGCCGGGGCTACATTACACATTACGTGGCGCAACTACATTACGGTAATCGACATGTTGCGCGGATATTGGCAGATACCTCTTGACGAAGGGGCCCAGAAAGCCGGGACCACGTTCAAAAAAAGGAATACTTCTGTTTAACTCCTCCCATTCCAAAATGGTAAAAGAAGCATTGCCTCTGTGTGTCTACAGGCAGTTCTTAAGAAGTCTTGCAGGCACAGTGCCCAAGAAAGTTTGGAGAAGCGGCTAGCGCGGCTGGAGAGAGAGCGGGTACCCCTCAGGGCGCTCTGGTTGAGGTAGCAGGAATCCTGGCAAAGAGAATGAAAGGGATACAGAAGCAACCCCGTGACATGAATATGACAAGGCCAGTTTTAAAGGGATTGTCTGGTCAAAACCGGAAGTACTTAAGTTTTTGCGCTTGTTGTGTCGAGGGAGCCTTCATACAGACATCATTTTTATTTTGATAGATGATCTCCCCTTATTAATTAAACCTTTCATGAGCGTATGTACAAAACTGCACCTCGAATTTCGCCAGTGTCAACGGCTGACATCTGTAGCTCCTGCGTGACGTCACAAAATTCAAAGGATTGTCGGATGGTCGGGATAACAAGCACTGGTCGATGGATGTCTTGTATTTCGTTTCGAATTATATAGTCTCCTAGGCTGCACTCTACTGAAATACGGTTCTTTTGTTGCAGTTCCCAAGCGTGTGCAAAAAAGTCACGCCTTTAGCAGGATATTACTCGAAAACAGCCATAAGCTTCGACCAAATGTATGCCACTTCGCGTAAACACAACTGTGACGGCCATTGATTGATCGAACTAGGAGTGCTTGCAAAGCAAAGGATGCAGATTTTGCATCTGAAGCGGCACCTAGGTACACGAAGCGGCATCTGGGTACACTTATCAGCGGATGCACTGGATCGGTGTTGAGGCTGCGGGTCGTTCCCTCGGAGGCGATGTCCACGGGTCGAAGGCAAACAGCAAATCGTTCAAATGCATGTTGTCACTTGACTTGGACGAGCTTGGTGAATTGTAGCCATGCTCCATTTTCACATGCGGGTCAAACAGAATCGGGCTGCACACTTGCTGAATACAACTTTTTCCAGTGTTTCCAGATAGCCTAGCTGTAGGTTTCGGTTTCGCTGCATAATCAAACCGATAGATCCGGTTTGGTCGAGGAGTGGGTGGACGTAGTCGAATATCTTTGGCACAGCATCACACCTCAGCTTATGAGCCTTCTGTTCACTTAGAGCTCATCTCGTAGCTCTCTTCTGTGAGATGATTGATAAGCGGGATCTCGATCTTGACGGGAACCCAGTCCCTATGCACGACGACGATCCATTTTGCTCATCACTGCAAGTCTCGTGGAAAAGTGTGGAATGTCACGTTTTTTAGCTCGCATATGCTGCCCGGTGGTTGTGGCGCAACAACAAAACTAAGCACGCTGCGGCGTTCACTCGCAGGCAAGCGACGAGACGGAAATGCTCGCTTTGTGTTGTGTGACGTCAGAGCTTTAATATTGTCAATGAAGGCAGTGTTTATTCTAGGATGTGATTGGAGTAGTATAAATTCAAGTACTCATGCAGAGAGGCATATAAAATTCAGATATTGCACATACGATGTGTCTCGAGGCAATAACAATAATATTCAGGTGTTTTCTCGATTACAAAATTTGACCGGACAATGCCTTTAATTCCGTATATGCACACCGTATTGTCATGCATAATCTTAAGAAAGTGGTCGCTCAATACTATGTACTCGTGGTGTTCGCTTCACCCAATAAGCTGTCACGGCTGTGCCGTAGGATCAACAATCCCAGCCATTCCACAGATCTTGCTCAGGTGTTTTCTCGATTACAAAATTTGACCGGACAATGCCTTTAATTCCGTATATGCACACCGTATCGTCATGCATAATCTTAAGAAAGTGGTCGCTCAATACTATGTACTCGTGGTGTTCGCTTCACCCAATAAGCTGTCACGGCTGTGCCGTAGGATCAACAATCCCAGCCATTCCACAGATCCTTGCAAAACCAGGCACCGCACCACATGCACAGTGCACTACGGGGGTTGTGCATAAAATACCCTCGTCATGCAGCTCTTCTTATAGCGGCCGGACAGGCAGGTGTTTCAATGATCATGCTGCGGCCACGCAAGCTCCCCCGTCGGGACACTTTTCCACTCAGTGAAGTTGTTACCCATGTGGACGGCGGTCAGGAGTCGGACTAGTATGCCGAGATTTTGGAACAGTATTTCATCGCGAAGAACGTTGCGGCGGGCAAGCGGCGACCTGTGTTCCTGAGCAGCTGCGGCAAGCCAACATGCTTACTGCTGCCCAGACCATTGGCACCCCCAGACCAGAGCCGTATATGTAGAGAGTTTGGCCATTCGTTGGGAAGTATAGGAGACAAATGAGGAGGCGCCATTGGTCGAAAGCGGGCTGGGCGTGTTCCAGGGCGTCTTCAGAAATTCGAATGTGACCAACCAGAAGCCGGGAATAATACCCTGGCGGTGGTCGCGAGAAACAAACCTGATAACTGCATTAGAGTAACTCTTGTTGACTGAAAATATGGTACACGTGATGTTTCAATCACGCTCATCCAAAATGATGGTGGAAGAGTGCGACTAGCGGAACGATCGACATAATCCATACGCCAAGCGCCGAGGGCCGGGAATCTGCCGTCCGAGCGGTCACACTCTGTCCGAGCAAAACAGAGTTGAGCGGTGCATTCGTTTCTTACATCTTCCTGCATGACCATGATGAAAACAACACGTGTACCCTATTTTCAACCACAAAGAGTTACTACACATCACTCTTGCGTGCTTATTAAAACCATTTACCAACATAGACCTTTGATCAGAACTGTTTCTCGCTACCACCGCTAGGGGATTCTTTTCGGCTTCTGGTTGGTCAAGAGAGCATGCCAAGCCCTCTTTCCGAGTCTGCCGCATGCCCTGGCTCTGCCCGCGCCTCCCATTGACCAAACTCTCTACATATACGGCTCTGCCCCAGACCATCAGAGGCACCGTTTAGTACAAGTCTTCGGTTGCTGCTGCAACATCACTCATCACAATCGTCGGTGATCACTCAACGGTACTATTTCAATTGCCACACGCAAAAGGTAGGGGAAACTGTCTATGAATTTGTGGCCAGGTTACGTTTGTTGGCAGATTGTTATGAATTCGAGAGAGTTGCCGAGCAACCCGCGGGACTGAATCGTGCATGGCATTCAGGATGGCGCGATGCGGAGGCGGTTGCCGGATGTACCAAACTTGACAATAGACGGGGCTGTGTGAATAATCACGGGTGTGGAAGCAGCCGCAAGAGGCTCTGAGCAGTTAACAGGCCGTGCAAGTGAGTCGGCGGTCAAGCTCGTGACAGCATCATCGGCATCGGTGGAGCGACGCAGTCTTTTTCATTGCGGAAGCCAGCACCTGAAGAATACATGCAAGTTCGTTGACAGCAGTTTTTTTAAACGCCGACAATGTGGACACATTTCAAGAATGCGCAGGAACAAGACGCTGCCCGAGAGCAGTGGCAGCAGCAGCAACACCAAATGCCGCCCACCTGACAAGAAGCAGCCGCACAGCTCGAGCAACATCCCCGTGGACCGGATTATGCATGCGATGGAAGCTACAGAAAATAAAGACGCACAGAGCCACATATGGTGACCGGGCATTGACGAGACTATTAAAAACAAGGTTTATGGCTGCGTTAAATGTAAGTTTTTTGGCGAGCACCAAGATCAGTACAGCAGACGCCGTGGCCTTTCCCAGGAAACGCCCGGTCACGTCTTCATATTCACTTTGGAGGGCCTGCAGGTTCATGCCTTCTCTAAATGGGCGGAGGTGCTTTGTGTGCCCACATCGTCGACAAGAGTCACGGTCTAGTGCTTGCGAACCGTTTTTGCCACACATGAGCTACCTGATACCGTCGTCAGCGACAACGGGCCGGCATTCATCAGTGCTGAGTTTAAGGAATTTCTGGCGAAAAATGGAGTTCGAGCTATTAATATTCCACCGTATCACCTGGCGTCCAACGGAGCTGCAGAAGGGGTGGTACATACGATCAATGAGGCGCTCAAGGAGGCTAAACCAAGGGATCTGGAGGTTAAGATTTGAAGAATCCTGTTTAATTACTGAACTACGCCGCACCACTTGACAGTATGGACGCCAGCGGAGCTGTTGAAGGGGCGACGCCTGAAGACTGCGTTGGACCTGCTATGCCTACATCTAAGAGTGAGGGTGGGGTTCAAGCAGCTGCAGTGGAAGGAGCGATCTGAAAAAAATCGGCAAGAACGGTCGGGCTACCATAGCCGGGGGGCCATATCTTGGCTCGCAATTTCAAACCCGGAGATCGTTGGACTCCCGCAATTGCAGGTCAAGCCACCAGTGCGACGTTGGCACAAGTGATGTTAGAAGGTGGTGCCACCTAGAATCGCCATGGGGACCACCTGAGGCCAGAGCCGTATATGTAGAGAGTTTGGCCATTTGTTGGGAAGTATAGGAGACAAATGAGGAGGCGTCATTGGCCGAAAGCGGGCTGGGTGTGTTCCAGGGCGTCTTCACAAATTTGAATGTGGCCAACCAGAAACTGGAAATAATACCCTGGCGGTGGTCGCGAGAAACAAACTTGATAAGTGCGTCGGAGTAACTTTCGGTGACTGGAAATGTGGTGCATGTCATGCTTCAATCACGGTCATCTAAAGTCATGGTGGAAGAGTGCGACTAGCAGAACGATCAACATAATCCATACGCCAAGCGCCGGAGGCCGGGAATCTGTTGTCCGAGCGGTCACACACTGTCCGAGGAAAACAGAGTTGAGCGACAAATTCGTTTCTTACATCTTTCTGCGTGATCGCAATCGAAACATCACGTGCATCCTATTTTCAACCATGAAGGGTTACTACATTTCACTCTTACGTGCCCATTAAAACCATATACCAACATATACCTATGATTAAAACTGTTTCTCGCTACCACCGCTAAAGGATTCTTTTCGGCTTCTGGTTGGCCAAGAGAGCATGTCAGGCCCTCCTTCTATGTCTAGTGCACACCCTGGCTCTGCCCGTGCCTCCCATTGACCAAACTCCCCCTATTCGCAACTTCCAACGCCCTATAGGTGGCGGGGCGGTAGTTCCAAGATGGCGGGAGGGGAGGGGGTAGATTCTCCAGGATATCCCGTGCGCCTGCTCAGTGACGCTGTTCAGCGCGCTAAAAAATGATTTATTTGTCTACAAATGCGAAGCGGTTAGGGAAAGATCATATTACATGTGACGGAGATGCTGATGCACGTTAGGAAAACGAGCATGCTGTTATTTAAAAGTTGCCGAAACCTCAAATTGCGAAGCTTTGTGGTGAGCGAGCGCGTCTTAGTCACCGGCCACGTTACTGTTTGTGGCAGAATATTTTTGAGGGTGATGAAGATATCATGTTTGCGCTTTGCCTGGCCATTAGTGCTATAGAAAGAGAGCCACGAACGGCGACCGTCAAGCTTCGGAAGAGCAGCGTTCGCAGTGTTGGTGTCTTCGCGTCACAGCCTCACAACTCGCTGCTCACCGTCTCGGTTTTAGTGTATTGCAACACGTAATCAAACTGCTCTATGGTTATTGATAGAAAGTTTGTTACCAAAGGCTACCGCGCGGTGTAGCATTACAACCGCAAGCTCGCGCTGCACCTTTGAAGCACAATTTTCAGTGCGCGCCAGGAGCGTTGCCGTGCTCATCACTCTAAAAAAAAAATAAAAGAAAATGTTGTAGTCCTTACATTCCTTGTCACATGTACGACACTCTAAAATTTGAGTTCGCCGTGCAGCCCACTGACGGCCCCCACTTTTACGAGAAGCTTGATGACGGCGCAATATAAGATATTAAACAGCTAAACTATGCATCAAAGAGTACCGAAAAAAAAAAAAAAAAACACCGAGGTTTTGCAGTAAAGCCAAAAAAAACCCGATTACTTTTTTTTTTACAGTCATTTACACTTACTTAAGCTATTTTAATAAGTCGCACAACTATATCAAGCCGCTCGTGAAAGTTGGTAGCGCCTGTTGAACGTCAGTGCGCTGTACTTACGTCCAACTGAAGTTCAGGGGTGTCGTGTCCTATATGCAAAAACTGCCTATTAACATAATCGGCGTGTTTAGGGGTTTTATTTGTTGCTCTATCAAAAATAAATATTTTAATGTATTGTACATGTTTTGTACCGTGTTATTTGCAACATTGCGGTCCCTCTTGCCAAAACTGCGCATTCTAAGCTCTTGTCATGAACGGCTGGCTAACACAGACGCGCTTAAAATGCTTCGAGCATTTCTTTATTTGCTTTGTAATTACCTGAAAGCAAGTATGTGTATCTTATCTTTTAAAAGTTCTTCGAATAAATAGTCATGTTCCTTGTAACGGCTTTAAAACGCAAACCCATTCCCGATTTGTATTGCTCGACATACCGTTGCGCGACGAGTTTTCTCCTACTTATGGCAAAGAATAGACTTTCCGTAGACCGTACTATAGAGATCTTCATTATTAGCGGGAGCATTTTCCGTCATGTTGAGCACAGATTGAGCTGGCGGCCATGCACAAGACCAGAAATCCGCTGCGTACGCGATACACGAAAAGTCCCTAATGAAATTAGACATCCCGGTCCTTCGTGCAAGGCTGTTGCAAGGCGGAGCACAAGAATTCCTTTTTTAATGCGCTCACTTTTTTCGTTAAAATGGCTTCACGCATCAAGGCCTACAGTCCCTGCCATCGTTTCCGCGCCGCCGCCGCCGCCGCCGCTGCCGTCCCTGCTTCTCTGGTTCTCCGTTCGTCCGTGGGAGGGCGAGCAGCGCGCTGGAGTTGCGAATACACGGCTCTGCCTGAGGCCACAAACCAGACGACAACCTGAATATACAACCGCCATCGTACAGCGCGGTGGACCGCAGGCACGTAGCCAGGATTTTGTTTCGGGGGGGGAGGGGGCGCCCATGACAAAATGCTGTATGAGGGGAGGGGGAGAGGAGGACCCAGCAAAATGAAAGATTTTGAGGAAGCCCGGGCCCCATGCCCCCCCCCCCCCCGGTTACGTGCCTGGTGGACCGCCCTGCCGAGGCTGTGCATGACACCATTGCTGTCAAACTTTTGAGACAGGATATGTGGGCGACCAGATGCCACAAGGGGGAAGATCGACCAGGGAATATACCTTAGAATACCGCGCACCCGCCCATTCCACATTAAGCGCCCACACCCAAATTTGTAAGATCTGAGGAAATATGCACAGTATATTGATATGTAAAATTGATGACCGGACAAGCGCCCATCCCCTATTTTTTCGTGATTATCTCTAAATTTTGAGTGGGCGCTTGCCCGTTATTTTACAGTATTTATATTTTTTGTTTTAATACCGAGTGTGTAATTCGGGGGCTGGATTTGCTTAGCCGGACTAAAACGCATCACGGTGCACTACTGACTGATACTAAGAAAGTTAATGGAGGTCTACCGTGCTGCACTGTCTAGATGTGCTTGCAGAGTTGCACGGTCGGTGGGTGGGCGAATGTAGATAGCTAGGGTGGTGCAGTGATGTGATTGCTGCGCCGATTGCGCCAAACTGCGCCAAGGGGCTGACCCTGCTACATCCTGCTACATTTTGCCGAAATATGGGTAATATGCGCCAAGCCTGCACCAAAAGACCAATTTCGGGCGCCTTTCAAAACCGAAACTAAGCTGAGTACCATAATTGAGCATGCGTGAGCTAGGTGGCGCAAGAGGCCACCCGACACAAAGTACCTTGCATCAATCGTCCATCCGGTCTTGCATGGTTTTTCCCGCCGTCTCTAGCTTCGTGCTCTCGTCGTCTCCTCGGTCTCGTGGGTCTCGTCTCGCGTCTTTTTTTAAAATTGTTGCAACGATAGATGCAAGTGTGTGTGGATGCTCCGACGCTAGCGTGCCGGGTACCAGCCGTGCCGTCATGTTGTGAAACGAAACCACGTTTTTTGCGCGGCGGGAGTTACTTTGTGAGCTGAAGCACTCGCTTCTGAAAGCAATGGCCGTGGGAAAACTATATTTGGTCCCTGCCTAACAGCCACCGTGGTTGCATGACGTCGGGTGTTGCCTTACCCTTGTCGCTGCAGATATGGCGCTTTCTAAACTGAAACGTAAGGACCGCCACAAGGTCATCAACATTCCTCTTTTTCTTTAAATCATACGCTACTTCAAAAATCCCTCTTTAACTGATAGACTGCTGTGTCGAAGTATTAATTACCTGGGTTTCTCTCGGTGGGTGTTCTTTTGAGAGGGACCCCGGTACGTGAAAAGTCTGCCACGAAAGAAGACTGCTGTGTCTAAGTATTGATTACCTGGGTTTCTCTCGGTGGGTGTTCTTTTGAGAGGGACCCCGGTACGTGAAAAGTCTGCCACGAAAGAAAGTTGGTGAAGAGAAGTGAGCTAAAGCAAAACAGGCAATGTCTGCACGCTGAACCCGCACAGCGCGCTTGTTTGTCTCGAGTTCAGTCTTTGCACAAAGCACTCCAAGAACTTTATGACCCTGACTCGCAATGTCTAGCATCGATGCGCCCAGGTTCTTTTTTTGTGTGTGTTTAGCTCGTACCTCGCCTGCCGGCCTGGCAAGCACGCGCCGCTCGACTGGACCATGTTTTGTCGTATTGTGGACCATTACAGTTTGCATACAATTTTGGGAACCAGTTGGCGACGGAGCAGAGTGGCATGATTTCGGTTTCGATCAAACAGCCGTCTCCGCTCGCACAACGAAGCGCGTGCAACTGCAAGCTGCCGACGTTGCCCTCACGTGCATGCAAACATGTTTGCACGACAGAGGCACCTGCCGGGACGTTTGTAATCCATTGATTTACGTTGGCTTGATTTTGATGAAAATTTGGCACATCGGGAACCATTAAAACGGTGGCAAGCGGTTTTTCGGAATTGCTGGGCAACGCCTACTGCACTGTACACTTGGGTAATGTCTCGATGTCTCTTTGGAGACATTGAAAGTGGACATTCATTAGTTGCCGAAGGCAAAGCGAGGCTTGCAGCAGCTTTGCAGAAAGTTTCGAAAAGCAAAAGGAAAAGCACCCGCTGGTCGTAGCGCACCTTTTTCTTGTGTACAGTTTCGCATTGCGCTGCAGTAGTTATGTTTCATTAGTCGGAAACTGGTTCAATTTATTATATTATATATCTAGTCAACTTTATGCTATTTTATTTACTTCTAAGCTGGTCATTTTCAAATAAATTTAATATGTGCAGTTTGGTTCTTTTTATCTATAGCGGGTACACATATGTGTATCATTTAACTGAAGCATTGCAAAATGTGTCATGTCATTGGCATTTTAGTTAACATGTTGAAAGACTCCCAGGTGGTCTAACTTGACCCTAATTTGTTTATTGCAGCGAGCAAAGTGCCCTCCATTTGTCCAGCACTTAAAACTAATATTTTTATTTTGGAGCAGCCAAAACACTGTTTTGGCTGCTCCAAAAGGCACGTTTACTGCTCCAAAACACTGTTTTGGCTGCTCCAAAAGCCACTTTTGCTGCTCCAAAACACTGTTTTGGCTGCTCCGAAAGGTGCTCCAAAACGGCTTAGGCCAATCACGTCACTGGTGGTGTCATCCGCGCATTGCGTTGTGAGAACCTGATCCGATTGGGGGATGTCGCAAACATTTACATTGAGTAAAGTGGGGCCGAGAACCGACCCTTGGGGGCACGTCCAATGAGATAGGTAAGGCACTGGACACAGAGCCCTTGTAGGCCACTCGATAAATGCCCTGTGAAAAAGGAAGCAGTCCAGTGCAGGAGATCACCCCCCCCCCCACACCACATTCACCTAGCTTCTTGAGGAGACACTCATTGTTGATTGTCTCGAAAACATTGCCATAGTCCAGCTGGACAACATCTGTGGGATATCAACTGTTCATGTCATAGCTAACGTAATGGCAGATGGAGACCAGGGCAGTCTCGCAGGAGTGAGAGTGCCAGAACCCTTGGTGTGAAGTCGGAAGCAGCTGGAGGCAATCGAGCTGGTTGAGTCGGTGTGTGTTGATAATCTGCTTAAAGGGGTATGGAAACCAAATTCCAGCGATCATTTTTTAGCTTTAATGTGTTGCATGTTGCAGCATAACAGCAAAAATACCAGTCTTTCGTTGAAAGGCACATGCAAACTAATTTTAAAGCTAATTAAACAATCTTTTAATGTGCACCTGGCAGATGCATGTGGAGCCTATTTCGGAGGTAATCTAGCAACGTTGGGGAACTTGCTACGTAGTCATGACGTAGCAAGCTCCTTTGGAGCAGTGCCGCTCTTTGGAATTTCAACATTTTCTTTCTTAGCTTTCCTCCTCAACTCACAAATTGCACATTGTACCAAACAGTCCAAGAAGACGGAAAGGAAGGACTCCCCTCTTTATCGGACCCTAGTTCGTGCAACCGGACACAGCCATTCTCCCCCTAGAAGATTAGCCCGTCGCTCAAAACTCGGACAAAAGTGGCTTTCCCCACCCCGTTCAGCCCTAAGCTGACAGTGTTGTGGAAGCTACGTACTCCTTGGGCCAGCCACACGCTCGTCACCCACGGGTACTTCGAACGGCTCGGTTGTAACTTGCTGACACTATTGGCACCACCACAACGCTGACGCCACCAAGGGCAAAGCTCATAACCACGCCAGCCTTGCTACGTCACGAATGCGGGGAATCTTTTCTTTCTGTTTTTGTTTGCGCCGGTTATCCCATGTTGCATCGCGCTTTTCGTTTGCTTCTCTTCGAGCGCTTGCTCGAGTGCACCGTTTGGAACAAAAAATATAGCCAGTCGTTCAAAATACAAACGTGCGATTATCATTTACGGTTATTATCCGTCATGCTTGACTCATTTCCTAACAAACTTTGAATATTTAAATTTTTGTTTCCATACCCCTTTAAGGGTCCGACAAAGGATAGAATTGACGTACAAGGGGCGATACTTGAATATTTCGCTCGAGGACTCGCCTTTACCCTTGATAACTGGTGTGACCAAGGCCTGCCGCCTGCTTTTCTGGAGTGCCGAGTTCTTCAGAAGAGATCAGGGGCGGATCCAGAACTCCGTTTTGGAGGGGGGGGGAGGGGGGGGGGAGGGGGGGGGCGGAAAATTTGTAGGATACTTTTCTCCCATTCTTTCGTGTGCACCGGGGGGTCCACCCATGTCAAATTGCCCTCCGAGAAGGGGGGAAGGTCGCCTTTGTTTGGGGGAGGGGGGGGGGGCGGGGCGGGGCGGGGCGGTTACCCCCGTCGCCCTTGGATCCGCCCCTGGAAGAGATTGGTAATTAGCAAGGAGGGAAGGCAGAACATAGGACTGGATCATTTTGAGCACAATGGGAGGGACACTATCTGGACCAGCTGACACGAATGGTTTGATGCAGTGTGGGCGTCCTTTAGGTCTGAAGGATTGATAGAGAGAGACGACAGGACGTCAGGAGTTGGTGGAAATAATAGTTTAGCATTGACACCCATGCGTGGAGAGGACATGGAAGAAGGTGAAAATACTGATGCAAACTGGTGACCCAACATGCTGGCAATCCCTACATGTGAGGTGACGAGCTTGCCTTCGGAGACGGTCAAGCTCGTCACCTGAAAGGTGACACACAACTCCAAAATGTGTGAGGTAAGGCATTCAAGTGGGCCGTATTCATTCATTGATTGAAAATATGTTTATCAGCGTATGATTTGTGCAACCGTCACATTTGCAAGACAGTCATAATGATAGAGCAAAGCAGCCGACAAACCTGACTCTTTAATATATCTCTGTGTGTAGACTGCCGTCCGACGGCACTTTTGCGGGGCGTTCAACTGCCGCCCGAAGGTAATGTGTGTTTTGCCAGCCGCTCGCCGCCCATTTATTTTATTGCGAAGTGCGAGTGAGGGCTGCGAGACAGACGCCACAGTAGGGAACAGTTCTGCTTTCTTGCTTTTGCTTAGGCCTGCACCGTACATTGCATGTTGCATTGGTTAAACACTCCTGAAGAGGCAAAGGAGCCCAAATGCCAGCAGGTAACAATCCTTTGTAAAGAGTTACCATCCTGCTATTTTAACTTTTTGGGCAGTTTTTTTTATTATTATTATTATTATTATTATTACCAGTTCATGTGGGGTGCGCAAAAGCTAGTTTTTTTTTGTGTTTTATAAATAAATTAGATGTGTTTGAATCATTTGACATTGGATTCTTGTGTGATCCTGCATTTTGGAGAACTTGGTACTGCTATTTACGAGCTTGTATAAAGCTTTTCATCCTCAGTCACATGGTGCTATCATCTTGGAATGACGTGACGCGGTTGCAATTAGGTTACTTCAACTCATCGGTCTGCTCTCCTCTCCGCGCCTTGTCGAATGCATTGTATGCATGTTATTTTTTATTGCATTTCTCCACGCATTTTTGCCTTACTTCGCAAAGTATAGTCGCAACTTCTGTAGTTAATTTTGTAGCATGATTTGACTATTTCTACCGTTGGCGTACCAAATGCGCGTGAGGATGAGGCACAGGAATCAGTGTTAGCACTGAGCCGCATTGATTGTGTAGATGGCTAAGACAGCACGAGGGTTCAAAGGCAAATTACTTATGACATCTCAGGTTTGTTTACTGATAGTGGCGGAACATTCACCATGAGAAGCGTATATATTTAGGATCGGAATGTGTCAAGAATAGTCAGCGTAAGGAGGCTCTATATGTGTTTTCTGAAAGCGACATCTTTTGTATTCATTATAGACCGAAAACATTTTCTGTTAATTTTGTGAGGGAACTTGTGGAGGAGCTAGGCAACAAACATTTAACTTGCATTTTACCTGATGCTAGGAATGGTGGTATGTCAGCATCAGGCGATTTATCATTTATTCATTAAAGTAATTTATTGATTGTCTTTAGATAACCAGTTCAGTGTACTCAATTCATTTTAACACAAAGGTTGGAACTTTCCACTTAAGAAACTGTGGCAGACAGCGTAAAGGGGCCGTGCAAGGTCTTTTTTTACTGGGTTTTAATTTGCACCGAACCTGAGCGCACTGAACGTAGTAACTTAATGAAACTTTTATTTTCTCAAATATCGCTTTATTTTAAAACTTATAGGCAAATTAAAATTACGAAAACAAGCAAAAAATAACCTCCTTCATGACATCCTTGGTCGCTTGAGTGGCTGTGAACTAGAGGAGGGGTAGTGAGCTAGGCAAGCGCTCACGACTGCCGCACTCCGTGTCGACGGCTCGAGAGGGCGCCACTAAAGCATCTTCTGGATAGGCTGTATGAAGCGGGCAGCCAGGGCGGCTCGCATTGAATTTGCTGCGCGATTAAACATTAATTCGGCATGACATTTCATTGGCCACAAACGATAGCAAACACAGGGTAAAGATCAGTTCAGAACGGGAGCCATTTCGCGCTGCCATACCACCAAAAGGCCAAACCGCAAGCTAAAGCTGCTCGCCGAAGGCCTTCGGAAAGCTCGGAACCGGTTGGATCCTCCAGTTCATACGACCGCAGCGCCGCTGCGTACATCTGGGACCTTTCTATGTGCGCCGCTCGTCGATGCCTGATCCCACTACACCTTTCTAGTATGCGCCGCCTTTTTCACCGCTTGGTGGCGGGTATGTCGACGGGTCATTTCTTGTTTTCATACTTTGTAAACTGAATTTGTTTCTTTTCTGATCTAAAATACTGAAGAAAAACTACTTTTATAAATAATTGAAACGGTTCGCACCACTTATATTTTGTATTTCGACTAAAAAGAATAATAATAAATAAAAAATAAAATATACACCAACCAAATCCTAAAGGCGGAACCCTACGTTTCGAGACCGGCTCGGCCTCTTCTTCAGGGGTTGACTGCGGCTATGGCCGTTGAGGAGCAGTATTCTGTTTTCTTCTTCTACGGCAGTGTCTACCGTTTCGCATCGATGAGGTAGCGAAGTCCGTTCACGTAGACGGTCGGCAGCGTGCCGAGGGATCTGTTTATGTTTTCTGGCGTCGTTTGTATGTGCCAGGATTCAATAAAAAGTCTATGTCTGGGATGGGTCTCAACCCATCCCAGACATAGACGTAGGTCGGCGAAGATGGTGTGTTCCTCTTTTTTACGGTCAGCTTCGGATGAGCAGATATTTTTTGACCTGGATAGGAGCGTTTTAACCACTATGCCTTGTGACAGGCTGGGTGATTGGAATTCCAATCACCCAGCCTGTCACAAGGCATCAGTGGTTAAAACGCTCCTATCCAGGTCAAAAAATATCTGCTCATCCGAAGCTGACCGTAAAAAAGAGGAACACACCATCTTCGCCGACCTACAACGTAACGGTTTATACAAGCAGCTTCATCCGCCGCATTGCGCGTCATCAAGCCCGAGATCGCCGACACCTGCAACTCCCAGCAAACACACAGACCCGTCCTACCTCACGCATCAGCGTTCCTTACATAAAAGGTACAAGCGAGGCGCTGGCACGTGTACTGGCCAGAGAAGGGATCCAGGTGGCCCACAAGCCGATGTCTACGCTTGGTAGACGCATGCCCCGTCCAAAAAAATCGCCCGCCTAAGGAAAGAGCACAAGGCGTCATTTATAAATTCCCTGCGCGGACTGCCCGGTCGCATACATCGGGGAAACGAAGAAACTTTCAGGAGAGAATCCGCCAGCATAAAAACGATGTTCGAAAGTTCGACCATGAACGAAGCGCCGTAGCCGAGCACTGCGACGTCAAGGACCACAGAATTTAATTTGCACCGAACCTGAGCGCACTGAACGTAGTAACTTAATGAAACTTTTATTTTCTCAAATATCGCTTTATTTTAAAACTTATAGGCAAATTAAAATTACGAAAACAAGCAAAAAATAACCTCCTTCATGACATCCTTGGTCGCTTGAGTGGCTGTGAACTAGAGGAGGGGTAGTGAGCTAGGCAAGCGCTCACGACTGCCGCACTCCGTGTCGACGGCTCGAGAGGGCGCCACTAAAGCATCTTCTGGATAGGCTGTATGAAGCGGGCAGCCAGGGCGGCTCGCATTGAATTTGCTGCGCGATTAAACATTAATTCGGCATGACATTTCATTGGCCACAAACGATAGCAAACACAGGGTAAAGATCAGTTCAGAACGGGAGCCATTTCGCGCTGCCATACCACCAAAAGGCCAAACCGCAAGCTAAAGCTGCTCGCCGAAGGCCTTCGGAAAGCTCGGAACCGGTTGGATCCTCCAGTTCATACGACCGCAGCGCCGCTGCGTACATCTGGGACCTTTCTATGTGCGCCGCTCGTCGATGCCTGATCCCACTACACCTTTCTAGTATGCGCCGCCTTTTTCACCGCTTGGTGGCGGGTATGTCGACGGGTCATTTCTTGTTTTCATACTTTGTAAACTGAATTTGTTTCTTTTCTGATCTAAAATACTGAAGAAAAACTACTTTTATAAATAATTGAAACGGTTCGCACCACTTATATTTTGTATTTCGACTAAAAAGAATAATAATAAATAAAAAATAAAATATACACCAACCAAATCCTAAAGGCGGAACCCTACGTTTCGAGACCGGCTCGGCCTCTTCTTCAGGGGTTGACTGCGGCTATGGCCGTTGAGGAGCAGTATTCTGTTTTCTTCTTCTACGGCAGTGTCTACCGTTTCGCATCGATGAGGTAGCGAAGTCCGTTCACGTAGACGGTCGGCAGCGTGCCGAGGGATCTGTTTATGTTTTCTGGCGTCGTTTGTATGTGCCAGGATTCAATAAAAAGTCTATGTCTGGGATGGGTCTCAACCCATCCCAGACATAGACGTAGGTCGGCGAAGATGGTGTGTTCCTCTTTTTTACGGTCAGCTTCGGATGAGCAGATATTTTTTGACCTGGATAGGAGCGTTTTAACCACTAATGCCTTGTGACAGGCTGGGTGATTGGAATTCCAATCACCCAGCCTGTCACAAGGCATCAGTGGTTAAAACGCTCCTATCCAGGTCAAAAAATATCTGCTCATCCGAAGCTGACCGTAAAAAAGAGGAACACACCATCTTCGCCGACCTACAACGTAACGGTTATACAAGCAGCTTCATCCGCCGCATTGCGCGTCATCAAGCCCGAGATCGCCGACACCTGCAACTCCCAGCAAACACACAGACCCGTCCTACCTCACGCATCAGCGTTCCTTACATAAAAGGTACAAGCGAGGCGCTGGCACGTGTACTGGCCAGAGAAGGGATCCAGGTGGCCCACAAGCCGATGTCTACGCTTGGTAGACGCATGCCCCGTCCAAAAAATCGCCCGCCTAAGGAAAGAGCACAAGGCGTCATTTATAAAATTCCCTGCGCGGACTGCCCGGTCGCATACATCGGGGAAACGAAGAACTTTCAGGAGAGAATCCGCCAGCATAAAAACGATGTTCGAAAGTTCGACCATGAACGAAGCGCCGTAGCCGAGCACTGCGACGTCAAGGACCACAGAATTGACTTTGCCAACACCAGCATCCTGGCTGTTGAGACCCATCCCAGACATAGACTTTTTATTGAATCCTGGCACATACAAACGACGCCAGAAAACATAAACAGATCCCTCGGCACACTGCCGACCGTCTACGTGAACGGACTTCGCCACCTCATCGATGCGAAACGGTAGACACTGCCGTAGAAGAAGAAGAAAACAGAATACTGCTCCTCAAATGCGCGTGAGGATGAGGCACAGGAATCAGTGTTAGCACTGAGCCACATTGATTGTGTAGATGGCTAAGACAGCACGAGGGTTCAAAGGCAAATTACTTATGACAACTCAGGTTTGTTTACTGATCGTGGCGGAACATTCACCATGAGAAGCGTATATATTTAGGATCGGAATGTGTCAAGAATAGTCAGCGTAAGGAGGCTCTTTATGTGTTTTCTGGAAAGCGACATCTTTTGTATTCATTATAGACCGAAAACATTTTCTGTTAATTTTGTGAGGGAACTTGTGGAGGAGCTAGGCAACAAACATTTAACTTGCATTTTACCTGATGCTAGGAATGGTGGTTATGTCAGCATCAGGCGATTTATCATTTATTCATTAAAGTAATTTATTGATGTCTTTAGATAACCAGTTCAGTGTACTCAATTCATTTTAACACAAAGGTTGGAACTTTCCACTTAAGAACTGTGGCAGACAGCGGTAAAGGGGCCGTGCAAGGTCTTTTTTTACGGGTTTTAATTTGCACCGAACCTGAGCGCACCTGAACGTAGTAACTTAATGAAACTTTTATTTTCTCAAATTTTGCTTATTTAAAAGTTATAGGCAATTAAAATTACGAAAACAAGCAAAAAATAACCTCCTTCATAACGTCCTTGGTCGCTTGAGTGGCCGGTGAACTAGAGGAGGGGTAGTGAGCTAGGCAAGCGCTCACGACTGCCGCACTCCGTGTCGACGGCTCGAGAGGGCGCCACTAAAGCATCTTCTGGATAGGCTGTATGAAGCGGGCAGCCAGGGCGGCTCGCATTGCATTTGCTGCGCGATTAAACATTAATCGGCATGACATTTCATTGGCCACAAACGATAGCAAACACAGGGTAAAGATCAGTTCAGAACGGGAGCCATTTCGCGCTGCCATACCACCAAAAGGCCAAACCGCAAGCTAAAGCTGCTCGCCGAAGGCCTTCGGAAAGCTCGGAACCGGTTGGCTCCTCCCGTTCATACGACCGCAGCGCCGCTGCGTACATCCGGGACCTTTCTATGTGCGCCGCTCGTCGATGCCTGATCCCACTACACCTTTCTAGTATGCGCCGCCTTTTTCACCGCTTGGTGGCGGGTATGTCGACGGGTCATTTCTTGTTTTCATACTTTGTAAACTGAATTTGTTTCTTTTCTGATCTAAAATGCTGAAGAAAAACAACTTTTATAAATAATTGAAACGGTTCGCACCACTTATATTGGTATTTCGACTAAAAAGAAGCTTTTAGCGGCTCTGACCAGTAGTAAGCCCAGGACCAAAGACGTCACAAATCACGCACTTCCGGCACCGCGGGTCGCCCCAGTAGGCAGAGAAGGTTTCCGCGTCGTCCGGTTAAAATATGATGCACTGTTATTTAGTTACTCTTTCTGTGCCCGCTGGCTTGCCGGAATTCCAAGAGACGTGGAAACAGCAAAAAAAGGTAGCTGCTTAAATATGATTGCAGGGCCTCTTTAAGGGTACCGAAAGGTCGACCTGCAAAATATTTTTCAACCAGGTTGAAAATCTTCCTACCACCCTTCCCATTTCCCCTCTCCCACTCTTAACTGGATGAGCCGGTCATTTTAAGCTCCCGGCTCATCCAGCCCCAAGATGCAGCAACAAGAGGAGTCCCCTCGCCGTCAAAATAGCAGTGGGAGAGGGGGAAATGGGAGGGGTGGCAAGGAGGATTTTCACCCCAATTGAAATATATTTTGCAGGTCGGCCTTTAAAGGGACACTGACAGGGTATTTATGCTCGCCAAGGTTTCTAGTTGTACGTGAAATATGAGAGCCCAACTACCCAGAACAGAATTTGCGGCTCGAAATTCGGTTTCTTTCCGCCCGAAAACCGCCGATCGAGAACTGGCCGGTTGGAGTCGCGCTCACTCTCTTTTTTGTGGTCACGGGCCGTTTTCTAAGGTTTCGACGCGACCACCGAATTTAATCAAAGTCGTCGGTCATTCAAGGCACACAGTCAATACTAAAAATAGAAACAAATATGAAACCCATTTTTTGTGGCTTCCAAAAAGCTTCAAATACGTTGATTGAAAAAAAAAGGTTGCACAGACAACCGGAAGCATTCTGTGCGTTCACTGCATAATTCTCAACATGGCGTCGTTCCGCGTATCGTGGGACTAGCGGATGGCAGCGGATGACAGGCTTGGGACCTCTATTTCAGAACTGCCGTTCAGGGTACCGGCAAATTCTGCCTTCCTTCGAAAGAGAAATTTTGGACCGATCAAAAGAATTGACATTCATCCCGTACGACACGCTTGACCAGCAAGCCGATTGCACGAAGACGTCACCGAGCTGTCGTCCCTTCTCGTGGCTGAAGACATCGCTCATTCAAACGTCAAGCACGAAGTGCGTACTTCGAGTTGAATACACACGCGTACAGTGTCTTTACTAGGTGCGAATGTGGCCAATGCGTGGTGCTGCCCGACTTCAAGCCGGGAGTGCATGTATAGGAGGGAAATCGGCAGCAAACTTTCCGACATACAGTCGACCGGCTGCATTACTACGAACGAAAGAGTTCCTTCAGTAGCTCAGGGGAAAGACATCCACTTCACACGCAGCGGTCACGGGTTCAATCCCCAGTGTAAGCGTACCTTTTTTCTTTTTTTTTTTTTTTTTTTTTCAAGCAGTGTGCAATGTTTACATTTTTTTTTAACAATTATCACTGAAAAGACAATTGTTGTGGATGATACGTCGCTGAAATAAATGGTATGGGATTCCATTTTTGACACCTCTGCCCCACAATGACACTTTCAGATGCAGGACATGTGAGGCAGCTCTTCACGCAACATCTTGGGAGTATTCTTTTCGGAGCCGATCACGGGAATTCCCCACGGGCACTCACTACTAATTGCCAACACTTAAATGTACAAAACAACTCATCTTGAAGTACAGAACGACGAGCGAAACAAACATAACTGCAAAGGAATTGCACGGTGAACGAATCCCGAAACGCATTTCGTCTGCTGCGCACGTAAGAAAAAAAAAAATTGCACAGTTGGGTTTAGCCACGTGACTTCCGCCCTCTCTCCTCTCCACTTCTCCGTGGGGTGCGGGAGTTTCGGTTTCGGGCAGTTGCGTTTTTTGGCTTTATTAAAAAAAAATATGTGACTCTGTAGCAAAATATTATTCGGGTAGTATTCCGACACCATAATAAATCGCCTAAAAAAAAATGAAAAAAAAAATTTTACTTTTTTACTAATTTTTAATTTGCACTGAACGTAGTAACTTAATGAAACGTTTCTTTTCTCAAATTTCGCTTTATTTTAAAAGTTATAGGCAAATTAAAATTACAAAAACAAGCAAAAAAAAACCTTCATGCATCCTTGGCTGCTTGAGTGGCCGTGAACTAGAGGAGGGGTAGTGAGCTCAGCGAGTGCTCACGGCTGCCGCACTCCATGTCGACGGCGCGAGAGGGTGCCACTAAAGCGTGTTCTGGATAGGCTGTGTGAAGCGGGCAGCCAGGGCGGCTCGCATTTCATTTGCTGCGCGACTAAACACTAATTCGGCATGACACTTCATTGGCCACAAACGACTGCAACACGGGGTAAAGATCAGTTCAGAACGGGAGCCACTTCTCGCTGCCATACCGTGAAACGGCCAAACCTCCAGACAAAGCTGCTCGCCGAAGGCCTTCGGAATGCTCGGAGCCGGTCGGGTGCTCCAGTCCCTATGACCCCAGCGCCGCCGCGTACATCCGGGACCCCAGCGCCGCCGCGTACATCCCACTACTCCTTTCTAGTATGCACCGCCTTTTCTACCGCTTGGTGGCGGGTATGTCGACGGGTCATTTCTTTTTTCCGTACTTTATAAACTGCATTTGTTTCTTTTCTGATCTAAAATAGTGAACAAAAACTACTTTTATACATAATTGAAACGGTTTGCGCCACTTATATTTTGTATTTTGACAAAAAAGAAGCTTTTAGCGGCTCTGACCAGTAGTTAGCTCTGGACCTAAGACGTCACATTTCGCACACTTTCGGCAATGCGGGTCGCCCCCGTCAGTGGAGGAGGTTTCCGCGTCGTCCGGTTAAAATATGACGCACTGATATTTAGTTACTCTCTCCGTGCCCGCTGGCTTGCCCGAACCCCAAGAGACGTGGAAACCGCAAAAAAGGTAGACGCTTAAATTTGATTGCAGGGCCCCTTTAAGGATAGCGTACGCGAATTCTTTGAATATGCAAATAAATAGCGTCGTCTCTATGCACCCATCCAAAACGCTGTTTGGGCTCGGCACACGCGCAGTACTTGCAACGCTTTTTTCCTTTCTTGCGTGTGCAAAAAGTTTTCACATGCTGTTGCTCCCGCCAGTGTCTGGAGTCCGCAATATTGGATGCCGAAAAAAGTTGCCTGCATAAAAATTACTCCAGTTCTACGTTGTTGATGGCAAATAGAGGTTTACTATTAGCGGCTGGCGACATAGAAATTTACCAAGTGCATCTGTTCAAACAAATAAAGATCTGTTCACACAGGTCCATCGAGTGGTGCCTAGGGTTAGACTTCAGCCAAACTTTCTGAGGAACTTCTGCGCCCTTTATATTTATTCGGTCAAATTATGGAAGGCAAATGTCAAACTTAATTTGATCGGCCTATCACTTATATCTTATGTTTGCCATAAGTAAATATCCATACAAAAGGTAGTTTATTTCCTAGAGCCAATACTGTGAATGCTGCTCAGGAATACATTAGCAGGGCTGATAAAGATATTTCCTACTTGGCCTTGGTTGCACTGTCAAGATATTTCTCAAGTACTTCATTTTTTTTCATATTTTTTTTTTATAAAACAGGTTGAGGCAATAGTTCTTGTTTTTATAAATTCTCTTTGTCATTGTACGAGACTTTTTTAGTCTGCGAAATTCCCTAAAAGTTTGGTGCCCACGAAAACAAAACAGTCAGTAGTAAACTCGCGAGTTCATCTGTTCTTCCCGTTACACCACATGGCTGTTCTAGCTGTTGACCTGCTTTTTCACAATCATGTATTAGTCTCTTCATTGTTTTTGTTTTTTTTTTCTGGAAACTAGCGTCATTGGCTGTAGACGATTGTAATCGTCCTTGTACATCAGTTCAGTCGTTTTGCTACCATCCATAATCAGATGCATCCAAGATGTTCGTAATAAAGCCTCCAATTTAGGCTCGAAACAACTTCGTAGTCCTCAAAGTGGCTCACTACTACTGTTTCTTCTGTTATGTGCTACAAGGTAAACATTTGTATCACAAAATTAAGCAAAAACTACATAAAACAGCAACACTGCCACGTGCACGTTGAAACCAAAACCAACCTAATGGCGGTGGGTGTGTCAGCACCCTCTATCCGCCGGTCAGATAACTACAGAGATAAGGTTTTATATTTCTTGACATGATGCTGCAAAAGAGCCATATATTCTCTTGTACCAGTTGAGCAAAGCACCTCAAACAATCCTTTTTTAAAGTGGGAAAGTCACAAGCATAAAAACAATAAGCAACTGTTACGAAGAGAACATATAATTTATTTTAGGTCCATAAAACCTTTCATGCGAATCCAGGTACCGTCAAAAAATAAAAGTAAAGGAATGAAAAGCTAAGGCAATCACTTTACATTTAATGGCAACTTTTTATTTGTCAAGCGGAAGTTCAATAAAACTGTTCAGAATGGAAGCTTGGGCGTGTTGGTACGGCATGATTATTTAAAACGTACATCAAAACAGACGAGACGGAAGAAAGGAGACAAACAACCGCTGAACTTACAACTGAAGTTTTAATCGACAAGGTGCAGTCTATATACACAATCAAACAAAGGAAGCACACAAAACCAACACAATCATTGCACATGCTGCCGTCGTGAAAGGAAATCGAATTCTTTAGCCGACAAAAGAACTGACGGGGCGCTGACACACTCTTCCCCCAAGCGCGTTATAGCCTCTGCCTCTATAATCTCCCTGCTCAAGGCATTGGCGTTTCTTCCAATGACAGTACATTTTTTAAATTCCGCTTCACAGCCACAGTCACGACAATGAATGCCCAAGTGGCCTGATACTACCCTGTTTACATTGTAACAATGCTCTCTTAACCTATCATTGAGGCCTCTGCCCGTCTGGCCTAGGTATTGTTTACCACAGGATAGCGGAATGGAATCAACAACTTTCTCTGTAGCATCAACAAACCGATTCTGATGCTCCTTTGTACACTTCGGAGGCCTCCCGGTAGACTGATTGACAT
The DNA here is from genome assembly GCA_013358835.2 of Ixodes persulcatus. Taxonomy (NCBI): domain Eukaryota; kingdom Metazoa; phylum Arthropoda; class Arachnida; order Ixodida; family Ixodidae; genus Ixodes; species Ixodes persulcatus. The sequence goes on along the minus strand of JABSTQ010010926.1, from coordinate 53,663 downwards.
TTTTGCAAAGCTTAGACAACTTGTTCGGGGCAGAGAAGACCACAGTGATACCTACCCGCGTTCCTATTTTATTTAAGTCATGGAAAACTCTATGTAAATACGGGACCACAGCAACTTTGTTTCTTCTTTTTTTAGGAGCATTTTCCAGATTTGCGCCGCCTTCTAATTTAATTTTCTTCAACAAAGTACCTCCTATTGACTCCAATAGGTGTTCCGGATAACCCGCTGACCGAGGTGGGAAACTTGAGCGTCAAAGCTCACCTGTGCTTGATGGAAGCAGGATCTCTTCAAGGCATTCGTAAAGTACAAGGCATTTGTAAAGCACAAGCTCACGATGCCCCTTTTTACCAATTTTGAATGGGTGGATTCATAAGATAAAAGTGGCTTTAGTCCACGAGGTTCGAACGACCAACAAACGTGCTCTTCCAAAAAAATGAAGACGGAGGTCAAGGAAACGTATGGGCCCATTGTCAGTCATCATGTGAGTCAATACCAATGGGGCCAAGCAGTCACCAAACACAGGCACAACAATTGACACAAAGTGGGTCACGTCATGCTTGGTACTATCTAAAATCACAAGACAGTCGTCAACGTATCTAACATTTTTTTACCAGATTTGGACCGTCTAAAAGGCTAAAAAGATCTCTGTCAGGATGTGCGAGGTATATGTCACTGAGAATGGGGGCGATGCACTATTCTCAGTGACATATACCTCGCACATCGTGACAGAGATCTTTTTAGCCTTTTAGACGGTCCAAATGTGGTAAAACATTTTAGATACGTTGCCGACTATCTCGTGATTTTAGATAGTACCAAGCATGACGTGACCTACTTTGTGTCAAGTGTATTGTCTGTGTTTGGTGACTGCCAATGGGTCCATACGTTTCTTTTGTATTTTAGAGGTGGCCGGTGCTGGTAGTGAGGTGGCGGTTCAAGAGGTGCTGTCGGGTACCGGCGCAGGGCTGCGTAGATGGCCTTGCATGCCGGTGGTGGCGATGTGTTGCCTTCTCAATGACGGGAAAGGAGCCGCAGCGGCTGCTGCAGGCTTCGTCGTGGCCGGGAAGTGAGCGTCGGGTTCATCCGCGTAGGCGACCCAATATCGGCGGGGGCCCGCGTCCTCGCGGGCCCCGCCGAGGGCGAGGAAGGACACCGGTGACGGTCTACTTGTTTATTCCAAATCTCAGTGTCAACTGTTCTAAAGCCGGCAGTTGCATGCACGACCTGAGCACGCGCCACTGCGAGTGGGGCACGCGCTTCTCTCTTTCAAACGTGCCCGTACGACCGCTAAACTTGACTAAACTCAGAATACTACAGTTTCCTCGACCTCAGTCTTTATTTTTTTGGAACAGCACGTTTGTTGGTTGTTCGAACCTCGTGGACTAAAGCCACTTTTATCTTATCAATCCGCCCATTCAAAATTGGTAAAAAGGGGCATCGTGAGTTTGTGCTTTACGAATGCCCTGAAGAAATCCTTATTCCATCAAGCACAGGTGAGCTTTGATGCTCAAGTCTCCCGCCTTCGGTCAGCGGATTATCCGGAACACCTATTGGCGTCAGTAGGAGGCGCTTTGTTGAAGAAAACTAAATAAAAAGGTGGCGCAAATATGAAAAACGCTCCCAAAGAAAGAAGAAACAAAGTTGCTGCGGTCCCGTATATACATAGCGTTTCCCATGGCTTAAAGAAAATAGGAAAGTGGGTAGACTTCACTGTGGACGCCCCGAACAAGTTGTCTAAGCTTTGCAAAAATGTCAATCAGTCTATCGGTGGGGGGGGGGAGGTCTCCGAAGTGTACAAAGGAGCATCAAAATCGGTTTGTTGATTCTACAGAGAAAGTTGTTTATTCCATTCCATTATACTCTAGTAAACAATACGTAGGCCAGACGGGCAGATGCCTCAATGATAGGTTAAGAGAGCATTGTTATAATGTAAACAGGGTAGTATCAGGACACTTGGGCATTCATTGTCGTGACTGTGGCTGTGATGCGGAATTTAAAAAATGTACTGTCATTGGAAGAAGTGCCAATGCCCTGACGAGGGAGATTATAGACCGACACGCGGAGCGACTCTGTTTACCAACACGGCCGGAAGGCCGCGCATGCGCGGTAGCTATGTGGGCAAAGCAGCCCGGCTCTCCGTGTTTTGGCCATTGCGTTCTATGGCGTGCGCTCATTGTTGACGTTGTAGGGACGCTTGTATCTTTATTTGTGTGTCGTATTTCCTCACAACGTATGTCGTATGCTATGCCCGACTATTTGAGCTCGCTGTCCGAGCCTGAACGGTAGCGGTATCGAAACAAACTGCGTGGACGGCGTTGCCTAGGAGGATCTGTACGCCGTAAACAAGGCCTGTTGGACTTCCGACGTAAAGTTGCTGCCACCGAAGTCGACGGCTCACGTCGTCGTTTATTTAGTTTTTTCTCCACGCTAGTGGTCCCGGAAACCCAGTGGACAACGAAAGAGTTTAAAAATATTAGCGCATCATATTTTAATTTGACAACTCGGAAACACCTCCTCCGACGGTGGCGCCGCGAGGTGCCGAATGTGCGCGCATAACGGCGCTCCCTTTCACTTTACGTCACATTCACTGGGTTTCGTGATTGGCGAGAGCCGTCCCAGAAATTTTGAAGCGGAATAAAGTATATCACACGTTAACCGTCATTATTTCTCTAAAAAGTTGTTTTTATAGAGCTAATAAAGTTGCAAATTAAAGTTCAAAAAGGGCGAAAACAACGCCTCGTGCCTCGTCGCTCATGCGCGCCTCCCAGCGGCGGAGTACCAGGAGTACCTCCTACTTGCCGAGGTGGCTCCGGTGGCGGAGTTGCGGGAGACGAGGCTTCCGCGGCTGTCGAAGCGGACTCGTCGCGGCGCTTGCGTGGTGTGTCCTCGTACGGCGCGACGCCCAGCTCCGCACTCCTTTTTAAGAATTCGGCGCTCAAAATTCAATAAGCCCGGTAAATTCATCGATGATGGCAACCCGATTCCAAAGCTACGATGGTTGCAGCGAGGCCTAATGGCCGACCGGGCCGACGGGCTATCAACCAAACTCGCGCCCAATTGGCCAACCGCTTTGCTCCAATCGCTAAACTGTTTCATTTTACGTCATGAAGCGCAATGTTTTGCTTATTTAAAGTTGTTTTCTGCAATATTTAATTTGCTAATAACTCACAAAATATTGCGAATTGCTGTAATATTTTTTTTCCTCGGTGTTCCTGCTTTCATGAAGCTCCGTTTCAGCGCGAACTTCAAACCAGTCAAAAAATTGTTGGTGGGCCCCTTTAATTTCTTTTTCAAATTTAGCACTTGTGAAGCATGTTTTTCCAGCAAACGTTCAAAATTCCACCATATCGTCGCTCATTTGTTTTCTAAAGAACGCCCTTCGCGCCCCGCGACTGCACGGCGCTCTACAGCGCCGAGCCACAGGATTGACCCAATGTGGCGTCGGCAAGCACGCTGTCTCCACCCTCAAAGCGGCGCCAGCTCGAAGGCACCCTACAACGGGCCAGGAAGCGGAGCCGTGTCGGAGTTTCTACCGGTGGCCGGGCAGCTGTGACGGGCAACGCGGGGCCGAAGCATTTTTGTGACTCTAATACCCTTGTCAAACGGTCAACTCAAATGCCATTTAGGCCAAAGGCCTTTGAGATTCAAAAAAAGGTCATTCAAGCTTTCGGGTGTCAGACGTGTCTGAGAACATCTCGAATGCAATTTAGGAGAGGTTTATTGTAATTGTAGTTTTCAATTTGTTGGAGACAACTGTCACCCATTTAGCAAAATAAAGGGCTCGATAAAACAAAATCGCTGATGCATTGCCATTTATTTTTTAAACAATATTATGGGTTGTGTTTATATGGTTTTGTTAATGATTACACATGTTGTTTTTGCTAGTGAAGCAACTTTGCTTGGTACTGGCTGGTACGAGCCGCTATAGAGGCAACAATGATGTTCCCGCGCGAACACTCTCCATTGTTCCTCGGCTTGCAAGTTTGTTCTCTGTCCGGTTCCTCGTCTGCTCGGTCTGCTCTACTTACGCCACCGATTCCGGTAGTGTCGACAATGGCGCCTTTGGAACCGCCAGAGACTCGGGTTGCTGTTCTTTTTTGTATGCACGCGCAACAGCAAAGCTCCTTGGCTGCCATCCGAGCTGCCATGTCATCGGCAAAAAGGGAAGCCAATCACTTAGAGGGCTAGATGCTGGCCCTCCAAGCGAAATACAAAATAACACTGCAAAATTAAAGTTAAGTTATAAAACGAAACCACAAGCAAAGGAGAACAGAGAACACAAAAACAAGATCAGGAGTAAAGAGATAAGTAGGACAGAAAGCACAGTGAGCAGTGACGAGTACGAACAGGAAGGAAGAGAGGAGGTTGTAATTGTTGTGCCTGCGAGTACATATATATGTCTATAAAAAAGGACGCTAAAGTCACTCTAAAGTAAGCAGAGAGGTTATTAAATTGTTTTAAAATTTATTCTAACTGATAAATTCCTAAATAAGAGTATCTATTTTTTTAATGATTTTCATAGTCATCCGTGATCGCTGTCGACGAGAGTAGGCAGTTGAGGAGCTAATGGAGTTGTTTTAACTCCGTTGATCGTAAAAGTCATTCAGCTCGAATGACATTTGACTTGCGACTCTGACACACCGCCTAAATGAAATTCGAGGTAAAGGGCATTCACTCCAAAGGTCTTCAAGACGCCCGTTTGACAGGTATATTACTCGCTCGTTTCCGGCGGCGGCCGAGATGGCGATCTGTCCGGTCCCGCGGCGGACGGTCTGCAAAAAGCCGCGCCTTCGTATTGACGCTGCATGCCTGGTCGAAGCTGACGCCCCGGGCCAGCTGCTCGTGTGAGCGGTAGGATGACAGAGCACCTAGTGGCTAGGAAATGCCTTTGTACCGATTGTTTGGAAAGGGAACCTTTTCCATGTGCGCTATGGCCTTCGGTTTTGAGTTGTGGAGGAGGCAGTTTGCCCGTCTCATGCCGCATCTTTTGCGAAAATCTCCCGTTTCTGGGGGGCGTTTTCCGAGTCGCTGTCATTGGCGGTGCTAAAGGCCCGTTCACACACTCGCGACTTCTTAAGACCTAGGGCCTTGGAACCTCTTAAAATCTCTTACGGTGAAAGTAGAGTTACTGTATAGGCTCCCTACGGGAGCCAGAGTTGCGCGTTCAGCCATTTTGAACTCCGATGTTATGCAGGAAAGGCACTCCTCGCGCGTGTAGGAGCGTGCTGTGTGGATTGCGGCCTGGCGTTGCCCAAGTTATTCGCGGCGTGAACCACGGTAGGAGGCGCCACCGAGCAGCACGTGAATCAGAGTTGCGCGTTTGATTCCGCGTGCCGCGCTCGCCGCTATTCGCCGAGATCCGATCACGTGAGGATTGGTATCAAGTGTCGTGCAGCAAAGTAGACGCTCGTGGATCCGTTAGCCGCTACTTACCGCTACCCGCAAGCGAGCCGTTAGCCAGTCCGTTAGCGCGTTTTGTTGGTTCTGTCACGCTCATCGAGATCAGTGGTCACGCTCAACAGGACGAGTTGGTCACGCTGTACGCTGTTTGATCCTTCATCCTTCATCGAGCGTTTTGATTATGCGCGCTGTATTGATAGCTGCTGTCTGAACTGTTGCAGTCGCAGCATGACTGGGTGCACCGCGCCCGGCTGCAGCAACCGCTCCGAAGATGGAAAATCATTTTTTTCTATTCCGTCTGGCGTGCCGATCCGACGACGACTTCTGTGGCTATTACGCCTCGGCAAAGATAGGCCGGCGACGAAAAGGGCCAAGGTATATCTGAACTGCGCGTGAAGAAAACACTTCTGTAGTCCAGTTATAATTACTGACAATTAAACACAACACACCCTAGGATCAAAGCCAGTATTTCAGGACGTTACCGAGTCCCGCCTGCGGAATTCGTACGGAGGGCGAAACAGACACTTGTAACGAAATTCAAAACACAATACAAAATACACGATCCGTCGCGAAAGCACCTGATAAGTGGTTCGAAAAGGCCACCGCGCTTGGCCACAGCTTTTTGCCCTGTTTTATTATAATCTTTACCTCCCCAGTTGCTTTCGTCTTGGATATGGATGGGTACTTACAGCTATTTTGGTCGCGTGAGTTGTGTCACCGGTGAAAGAACAATAAAGAACTACTGCGCCGCGTCTGACAGCAAGCGATCACGCTGCACCGCAATGGCGAGCGCGATGGAAATAAACCGGGCATCCACTCACATTCCGATATTCACGTGCTGCTCAGTGGCGCCTCCTACCGTGGTTCACGCCGCGAATAACTTGGGCAACGCCGGCCGCAATCCACACAGCACGCTCCTACACGCGTGAGGAGTGCCTTTCCTGCATAACATCGGAGTTCAAAATGGCTGAACGCGCAACTCTGGTTCCCGTAGGGAGCCTATACAGTAACTCTAGGCGAAAGGACACACTGGTGCCATCTATTGGGTAGCAATGCAAACTTGGCAGTCCCTCATATTTTCTACTTTTCTCGCGCTTCATCCTTTTTTGTCTTGAAAAACTTTCGTCAACGTTATAAACGACCCTTTCTCATAGGTATTACGCACATTTTACCTTGGAAATTTCACAAAACCTTCGCCCTTGTGAAATTCAGTTCCAGTGTCACCGCACAGGGGGTGCCGCGTGCCAGTGTGTTCTCTCACCCTAAGAAATTTTAAGAGTTTTCAAGGCACTTGGTTCTAAGGAGTTTGCCGGTCACCTCTGATCGGGCACCTCTGATGAGGCACGCTCCTTGCCCCTGCAGGACGGCCGGTTTTGTTGGCTAGTGCTACTTTGCACCTCAAGTGGACATGTGGCTCGTGTGTGAGTAATGTATGTCTGTGCTTTTGCAGTGATCCGAGGGGACCTTGTGGGCCATGGTGCTGCTGCCGATTTCAAGCCAATGTGTGAGTTCTCGCTAATACATTTGAATGTCGCAGTGCCTGTCCACAGAACCAACTTAGTGTGTTGCCCTTTGTACCTCCCCCATTTTGCAGAACTGACGCTTCCAAGAGTTGCTGCCTCACGTAGCCAAAAAGGTGCCTCGGTTGACTATCATTGTCGAGAGATCAGTGCGGCAGCAGATATAACTGCTCTGCGATACGTCGCTAATAGGACAGGATGCAAACTCTCCTGTGAGGACCTATGTCATGGCTTTGTACAATTGTAACAGTTGCAGTTTCGTGGGCAAAAACCGGAAGCACCTAGCCAAGCATGTAACGCTACACCATAGCACCCAGGTGTACCAATGCAGCCTGTGTTCGTTTGTCACCCGGTATCAGGCCAACTTTTATCGTCACCGGCGCAACATCCACAAGCTCAACAGCACTAATGGGTGCGAGGTGTGCGACCGGCTCTGCGATAATCAGGATGAATTGGTTGCCCACACATCCAACGACCACCCTCAGTTCCTGGATGGTCTCCTTCGAAAGCTTGAAGCCAGGAGGGCTCGGCAGCCCAAGCACACAGCGAGGACAGACACGGATGACCTGGATGACAGCGCAGAGGCTGTTGTGGAGATCAAGGAGGAGGTTCTGTCGGAGAATGGCGCAAAAGAAAAGGAGCGCAAGCGACAGAGGAGCAACTCCCCGCCAGTGTCCAAGCAAGAAGGGGCGCACGGGGCGGAGGACCTACACCTGTGCTGAGTGCTCCTTGGTGACCAAGGAGTCACGGGAGTTCCTGAGCCACAGGAAAGATGTCCATGGAGATCGAATCACCATCCATGACTGTCCGTTCTGTGAGTATGCCTCCAAGCAGCCTCAGAAGATCCAGCGTCACTGCAACATAGTTCACAAGAGGGAAATGAATGGCGAAGATCCCAAGGACTTCCCGAGAACAGTGGTGACCCCCGAAAAGCCGCCGCAAAAAATGAAATCGCCACATGGGTTCAAGTGCCGCAGTTGCACCTTTCAAGCTCGAAGCCGGGTGCTGGTCGAAGAGCATGAGAAGACGACACACTTAAAGCGGCGCTTCTATCGCTGCCAGCAGTGTGGCTACACATGCCATGAAAAAGGGCGCTACACGCGGCATCTGCGCTTCCACAGCCTGCCCAAGATCAAGTGCCAGTCGTGCGACTTCCAAACATGCTACAAATGGAGCATGGATCGCCACCTCAAGTACCACACATCGGATGGGGAGTTTCGGTGTGACCGGTGTGGTTTCATGACCATGTCGCGTAAGAGCCTTGCTGCGCACTGCCTTCACCACCACAATAAGAACCTGAAGGAGTTCTCGGACAGTGACGCAGAAAAGACAGAGACCCAGGAAACGGAAGTGGAGAGTCCCGAAGGTGATGAAGACGATGACAGACTGATGATTGACGAGGATGCAGAAGAGGATGGCGCATTGCAGCCGCCCTTGAAAATGACGTTGAAGAGAACTGGGGACACAGCTACAGTTGCAACCACGCGGTCAGCAAGCAGAAGTGTCGCTACTGCCCACAGAAGACCACGTGGCCATCCGAGATGAAGAAGCATGAAGCAACCCACCTTACGATGACCAAGAAGCATGGCTGCCCACTTTGCCGTGTTCGCTTCGACCACCTAGAACACTTGGAGACCCATGTGATGAACGACCATCAAGAAGAGGATGATTACTCGGCAGGCACCTCGGGTGCTGGGATGGCAGTGGTGCGCACCACCAGTACACCTATTATCATTGAGCTTGGCAAGTCTGAAGACCTGAATGCCCGAGCAAGCTTCTCTGGTTCATCTCAAGCACTGGACATCTCCATCAAGAGTAAACAGCCGATACAAACATGCGGCAGCTGTGGATACACTACACGCTGGATTTCAGACCTGCGGAAGCACGAACTGGCTCACGGCAACCCAAAGTCCTTCAAGTGTACGTCCTGCTCATACACAAGTCGTTGGAAAGGTGACATGACACGACATGTTTTCAGAATGCACAAGGAGAACACTGTTGGCTGTGAGAATCAGGAAGGAAATGTGGAACAGTCCAAGTCCAGTCATGTTTTGCGATATTTGCTGTCCCAGCCCAAAAACGCCAACCATGACTATGACTCGAAACCCATTGAAGCGGCAATCAGTAAAGTGACCGAGAGATCTGCGTCTAGGCATCAGGGCTTGCATCAGCCAGCCACCCCGTCGGGGAGAGTGGTGCAGAAGTACAAGTGCCCCCAGTGTTCCTTCTTGACCCGAACAGCATCACGGTTTCATGTGCACATGATTCAGCACTTGAACAAGCAGCCCTTTATGTGTTCAGTCTGCAAGTACCGTTCCAATTGGCAGTGGGATGTGAATAAGCATATCAAGACAAAGTCTGCTTACGACACGAGCCACAAAAAGGCGGATGTGGTTGTTATGGACGAAACAGGCTTTAAGAACTACTCCAAGTACAAAGTGCACCTTGTGGATGTAGAAGAAACTTCCAGGGGAGACCGAATTCTGCAGCCAGCTCCAGCTGCCCAAGACGTCACAGATGGAGACGAAACCGAGAACATTGTTGTAACCCCTGACATCCTTTATGGAGACCAAGAGGATCGAGACCCTGGAACAGTGGCTGCTGAGCAGGGAGGAAATCAGCAGTTGCTGAACTGCAGCCATTGCAGCTTCAGCCATGCTGACCGTAAGGTGATCGTTTCGCACCTAGGATCCCACACAGGAATCAAGCCTTACCGTTGCTGCCTCTGTGACTTTGTTTCGAAGTGGTATCACATCGTCCTGATGCATGTGCGGGCACCGACACAACACAGGGCCACGGGACATTGAGAGCAGGGTGTCGTACATCGAAGAAGGTGGGACATTCCGGTTGGCAGAAGACGACAATCAGCCTGCCCCTGCTGTGCCTCAAGGGCCGGTAGGGGATGCAAAGACCTTCAAGTGCAGTGCATGCCCCTACCGCTGTTCCAAGGCTTGCCACATGGAGTTTCATATGAAACAGCATGTCCCAAGAGAAGGAGCAATCTACAAGTGTCCCCACTGCCCCTACTATGTTAACATGAAGAAGACTCTGTCTCGCCACATGAAGCTGCACGAGGCTGAGGGGCAGCAGCAGCCCATGGAAAGCATGTCTTACCAGATGCCACTCAAGACGGACACGAAGAAGCACACATGTGACTGCTGCCCCTATGCATCAGATAACAAGACACAGTACCTGTACCACAAGCAGTTTCATCGGACCAACAAGAATGCACCTTACAAGTGCACCCACTGCACATACTGGTCGACTCACAGCCACCTGATGGCACAGCATCAGAGGGTCCACCGCATAGGTGAGGCCAATGGTATGCCTCAGCATACTCCAGATGGAACACCACACAGTGGTGGCATCCAAGCCATGACAACTATGGTGAATGGAACTGCCCGCCGTATGTTCAAGTGCCGCTTCTGTCCCCTAACCAACAAGCGCCGCACCAATGTGAAGGTTCATGAGCGTATGCACGTGGGTTCAAGGCTGCCAGTTCCAGTGCGTCCTTTGCAGCTACCGCTGTAACAACACCGGTGTGCTCGCCAGCCACATGAAACTTCATAAGGCCGAAAACCCGTCCTTGGACCTAAACAGAATGAAGACCTTTTGTGAGAACCTCAACTCCCTCACTGAAAGACCAGTGGTTGCTAAACAGGGTGTCTGCAACACAACGCAGAGCTCGAGCTCGGTGTCTTCAGTGAGCAAGGTGAAGCCATTGCTACGCAAAAATACCTTCAGCTACTTCTGTGACAAGTGTCCGGCCATGTTTAAGAGCCACATGGTCCTAAACACTCACAGAACTTACCACAACTCGTCCCACCTGTATCCTTGTCATCTCTGCGACTACAGAGCACGGCATAAGCCACATCTGCACAAGCACCTCCTCGTGCACACGGCAGAGTATGCGAAACGCCAGAACGGCTTCACACTGGCAGAGATCCGCAGCCAGGACCGGAGTAAGCAACAGGCCTCGACCAGTACCCCCGCTACGTCGACACTGTCTACTGCTGACCAAATGCTGCTCCTGGAGGAAGCCGAGACGCGTGCCTTTTGGATAGTGGCTCGCAAGCACTTGAGCTGCACCGATGCAGCCGTTGTCCGGCAACCTTCCAGAAGGCCACTACCCTTGATTACCATGTGGGGCTGCACGGCAGCCTCGGTGTGTATGCCTGCCACTTCTGCAACTACGCTGCCAACAGCTCCGCCAATGTGAGTGCACACACACGGCTGCACTACCGTGGTGCCCTCAAGCAAAAGCAACCTCCCAAGATGTTCACCTGTGACAAGTGCCCCGCATCGTTCTCTAAACACAATCGCTTTAAGAGCCACCTTACACTCCATGGACGTAAGGAACGTTTCTGCTGCACGCACTGTGACTATTCTGTCAAGTTTTGCCGTCAATTTGCTCAAACACAACAAGCTTCATGAGAAAATCCCAGCACCTGAAGCTGGGGAGCCTGCTGCCAAACCCACACCAGCTATGCCTTCTGTGGTGACTGCTTCTAACATACAGGAGCATACAGAGAAAGTTGCCCCTTGAAGATTATGGCCCCCGTGTTGGACATTGAGGCAAAGGTGACACAAGCCCCCAGCTGAGGAGAAGCATATTTATGTGTGCAGTCGGTGCCCGTATGCATACCACCGAAGAGACACAGTTGCAAACCACTTGCGGCGGCACGGTGTTTCTGACGGCTCTGCGTGCAGCTTCTGTGACTACCGAGCAGCCCACGTGTCAACGCCTGCGTGGACCATGTCAAGTGTCACTTCCAGCCAGCTCGGCACAACAAAACCGCAAGCTTTCATGAAGTGTGACACTTTCGAGGTATGGAGCAGTGATGGAGACAGTGCGAGGTCACTGCTCTTCCGGGATGGCGGGAGTGGCAGCTACTTCCCAGAACAAGTTGAAAAGCTTGATGATGAGGAGGTGTCTTCACTGAGCCCTATGCCGTCAAGTTCCACCTCTTCTAGTCCCTCTACAACAAGCTCAGCTTCATCATTCGTGCACATTCGCCTGAGTCAACCTTGCAGAAGGAGGAGCTCCCAGAGGTGTCCATTAAACAGGAAATGGACGATGTAGTTGCAGCCAGCAAAGAGACTCTGGATGACCTGGTCAGCAACGTCGTTGTGTTGAATGACACCAAGGACGACTTGCTTCCAAACTGCAATACACAGGTTTTCAACATTGTGGTTTTAGACAACAGCGAAAGGAACACGGATGGGCAAAGGGGTTCGGAGATTCACGGAACTACAGACGTCCACGAAGCTGTACACTTGGAAGGACGAGAAGAGAGTGTATTAGAAAAAGACGAGGGAAAGGGAGAATTAGAAAAAGACGAGGAAAAGGGAGAAAGTGCGCAGGACCTCTTCAACCGCATCTGTAATCCAGATGGAATTGAATTTGACGACGTAGAAGATGACAAGGAGGTCTACGTTGACAGTGTCAATGAAGACATTGTCAATGAAGTTGAATGTGAAACTGTGGCTTTGGTGGACAGTATTGAGGAGGAGGAGCTTTCTGTCTTGGAGGATGAGCGGGAGGAACATCTGGAGTCACCAAGCAAAGGGCAAGACTTCAAAGATGAACTGGTTGAAAATGATTTAGGTGGAGTTGATGAAAATGAAAGTTTGGCATGCAAAGCTCTGGACGAAGAGAAGTTGGTGGAGAATAAGGGTGGCTGTGGAGAGCAGCAAGAAACTCAATACATCTCCGAGACTGCGATGACTGAGGACCCTTCTTTACTGGTAGATGGGAACGCTGATGTGGTGGACGATTCCTGTAGAAATGATGACAAGCCTGAAGATGTTCGCCAAGCTTGTAAGTCAGGCACTGTGAAAGCAATGGAGAATCATGCCCTGAGTGACGCTTCTGTAGAAGACCACAGTAGAGACCAACTACCTGCATATTCCAATGTAGCAGAGCTTCAGAGTAATGTGACTGATGCCTCAGGGGACTTTATTGAATTTGAAGAGGTAGAGGTGTTCAGAAAGGACTCTGAAGACTTCAGTCAAGTTGAACTGGAGGCTTGCAGCACCTCCAAAGAATTTGAGCACCTTGACGAGGCATCACAAGATTCTGCTAAGGAGGTAGAATATGGAAAATATGAGGACCAGCCCGTGCAGTGTTTTACTAAAGAAGCGGAGCTTGCAGGGGACCTCAAGGATTCGGCGCAAGGTTTTTTTGAGGAAGACAAACCTGTGGACAAGTCTCACCGACCGCTACCGGGATTTTTCAGTGAGGATGGGCTTGCAGGAGATCTCAACATGGGGGTCTTTGTCAAGGAGGTTGCAGGCACTAACCCTGACCAACTGTCCTGTGCACTTGTAATGTGGAGGAGGCTGCCAGCCAACCCGAGCAACTTGTACAGGACATTGTTGAGGAGAAAGTGCTTGCAGATAACATTGACTGTCTGACACATGCCTTTGGTGACAAGGAGCAGCAACTTGTACAGGACCTTGGGCCAATGGGACAGGAAGTTGTTAATGGCCAGGAACCAGTAGGAACCCTGAACAGCTTGCCAAAGACCTTGTGGATGAGGATTTACCTGTTGGGGACCTTGGGCAGGTGGAAGAGGAAGTTGTCAGCGAGGAGGACCATGCAGAAAACCTAGAACAGCAGGTATTGGAATGCCTTCACCACCGAACACGGGGCCTTGAACAACTGGAACAGGAAGTTACCAGTCAGGATGAGCTTGCAGGAGACTGTGGCCATGCAGTAGAAGAAGTTGTGGAGGAGCCTGCGGGAAATAATCCAGTGGGCAACTTGGCCAAGGCAGAGGGACGTGCAGAAGACTTTGGTCAAGCACTTCAAGGCCTTGTTAAAGAGGCTAGGCCTGCAGAAGACTCGGATATACTGGTGCAGAAGCACATAGTTGAAGAAGTCAGACCTATAAAGGACTTTGATATACCAGCACAGAAGCATGTAATTGAAGAGCCTGTCAAGTCTTGGAAGAGGGACGATTCTTCAAGCCCCAGCAAGGTTGCCGGCCTCCAAACTTTCAAGGAATTGGAAGTGCCAGCAGATCTTACGAAACTGCAAGGTGATGCAACACAATTGGCTATTTTCCAGGTCCAGTGCGAACACAGCAGTGTGACAGACTCCAGTGGTGTTCACAGCTGCCGGATCTTGTTGATAGTCCTGTTTCAGCATGAGTGCTCACAGTCCATGGCAGCTGTCCAGGTGCATCAGCTTAAAGCTGGTATAAACTTCTGGTACAAACTTCTCCAAATAGTTTTAACTTGGTTCTGCATGTATACTCTGTGTCACTAGTTGTGTGCAGTGCAGGCAGAGAGAGAAAGGGCGGGCACTGGGAAGCCGGGACGGGAGAAGAGGGCAATGGACGGCAATGGGAGAAAGAGAGAACACTAGAGACATTAGAAAGGAGAGGAGGTTTCTCTTCTCCTCACCAGCCTTCCTAGTGCTTTCCCTTTCCACCCTCGCATGGCGTTGCCTTCGCCTGTACTGCACGCAACTAGTGACACGGAGTATAGAGTTGTTGGTGAATTTTTGTTATCTTTAGGCCAATTGACTGCAGTGAAATCATTGAAAGCTCTTCATGTGCACTGACATATTTCAAGAGTACATCTACTTTTTCATACATTATGAAAAGATAACCAAAACTTTTTTATCTTTACATGATTTACTGTTCTAAACCACACAGCCAGGTGTGCTGTCATTGAAGTTTCTTTTTTGTTTTCTTTTAAATGGAATGTGTTCCACAGCTCTGTATAAATCCGTCTTGTAGAAGTGACTGTTGTTTGGTAATAATTTTTCTATCAAGCTGTTGCAATGCATTTTGAACTGTCTGTGGTATGAATATGTGCCCTTCTGGCTCGGTGTGTTTTAGCAGAATGGTTTTATTTACTGATGCAGCAGGCTGCCACTAGTTAGGATTCGAACATGGCTGCACCAGGGTGGAATATCCACCTGAAGAGTGAAGTGTGTTTTGCTTAAAATTCCCCACCTTCATTTTCTCTGTGCATACATAGTTGTTTCATGTAGAAGGCTGAACATTGGCAGGTGATGTGCGCGTCTCGTGCCAGCAAGCATTGGTATGGCATTGGAACACGTTCCTAGTCATGTGGGCAGATTGGCCGATTCGTGACTTTGCAAGGGTCGGTGCAGTTGTGGATCAATAAAGTGCACCCATACCAACTCCAGGGATTTTGTGACCCCTTGCTTGTACTTATCACCTAGTTCCAAAAAAAGTGTTTTGTTGCTTTGCCCGTCACCTCTTTTCTTCCGCTCATGTTTCATTGTGCTCTTGCCTGTGGCTTGTTTCAGTGTCATTAGTATGTTGGCATGGGATTATTGGCATTGCTTGTTGAAGATGGAGGTTGGGTACAAGAAAAGTACTAATTGGAACAAAGCTTGTAATATACCTCTTTCGAGATACAGATACAACTGATACCACGAAACATGTAAGTATAGAACTTGATAATGTGACGGAATCTGCAGCATTTCTGAGTGTTCTTGCATTGGTGGTATGTGTCTGCCAGTATGCAGAATTTCCAGAGCTTCCAGCGTCAGACGCTGGGCTTGAGTTCTGAGCACGCGCAGCGGCTCTTCTGCCAGATTGACGCAGCCCAGTGACTCATCAATTTTTGTTTTGTTGATTAGAGCTGGAAAGGTGTACAGTGGCCCAAGAAGCGAGCGTCGACCGCTGTGCCGGCCAGCGCCGTGCCGCGGAGGTGTGCGGCGATACGGGAGAGCGTCGTCTGCTGGCAATTCCGCTGACCGCACACAGCCCCTGCTCCGTAGCAAAGGAGCGCAGTGCACTGACTGACATCATTGTTTATCCAACGCCCACTTCTCTTTCTCTCTCTCTGCTTATCTGTTGGTACAACAAATGTCTGAAGAGCGCGCGCTGGCGTGATACTCTCCTTGCGCGGCATAAACAGTGGCGCAATGGCGTGCTGTTTATTTTATACTAAACGCGAGCAAGCGCTGTTAAAGGGGCCCTGCAATCATATTTAAGCGTCTACCCTTTTTTGCGGTTTCCACGTCTCTTGGGGTTCGGGCAAGCCAACGGGCACGGAGAGAGTGTCTAAATATCAGCAGGGTTGCCAGATAGCTCCTAGCTGATATAGCCAAATGGCTGGTCAGTGTAGCCCAAAAGTAGCCAAAAGCCAAAAATTTGCATAGCCCAAAAGTAGCCAAAATTTCGATATTGCGTTTACAAGCTGAAGGCGAAAGCTCTGCTTCTGTATATGTTTAGTGAGAGAGATAGTATGTAGAATCAAAGCATTTCAATATCCCGAAGACAGTTAATATTTCAAATAATAAAACAAAAAGCTCAGGTGGACACATTGGACAGTCTCATGCTATGAACAATATTATTAGGAAGCCTTTGTCCCACTCGTACCATAGAGTTATTATAATGTACACTAGAGGCTCAACTGACGCTAGTGTGCTGTTGCAATTGAAGCAGACAGCAAGCAGTCGGAAATTGACTTCCGGTAATGCATTTCTATGGAAAAAAGCGAGTGCATTTCCTCTCTGCGCTCGATTATAAGAGCAAATATCACGAATAATTCGTACGTACTAGGCACTTTGGAACATTTCCCAGTCACGCAGACGAAATAATTGGTCAGTTACGGCGTTTTATTTTAAAATCTTGACATGAAAAACGGTGCTAAAATCGCTTCGTATATGCATTTATGTGCACTGTCGGACACTGTTAGCGCGAACACGGCGTCGAAGCTTTCCAGCATGGGTGATACACGTGCCAAACGAACGAAGGACATGTAGAAAACCAGAGAGACGGCAGGAACTACGAAGTAACACTGGATAAGTAACTCCTTGTGCTTGCAGACAATCAAATAAATTGAAAGTCACGTAATATAGTCCGATTTGCAATAAATAAGTACTGATTTATTCTTTCTGCTCATGAATATGTGCGAAGATGTTAAGTGTTCTGGGTTCAAATCATCACCCACACGCTCCAAATCTTTGCAAATAGGGAGAAGCCAGGAACAGGTGCCCGATAAAAACTGCCCGACAAAGGAAATAATAAGAAAACACACCTTTAGTAGTTCACGTACTTTATCCTTTACGTTTCGAACGTTTTTTTAACCAGTCGTAAAGATGCACGACGGGGTCATTTCATATAGCGACAGAACGGGCATATTAGCAATATTTAAGCTCCAGCGGAATGCTGGCGAACTTTGAACACACTCTACATTCCTTTCGATCGTTATTTTGCTTAGAATCGTCGCTCGTTTCTATTACCTGCCATGGAACAGAGATTTGGGCCTGAAATATAGCGAAGTTTAACATCGTTCAGTGGTAAAGAAAAAATGCTGTAACTCAAGCAATTACACTTCCGCAATATTAATAAAGGTGCATACTATCAGGTACAACCGAAATAACAAAAAGTTATTCATGCTATTTTCCGGCGAAGAGACAAAATTCACGCGCTTTTTCCCATAGGAATACACAGGAAGACTGGAAAAGTAGTGCATGCTGTCTGCTTCAATTTGCAACCGGAAGTCCCGTAGACATTAGCGCCAGCTGAGCCTCTAGCGTGTATTGTAATAACTCTATGACTCGTACTAGCTCCGTACAGTACCTTAGAGTTGAATCGAGCGAAACATTCGTCGGGAAAGCTTAAAATATTTGCAACACTCTTTCCTCCCAAAGTAAAAAAAAAGCTTCACATGACGGATGCTTTCCAGGGTTTCTCGAGAAAAAGGGGGCAATTTAGCGGATATCGGGCAAAAATTGGACATAGCCCAAAAATAGCCGCACGTAGCCACATAGCCAACCGCCACATTTTGACGCCAAACCTATCGCTAGGTAGCCCAATTTGGCTATTAAGGCCCGTTCACACTTGCGACTTGGGACAGTCGCTGGAGCGACTAGCGACAAGCGACTGGCGACCATCAGTGTTCACACCTGATTGAGCGACCGACGAGTCGCCAGGCTCGCTGCCAACTTAACAGATAATAATCAACACCTTTTCGAGCCGGCTGAAAGGTTTTTCTGATCAAAGGTGCCGGCAGGAAAAAACAAAAAAACGTAATGGTGCTTCGGAACGTAAAACAACGGCTATACGTGCGCTCCGTCAACCGTGATATTGCACACCCGCCGGCAATATGAAGGTGAACACCTTACCTGGTTTCTTGCCTGTTTTACGGCTCCCTAAAGCTATATTAACTCTCAACGTCTCAAATGGTACGTGGCCAAGGGTCTAAACTTTGCGTTCTAGCCCTCTTCTGGAACAGAGCTTGTTCCAAAACTTGCAGGAGCGTCAAAACAAGAGGAGGGCTGTTCACCTTCATATCGCTCACGGGTGTACGCTGCTATGCCGAAAATGTCGCCGATCTCGTTCCAGGCCTGCAGCTTTTTGCCCCGTTCCTTGTGGTCGGGGTGCCGCTTATTGTAAAGAAACAAATAGTCTTTGACAGCATTAATAAGAGCTTCCGCGGAGAACTTCATGCCAGTGACCGCAGCCGTGCGCGCGTCGCCATTTCCCGCAGGAAGCAGTGCCGGATGTAAACAAACGCATGTATCACTTCCTACGAGACTCTGATTGGCTCCGCCGTCCAGCGACTCGGTTTTGCGACTTGAGAAATCGGTCGGGGAGCGACTGCTCAAAATCGGTCGCTACCGACCTGTTTTGGTCGCTCCGCGACCAAAAAACAGTCGCTAGTCGCTGGTCGCTCCAGCGACTGTCGCAAGTGTGAACGGGCCTTTAATAGCCGAATCTGGTAACCCTGAATATCAGTGCGTCATATTTAAACCGGACGACGCGGAAACCTCCTCCACCGACGAGGGCGACCCGCGGTACCGAAAGCGCGCAAAATGTGACGTTTTTGGTCCTGGGCTTACTACTGGTCAGAGCCGCTAAAAGCTTTATTTTTAGTCGAGATACAAAATATAAGTGTCGCGAACCGTTTCAATTATGTATGAAAGTAGTTTTTGTTCAGTATTTTAGATCAGAAAAGAGACAAATGCAGTTTATAAAGTACGGAAACAAGAAATGACCCGTCGACATTCCTGCCACCAAGCGGCGGAAAAAGCGGCGCATATTAGAAAGGGCTAGTGGGATGAGGCGCCGACGAACGGCGAGCGTAGAAAGGTCTCGGAGCCTAGAAAGTGGCTCCCGTTCTGTAATGATTTTTACCCCGTGTTTGCTGTCGTTTGCGGCCAATGAAGTGTTATGCCGAAATAGTCTTTAATCGCGCAGCAAATGCAATGCGAGCCGCCCTGGCCGCCCGCTTCATACAGCCTATCCAACACACGCTTTAGTGGCGCCCTCTCGAGCCGTCGACACGGAGTGCGGGCAGCCGTGAGCGCTCGATGAGCTTACTATCTCCTCTAGTTCACGGCCACTGAAGCCTGGACCTACGACGCCATGAAGGAGGTTATTTTTTGCTTGTTTTTGTAATTCTAATTTGCCTATAACTTTTAAAATAAAGCGAATTTTGCGAAAAGAAAAGTTTCATTAAGTTACTACGTTCAGTGCGCTTAGGTTCGGTGCAAATTAAAAACCAGTAAAAAGTCATTGCAGGGCCCCTTTAAGGTCTTTGGTCTTTGCTTAAAGGCGGTTAGCTCTGCCAGCAGATAAGGTGCAGGGGGTTGTGTGCAGGCAACGGAATACCCTAGCAGACGACGCTCGCACCGGAAAGAGCTTTGTGCGCACGCGCGTAATCTCTCCCGTATCGCCGCACGCCTCCGCGGCACTGCGCTGGCCGGCCCGGCGGTCGGCGCTCGCTTGTTATAATAGCGGGTTCGTTTCACGGCACTCGTGCCCACGCGTGGCCACTCGCGGCGTAAAGCGAGTTCGTTTCGGCAGGCACTCCACGAGTGGTTGCACTCTCCGAGTTCGTCTCAGCGGCGGCACCCCACGCGTGCATGCTCTCGCTGCACCGAGAAAATCGGGCGTGCGCCAGAATGCAATCCCGTCATGCCTCGCTCCGGCGAGGCCGTCGAGGGGTCGAGGAGCGGGAGCAGACGACGAGGGTTCGTCTGCTACGATGTGTCGCGAAACCGAAAGGGGAAAAAGTAGATTTTCTGATAGAAATCGCGTCCCGCGGGCAACGGAATCAAACGCGAGCTTGAATTGTGAGCGTCTGCTATTTCATGAAGGAAGCAATTGACATCCCGTGCTTTATTTGCAGGTTTTAAGTCGCTCTGTTGCCGTACATACGCTGAAATATACCAGTATGTCAAGAAATGCTCAGAACAAACGCACCAGCGGCTTCCGAGATGTTTATCACCACCCGTGTGCGGGTGAAAAATTGAACATTTGTCGACAAAACTCCCCCAGCAGAAACCTCTGACTGTTTAAAAAGCATAAGAGAAAGCTAAACATAGTGACTTTACCCGAGGCTTGGGAACGTCATCATGTTTAACATTTACCTACGTCAGCTAGCTTGCCCCGTCGTATTTTGTTCGAGAAAGCTCTCGTTCTCGACTTCCTCACCAAGGCTAATATCTGATCCATTTGTAATGACGATCGTAGTCAAAAGTCCCACAAAAAGTTTTGCTGGATATTCCAACAGAGTAGTTTTAAGTCGTACCCTTTCAGTGATTCACGCATAATACCATGCTCAAACGGATCAAGCTTCTGCTCGGACAGCATCATCAGTTTTCTTCAGTGTAAACGGTTATAAGAATTGAAAGATCGCAACCAGGTGCTTTGTAGACAGCTGGGTGCGGAAATTTACGCCGTCTGTAACTATCTCTACGGCAGTCAAGTTGCTTGAAGTCATCGCAACTATAAACTACAGGTTGCAGCGTTCAACGTTTGTAGATAAACGTTGGTATACTTCGTTTCACTTTATGTGCGAGCGAAGGCAAAGCTGGAAGCGCGAGCGTGAAAGTTCCTTGCTTTCAGGCTTTGCTCGAGCGCGCGAGCTGAGGAGAAACGCAAAAAGCGCTGGTCTCGCGCTTCTAGCTTTGCTTCGCTCGTAGATAATGTGAAACGAAGTATAGTGACTGCACTCTCGCATCCCCACCCATCACTCCGAACAGAAAGGCGCTAGTTTCGGTTTAAGATCAGTACCTTTTCTACAACATAGATGGCGGCAACATGAGTCTTCTGCACCTTATCTTCTGCACTCGGTGCATTTGGCGTGTTCGTTTGAGTCCAGTTTTCCGTGCAACACTCCGCGAGTGCGATGCATTCTGGGAGAGAACTCGAACGGTGCCAGTGCGTGTGAAACGAACTCGCTATAAGAACTTGGGCCACTGTGCATGCTATTCCTAGGTAGACAT
Organism: Ixodes persulcatus; assembly: GCA_013358835.2. Lineage (NCBI taxonomy): Eukaryota > Metazoa > Arthropoda > Arachnida > Ixodida > Ixodidae > Ixodes > Ixodes persulcatus. The sequence continues at coordinate 32,519 of JABSTQ010010926.1, read as the reverse complement.
AAACAAGCAATGGCGGAACTTCCTCCACCCAATAATACTTCCGGTGGAAAATCGAAACCGTGGAAAGTAACTTAGGGAACCCCTTGGCCACAGTTTCGATTTCGATTCGCCAACCTCACATCACAACATCCCGTCGCGTCCTAATACAGTGCTTGCATTTTCAAATATGTGACTTTCTTTAAATTTATAGTACTGTAGATGTTGCCTACGTATATGACTAAAACCCTGGGGCAGATTTTCTGGGGGCTCCCGACGTGCCAGGATCTGTGCTTGTGTACACTTCTACGAGGGCACATGAAAGTATGCTGGGCCAGTCATCCTGTTCCATCTCGATGGACTTCTTAATTATCATTGAGCCGGGAGGGTGATGCTGCACTCTGTGAAGCGCAGCATCACCCTCCCGGCAGTGTGAGTCTCGGTAAATTGCCGTTATGAAAGCTACGTGAACGGGTAGCCGGCTCATAAACTCATAATCCTTGTCTTCAAAAAAAAAAAAAAAGTTTAGTGGGATCGCTCTCCGGGGCGGCTTCCAGGGGACAGCTCTGGATGTCACTCATTTATATTCATCCTGTTGAGGGTGAGGACGGTGCCACCCCATTTGTCGGGGATTATCTAGCAGGTGTTCTGAAAATCCTTTGTGACCGCCGCGAAATAAAAAAAAAAACTGCTTTTTGAATCGAACAGCTTTATTCGGTAAGAATGAAGCAGATTTGTTTGACTGAGGACAGTGTATACAGAAGGGGTATGACGTCAATGCAGTCTTCCGCTGTTTTGTTCCTGGGCCAGGATCTCGCCAACACCTTGAGTCACTCAAGGTGTTGGCGAGCGCCTTGGGAAAAGGACGGCCGGCTCCGACTAAAGTCCCTCGATGTTTTTTCCCTGCGAAAAAATATCCAGGGACGTTAGCTCCAAGAAAAAAATAATAAGAAGAAGAAAAAAAAGAATTTAAAAATATTGTAAAAAAAATATATTTTCGAAAAAAGTCATTGTCATCATCAGTACTTAGCGACTTTTAGGCCGCGTCCTGGCGACTTCGCCCCCCAAAGAGTTAACAGTACTGGCCTCAGGTCCGTATTTCAACGGGGTCTCGCGAAGATGATTGTACTCGATGCAAGCGAGTGCCGACTTTATTTTCATGCAGTGCTGAGATGCACTGCATTATGCGCAACGTGTTTAAAAAATTAAATCGCCCAACCAAATGGGCATTGATCGTACTCATCCCAAGAAGTCCTTGTTCTACTCTTCCTTTTTTTTTTTTATTCCAAGTTAATTCTGCACAAGGCGCAGTGAGTTTCGTGTTCTTTGCATACATGACTTTCTTCACGAAGAGGGCTCATATCACATTTGAATGCGAACAGCGGTGCTCGAAATTGTATTTGAAATACTCAATTTAAGTATGTGAACAGAGTTCACAGATACGTTCCCCAATGTGTAACTAAATTTTTAAAAAATACCCGAGTATTTTAAATATGTCTTTCGAGTACTTGTATTTGCAATACTACCCACCCAGCGTCATACTACGGCCACTCCTGGAACCGTATTTAGGACCCAGGTGGAGAGCCGAGATTCTCGCTTTCCGTCCACTCCTTTCTTTTCGAGCACTCAACCTGCTGGACAGCTTCATGACGACAAACTCGGACAGGGGCCGTTCTTAGAAGAGACTTCGCAAAACTCCCAGAAGGCTGCTAGCGAGGCGTGCAACGAACTGCGGGAATGTTCTGTACGCTCATCCTTGCTCCCGCAGCCTTTATTGCGTGACGCGAAAGAGAGGAGGAGGGTAGCGGGGTTGATTGCCCGGCACTGCAGGTGGTCTATTAGATGACCGCTACTCTGGCTGCGGTAAACTTACACGACAACTGAACAACCTCAACCAAGAGCTGCAAATCTCTTTGCCACATACACAATGATCGCGCTTGGTGGCGCATAGACAGAACAGATGTAGGTTTGAATGGGCCTTTTCCGCAAATGTTGGGCGCCATCTATCGGCAAGCAGGAGAAACGTTTTTGGCAGCCTGCCTTTGCTCCGGTTCCGCCCGCTCCAAGTAGACCGTTTTTCTCCTCCACTACGGTATCCCTGAAGAAAACGCCGCAGCTGCGCATGCGCGCCGCCAGCCTTATCTGCATAGTTCAAGGACTTGTGGCGGATTACGGAGCGCTATCCGGGTGCTTAGCGGGCTGCGGAAACGGTCTACTACAATTCCCCATTGACTGTCTGAACGCGGTCGGAAAACGCGCTCCGCGTTTGTTTTTCCTCTACCCAACGCGATCGACGAGTACATTTGTTTTCAATGAATGCGTTGACTACGGACGACTTCGTCCGTTTGTACATTTTTCCGGATGAATGGACGACGACGTACTTCGCCGTGGCGCCCGTTGTGACTGACTGCACAGTTGAAGCTCTCTTCGACGACCAATGAAATAGTACAAACTGTTACATTATACTATGATTCATGTTATTTGCAATACCGGGAGTAAATCGAGAAAATATTCAAGACCAAGTTACAGCTAATGCAAACTTTTTTTTTTAATTGCGAGATATTTGTTTAATTTGCTCGAAATTTTTAACTGACAAGATGTATTCTCATAAATGTGAAGGCTCACCCTAAAATCGTCCGAAAAACTCGGCGCCTGCACGTTCCAATGTCAAATTTTCAACAGAAGTCTATTTTAGTAGTAAATTTCACCTTGTGAAATTTCAAAGCGTAGCTTCATTCCTGTGAAAAATGAGACCAAGAAACTTGCCCGGGTCAACGGCGGACGCGTTCGGGGACTACTAAGTTTGCGAGCGCCGCTGACCCTGGCAAGTTTGTTGATCTCGTTTTTTACTGGAAGGGAGCAACACTTTCAAATTTCACAAGGTAGAATTCACCGCTAAAATACATGTTTAATAAATATCTAAGATTAATACGTGCAGCCGCCGATTTCTGAGCGAGCCTCGGCAATGTCACCCCACTTCAGGCTACTTCTGTGTGTGACTGTAGGTCCCGAAGAAAAACACAAAATCGGCTAGACCTGTCTGTTTTGAGTCTTACGCCCGTAGACAATGTTGCGAACTATTTTTTTTTACTCGATACATACATGAAGACAACTCATCAAGTCGATTGTTTCCTCTTATTTAACTACAAGACCAGTAGATACGGTCGTGGTAGAGAAAGCTGCTCCCGTTTCTCTTTCTGGGTATGCACATAGCAACAAACTGTGCAGCATAGCTACTTTACCTCAATGCTTTATAAATATTTGGAAACTGGGCGATTCCAATGTTCACAACAACCAAAAAGCCGACAGGCAGTTTGCGTAGTGACGCGAGACCGTCACTTTAGCGAGCAAAAACGTGCTCCAGTCAAACGCACCATCACAGAAACGCCAACTCTGAGGCGCACATAAGCGGCACTACAGCATACTTAATCAATCTGCTGACTTGCATTTTCACACCAATAACAAATAAAGGAACAAAGACATGAACCTTCCTTGAAGTGTCAAATGCAAACACGGGAATGCTGTAAAGACAGCCTTTAGGAGCCGCCCACATTGTTTCGTCGGATCGTCCGAAACCACAGCCGCCGCTTCGTCAGGTGCGGGCTAGTAGAAGGAAACCTAAAGAAACATAAACCGCTATTAGCGGCGAGATGTTTTGGTGGCGCCCTCCTATGGTTCCCCTTTGTGACGTCATTACCTTGCAAACAACAAGTTCGATGGTGTTTGTAAATAGCATGGTGGAAGCTTGAAATCATTGCGCTCTCAAAGGAACACTGCCAACACCGTCAAAATTGAAGTTCTTACATTCCTCTTATTTCCGTCGATCATAAATCCTTTTCTGACGTCATAGTCAGCGTTCGGCCAATCGTGGAAGGCCGACCACAGCGACGCTTTCGGTCGCGCACGTCGCCAATAACGCTTGCGCTCGTTGCTGCAGCCGACAACAGATAGCGTTGGGGCATGTTGGAGAACTTGGAAACGCGCGACCACTGCTGCCCCCCGCAGTCCCGAGCCGGACGCACAACGCCACCAAAAATGGCGGACAGGTGTCTGCTGCTACTGGAAACTGCCGTGGAAACTCCGGAAAAGGCCCATTGTGACCATTTTCTGGTTTACCAAAGGAGCCAGCTTCAGTCAACGGGACGAAACGATTAATGACATACCAGCTGTAAGCTGAACAATTGCCACTGAAACTGAAAAGTGCATATGTATATTTTATTTTTAAAATAGTTTGTATGCGCGTATTTTCTTCCAAGCAGCATGAACCGTAAAACGTCAATAACAGTGCGATTCTTTTCGCGCCATAAATATTGCATTATATTTCTATATATTTTTATCTTGCTCCATCTAACCCCTGGTGTGCAGTAATTGAACAAATGTATCTATTTATTTGGAATCACAAGATGCAAAATTAAGGGAGGGGGGGCAGAGAGCTTACGAAGGGAAGGAGGTACGAAATAGTCCGCTGTGTTTTCAAATTTTTGTACCGAAAGTCAGGCTTTTGACTTTCTACTTTTTTTTTTTTCTTTTGTCCCACTGAACGATGTGCTATTAGTGAAATCCCAATATGAATTGATTTATTCCAGCCCAAAATTCGTTTCATGGGCCCTTTAAACGTATTTTACAAATCAATAAGAAAATATGCTTAGTTGTTATTGTAGTTGTGTGATTAACGCAGCTAATTTCTCGAAATGTGCCAAAATTGCACGTCAATATTTAAAAAAAAAACTCGATCTTTTTTTTTTTTTTTTTTAAACTATTCTTAATCGTCTGCACTCTTGAATTGTCTTGCACTAAGTTTTGATGGCAAAACATTGAGTAACATATGATCTCCAAAAGAAAACCGACAACAAATCACTCAAATTGAGCTCGCTTGTCGTCGTTATATGAGCTTTGCCGCAAGACGTCGGCTCCATAGAACAGCACCGCTGGACAGCCTTTGTCCGTTCTACAGGGTGGAACAAGGAGACGGCAGGCTCTTTAAATCGACCGGAAAATTCGGTTTCTTAACCTATCGCGCTACGACTTTGTTCAGCGTTGCCCACAGATGGTGCATTTTTTTTGTAAAATTTTCAAAGAGCGAACTTACCTGAGGAAAAAGTAAAGAAAGAAAAAGGCTTAGCTCCTATGGAAACGCAGCGACGCCACCGGTCTTCAAAGAGCACGGCGCCGTTTCCCACGGGACACAAGAGGTGGCGCAACGAACGCCGCCAACGAACGAGCATTCGGCGCGCCAGCGTCTTTAGCAGACAATCTTTTCGACTCAAAAGCGGCGCGCGTTCCGCAGGCGGCGACAGTCGCAGAAACAAAAACAGGCGCGGTAACAACAAGCAACTGCAGTTCCTTGTCTGCTAAATACGCCGGCTCTTGGAGTCGTCTGCTCGTTCGTTGGCGGCAGTTGGCGTCGCGACCGCTTGCGCCATCTCTTGTCTCCCGTGCGAAACGGCGCCGTGTTGTTTGAAGACCGCTGGCGTCGCTGCGTTTCCATAGGAGCTAAGCCTTTTTCTTTCTTTACTTTTTCCTCAGGTAAGTTCGTTCTTTGCAAATTTTACAAAAAAAATGCACTATCTGTGGGCAACGCTGCACAAAGTCGTAGCGCGATAGGTTAAGAAACCGAATTTTCCGGTCGATTTAAAGAGCCTGCCGTCTCCTTGTTCCACCCTGTATAAAATGCTTCTTTGGAGCCGATGTCGTGCGGCAAAGCCCCTATGACAAAGACAAGCTAGCTCAATTTGAGTGAAGGTTTGTCGTTTTTTTTTTTTCTTTTGGAGGTCATACGTTCCTCAGTGTTTTGCCATCGCGAGTTACTTCAAGACACCGCAGACGATTAAAAAGAATTTAAAAGATTGAGTTTTTCTTTTTTCTCCTTTTGTTTTTATATTTACGTACAATTTCGCCACATTTAGAGACATCAGTTGGGTATCTGCATTAACAACACACGTACAATAAGAGCTACCCCTATATTTCTTATATAGTCGTACAAGGCATTTAAAGATGCTCATTTTGATATATTTTGCGCCATTTTATATGGTGTAGTAATGTAGTTCGTTGACAAATGATGCGTGAATATGTCTTTGAAACGTGTTTACTTGGCGTGTTTCGTAGCTTTTTTTTTGCGCAGAAATGCTTCGTTGTAATTTTTATATGTATTTGGTGTACATGTTATAAACCTTTCACAAAATAAATAGGAAATATTATTACTACGTCCGTGCTTCGGTGTTAAATTGACGCCTGTGTGAAGTACCACACCTTGGCAATCTCCAGGGCTCGAGCTTCGAAATTTCATATCACCGAAGGAAAATTAGCTACGGCATTCAAATATAGCTGACTGCTCCTCCCAAGACACGGCTTTCATGTCTATGTCGTACAGGATTATAAAAAAAAAAAAAAAAAAAATATGATCCGGACCATTGTTGTCCGATCTGACGTCATAACACCCTACAAGGCATTGGAAACACCGCGAAGGGCAACGAAACAGTGTCACAAAATTCAAATGAAACCATTTTGTCCGGGTTTATGCTCGAAAACACTTTGCCCTGGACCTTTTTGACCAAGGCCATTTTCTCCGAGAGCTTTTTGTCCGGATCCCGAAAATACTGTAAAGGGTAGCAAGAACGAGGACCGTTTCAACGAAGAATGTACACTCCGCGGCACTGTTAGCGCGAATAAGCCATGGCCGGTTTTCTGTTTTTCTCTCACTATTGAAGGACTTTCATCAAAAGCTACTATAGTGGTGCCAAGTGGTAAATTTTGATGCCCGTCAGTATACCCTTTCGAAGTAAACTCCAAAAAGGCGCCGATGTCGTGTTCGCACTAACAGTGTCGTGCAGCGTACATATAAGACAGAAACTTGGAAATACTTCGTAGAATTCGAGGTGAATGTTTCGAGCGAATGTTCTCTTGGTCACCGAATCGCCGGTCAATTCCGCAAAGCGTTGCGACGACGCCGCGCCGCTCAAGAGAATCCTAAAAACTCCGACTTCTCTCCGGGGCTACCGGTCAAAGTCGCGAAGCATACATAGGAACCCGGTGGGTCGTCAGCGCCTCACCCGTCTCTTCGGCCTCCCCGTCCAAAGTCCCATTAACGATCTTCACGCCCCCCTCGATCGGTCCGGCAAGAGTGCGCGCCGATTTAAAAACAGCGCCCAAAGCAACACGCGCACCAGCAGCGCGCGGTCCGAAGCGGGGCGTCGCGGCGGCGGGAACAGAAGGGCCCGTCTTCGGGGCTCCATTCATCATCGGGACGGTCCGGGCAACGTCGTCGGCCCTGCCGACGGCACCGCCATCGTCGATGTCACCCTCGTAAAGCTCGAGGAACGCCCCTTCCAGGAACGACCGGGACCGCCCAGCAGAGGAACGCTTCCCTTCCAAGAGCAAAGAATGGAGCAGCCCCGGGCTTGGACCCCGAGAGAGGGGGGGGGGGGAGCCCATGGGCGGGCCCGGTGCCGGCGCCCAAACAGCGAAAGGGAGGCGCGCAGCCCCCGGTTCAAACTGCGTGCCGATGACTGAGGGTCTGTTTGGGGGGGTTCTCTATCTAGTTTTGGTTCGCTCTTGCATGGCGCGACTGCCGCAGCTGCGACGGGCCTGGTCGAGTTCGATCCCGAATTTAGATGGGACCGTCTGTTCGCTTTCTTGGTCTATACTGCTCCGTGAAAGAAGAATGTGTATGTGTGTGTATGGGTGGGGGGAGGGAGAAGGAAGAGAAGATTAGGGCGATTAATGACCGATAAGCGGGCGTTCGTAATGCTGCTCGCGTAGCGCATAGAAGGGGAACGATGAATACGCGTGGAGTTGTCGATGACATTGAAAGTCCTCCGCTCGACCTTAGCGAAACGTGTTCTGATATCAGCGCCTTAAAGTGCGAAAACCAGCCTCAAACAAAGTTGCACAGAAAAGAAAACAACAGCAACGCGAGCTGCTGGTTAGGAAACGGCGAAGACGCGCGAAGGACACAACAGCAAAGACTCTTTTGAGAGATAGCGGAAGTTCGTCTGCTTCTTTTGCAGGGGTTGTGGTGACGTCAGAACGCCTAGCTCTGATTGGTTCTGAATGAAGGATTGTGGGTAGACCTCAAGGCAGCTTGTTTGGAGGTCTACCCACTATCTTTCAATTAGAGCTCGTCGTCTTTCTGACGTCACCGAAACTCCTGCTCAAGAAGCAGACGACTTGCTCTCCGCATAGGCTTTACTGCGCAAAGGAAGCGCAGGTGCTCTCCATGAAAGCCAGCGTGACCTCGAAATCAAAATAACGAAGTTAGGGAGTTGTAGTAGATCGTTTTTCTCCTCCGCTACGGTATCCCCGAAGAAAACGCCGCAGCTGCGCATGCTCGCCGCCAGCCTTGTCTGCATAGTTCAAGGTCTTGTGGCGGATTACGAAGCGCTATCCGGGTGTTTAGTGGGCTGCGGAAACGGTCTACTACAATTCCCTATTGTTCCGCTATTTCTATGCCAAAATATTTTCGTTATAATAATAATAAATAATAATAAATCCTTTTATTTCCATTCATTGATAGCAGAGACTGAGGGCGAAAGCTACCCACAGGCAGCTTGACGAGCCCTCGGCCCCTTTACACTGGCAGCCAGAGTGTTGAACCGAAATTTCTATCGGTTCGGTTCCGGTTCACGGCTTTCGGTTCAGTTCCGGGAAGAAAAGTATAACGGTTCGAACCGCTAGATTAAAAATTTTTCCCGCGTTTTTTATTTTTTTTTTTTTGACATCAGGCATTATTTTAACAGTGAAACGATTACTATATAGCTTTTTATTATCGTGTAATCCACTTTTGTTTTCAGGTACCAACAACAAAGTGCGTTAATTAAATCCGATGACACAATAAAAGAAAAGCTAGGTTAACATATATGACTTTTTTTTTTAGCTTAGTCGCATATATTTTATTACTTGAATCGAAAGGTAATCAGTCTGGTAGGTCGCCTAAAATACCTGTGATTGGTACAACTTTGCTTCCCAGTAGTAAAAGTCGAATCCTGTTGTGCTCTTGAACTTAGGAATTAATCACAGTGCATAAAATCATGAAATGGGCACGTCCTCGCCATATATATCCTGAAATCTAGTTTACAAAATACGTTTCAAATTATATATGATGACGACGCAATTGAGTTGAAATATTTTCAAAATGTCATGAAAGTTTGAGGACAAACCCTTACAGTCCACCCTTTATAAAAAAAAAAAAAAAAGTGAGCAGCATTTACAACGCTTGCTTTCCTGGCCAGTATTGTTTACACCCAGCACCGTGATGTGGGCGAATAATTATGCAGAAAAGAATGACCTTCGTACTCGGATCGAATCTGGCCTAAACTAGCGCGCACCGAAGTGAACATTTTTTACACAGCTAGGCTTTTGAGGTTTGTTCTTGACAAGGTTCCGGTCATTTCAATTTGCAAATAAGCATCACCCTTGCTCATTTTTTTATTAAATAAAACAAAGTAGCATTTTATACTCTACTCGACATTACAGCTACCTAATTTGTCACTTTCTGACGGAATGCGTGCGCAATCGTCATTGTTCCGCCACGCGCCACGGTGTTCTTTGTTTTTGCCCAGCCCACAGACACATAAAATTGTTCATTACATAAATGTGGCAACAGACTTCTATAAGTTTGAGAAGTTCAATATGCGGCAGGAACAGATATGTTATTTAAATCAGCTTCAAAATTATATATATATATATATATATATATATATATATATATATATATATATATATATACATACCTACCTACCTACCTACCTACCTACCTACCTACCTATCGAGGATAAAAACGCCCGGAAATATTTTCACAGCATATTTCAGATAGTTTGGTGGTGCATTTACTTATTATATATCTTGGGGGTGATCGGTCCTTTATTTATGTTGTGAAGTCTTCAGGCAGTAATAATATTTTTTATTGACATCAATAAATTTGATTGTATGAAGTTCACATAACCACTTGAGACCGACACGGGAGGACGATGCTCGAAAATACGCCATCTGTTGAGACTGCGGAAACGTGCTTTTTTGTTCGCTGTTCGGCAGTGTGAAACACCGAGTCGCGGGGTATGCCAAAAAAGACTGTCTGCTCACATTATAGATCTGAAGGCAAATACATAAAATGCGCAGAAATAAAAATAATAAATGGTATTCTTCTAAATAATCCCATACACGACATCTTACTGCAAAAGGAAATATATAGAGATGTATGTTTTAAACGTAAACACGTTTGACGTAACTCTGTCAGGTTGGTTCAAAAAACTGAGAAATAGAGACCTTCACCAACCAAGTCCTAAGCAGTTAGAAGTCCGACGTTTCAATAGGTCGGGCTAAATAGGTGGACAGGCACTTAACCATTGGCGTATGTCAACGGACTAGGGCACTTGAAGAAGAAAAAGTGAGTGAAGTTAACGACACACCGTATATGGAAAAGGAGCTGCTGATCTCCACGTGCAAATAGTCGCTGCCGATGAAAAAAGCCAATATACCTATTGGGGCTTGTGTGGATATTTATACAGCGAGTCGTTGGTCAGCCAATTTTAATGTTGCGACGAGTCACTCGCTGTAGATGAGCAATTTAGCCAGTGCAGTGCAACCGCTAGCCTGGGGTCTTTAACGTGCACCACGCAGTAGTGATACACGACCGCACGCCGGTACGATGCTCATCCAGATCGAAACGGGCAGGGGTGGGGATTGAACCCACGATCCCTGGGCACGGTGTCCCTGCACGAGCTTTCGCTCCACGTGCTCCGAGCTGGTGTGCGCTAGCCCACTCGGCCACCGATCCCCCTTGCGAATATACCACAAACCAGACCCCGCAGGGCCGCCCTTGGTATCCCTTGGGTGCCGCCGGCCAGTGTTTGACCTGCCCAGTGGCGGCCCTTTCAGGGGGGGAGGGAAGCTGGAAGGGGGGGGGGGGGGGGGGTCAAGGGAAATGCAGGGATTGGTGTTCAGCGCGCCGCACGTGCTGGCCTCAGCAGTAGTAACTTTTTCAAAGCAAACACCTAAAACAAATGGCATCTTGCACGCACGTTCGTCAACGCTTTATTTTGGTCATTTGCTTCGAATCTTTTACACGGGGAAGGCGTGCGCGTGTGGCGCGTGGAACACCAGTCCCTGCATTCTCCTTGATGCTTGAGTAATATAGAAAATGGTGTATTGGTTTGGAAACATCGGGCTCCTAACTGTTTAGGACTTGGTATTTTCTAATATGTTGTATTTCTCTGACAGAGATGCGTGCAATGATGTTCCTAATTACACATAAATAGCAAGAAGAACAGACAATATATTTCTAATTTAAACCACATTTGGATATCGGCCTGCACGAGCTCGAAACTTCGCAGGATACTGTCTCGAGAGGCTAAAGTTATATTCGGTTTTACGTGCACTACCTTTTGGGCCTCATTTTACAACTCTGTGCTTTATCAGTCATGCGCGCTCTAACAATTTATTAGGCTGCCGCATATCGTCGCGAGACTGCTATGCGGCACTGTTTTGTGTAAAATTCAATTCTCGACACGCGTGTCCCAAGTTCCAACCAGACTGTTTAAACAAAACATTTTTTCCCCTTTTTATTGGCCCTTTAAAATGAAGAAAACCAAATGCTGCTTCGAAAGGCGTGCCTATCAGTGTCAAACACGAACGTTAAGTGACGACATTGGTCTACTAGAGCATCAGATAATGACGACATAGAATTTTAGAGGTAAAACTAGCTGAATAGACGCAAATGACCTTCTGATCCTTTCAATCATAAGCACGTGACTCTCACTCAAAAGTTTGCTTGGAACACCCGTAAATTGGTGGCAGGTTCACATCTTCTTAACTGGATGTTAATTTCTAACACTTAGAAAGATCGCTTATGGTTGTTGCACGCTCTTGTCGTTTCGGTTCTCTATTGGTTCAGACAAAGGACGTCATCAACAAAAGAAAATGTGCTGAAAATTATGTATTTCTTTCACCTATTATGTTCAAAATACATCGGATTTCTTGTTTATTTTATGTTTAATGTGTTGCCAAAGTCCCGCTCACTAATTCAAATAAACGCAATGCAAACTTAAAAAAAAAAAATGCCCGGAAACTTTTTGCAGGGTCTCTTTAAAGGGGCGGTGCAACGATATTCAATTGGAATGTTATTCACTTTACACGAGCTTACTGGCACTAGTGGGACTCAAGGCTACTCGCACACAACGCCATTGGCCAAGAAACTCCTTTGTTGCGGCGTAATTTCAGAGACAAAAGCGATCATTTTCATTCAATCTCTCCTTTGCAAAATTCGATGACGTAACGTGGGGATCGCAGTAAAGTGGGGACACCCATAAGACGATATTTGAATGCTGTTCATAGATTGGACCCGAGCATTGCGTGGGCACTCGATTTGGGCTCGTGATAATTACTAGCTCGAGAAGCATTCGGGTAGTGGCCCGTGTCCAATCGCTGCAACGACGACAATAGCCGAGCCATAACAATGTCTGGAACTCAGCGCGTGTCCTGTGCTTTGCCAACCCCAGCGCGTGGCTATGATCAACATGGGCCTCCTGCGTTCCCCAGGGGGTGCTGCGAAAAGGGACTTGTTAGGCCTTGTTTTGGGTAGTACAAACTTTAGCGTCTCAAACTGTCACGCATGCAGAAGCGTGCCAGCTCTGGTGCCGAGCGCGAGATCACGATGAAAATACAAAGAAACAACAAAAATTCGAACGCCGTCAAAGCTAAGACGCTAAGCGCGTGAGCCAAGAACAGCCGTTCCGCGTGTTCCAAAGTAGACATGACAAAGAAAAAGAAAAATTAAAGCGTCGCTTCACAGGTGTTTTGACGTCACCACCCAGAGATAAGAGACGCGTACCCTAGCGGTGGTGTCATGAATTTGGCACTTTTTGTTGTCTTGCGGCGTTGAGTCTGGCCGATTTCTGGCGTCCAAAAGTGTTTTTTCGTGGGTAGGACCAGACAGAATTACAAAAACTCAACCAACGTGCCATAAGTAGTGCGAGGCTCAATCAAGTGAGCTTGTACTACCCAAAATGAGGGCGCTACAGTTTGTTCAAAGCTTCAGCGCAGGAGGCCTATTGGCGGCATATAATCGGCTCCAGATCACGTGGCCGCTTGTTCTGGCTGCGAGTTGAGGGGGTGAACGCTGCTCGTTTTTCTTGAATTTTTTCTGGGACTTCTATTGCGTGGGGTGAAAACGAACGCGTTTCATAGGTCATTAACGTCAGGGATCCGTTCTAAGCGGTATGGACGCAAAGTAAAAAAAATGTTGCATCGTTCCTTTAACCGCTCATTCACACTGGAAACGGATCCGCGTTCGCAAAGCGGTTGCGAACGCGAGTACAATAGACCGATTTCACCAAGCGTTCGGCGCATGCGCAATCCGCCATAACTTTAGTTCACAGGAGGCAATGGGCAGTGCACGAGACTGTTCGTGCCCTGCACGCGCACAGCTCCAGCGAGGTTGTCGCACGCGCAAAAAGACTAAAGTTCCCTCGATGCATTGCGGCAGCGGATCTCGTAGTCAAACTGGCTGGTGAGATCGGTCTATTGCACGCGCACTCGATGACATCAAGTGCGCGTGCATTGTACTGAATCTTTATACAACCGCGTTCGCAACCGCTTTGCGAACGCGGATCCGCTTCCATTGTGAATGAGCGGCAAGTCCGGACGCCGCCGATGCTACAAGCGCGAGCATGTGGTCCTTACTAGTCCTGACTATTGCTTGCACTGCACGAGCGCGTGTGCTTGGCAAGGACGCTGAGGGTAAATTAACTGTTGGGCTATAGTTCCGCTTTTGTAATTAAGACGCTGAAAGCCCGGAGCTCGATCTTGTAGCTTCTGCTACGCTCGCACTTAAAGTGAAACGGAGTATTCTGTTGAGAACATAACATTTCACCAGAGAACTGAACTTTTTAACATGGTTTCCACGTGACATCATCGCACTATATGCTGTGTGGTCATTGAGATTTCTTTTAGCTGAGAAAATCAAATCCCGTGGTGCACAATACAGGCTGCAGAAGGTTCGTGCTCATTGCAACTCATGTACTCAGAAACAAAAATTATTCTTGCTTGGTGCAGCGTCGTGAGGAACGGCGCCAGCGTTCCTCACGATGCTCCTCTAGAGAATACTTTTTACTTCTGAGGAATTCCCTCCTCCGTTGGGGGATGCCTATTCGACAAATATGTTTGTATCATTTGTTAACAGTAATCCTCTATTTATTTTACTTTGCACCCAAAAACTGCGAAGTTAACTGCTAGAATTTGTGCGGCTGCCCACGTTCGGCTGTCCCCCTGGGAGTCTTTCTTTTCAGGTATCCCTGTCGTACACACTTGTAGTTATATTTATCGTCACATTGATAAGCCATATTTTTTTCCTTTCAATGCTTCTATTCTCGGGGACAACTGTCTGAGACAGTTCAGCAACAACGAAACATGTTTGGGTGCCTCAATGATTTGTACATGTAAAATGGGTCGTGCATCAATTTTTGTACTCTCAGTAAATACCGCTAAGAGCTAATCCCTGACGTTGATAACTTGCAAAAACGCCCATTATTTTTCCTCTACGCTCAATGGCAGGCTCAGAAACAAAATAAAGAAAAGAAACAGCTTTCCCTCCTCAACTCGCTATTAGAACAAGCGGCCACGTGATCTGATGCTAATTTTAGTATACCCGTCAGTGTTCATCATAGTCATAAGCTAGGGTTCGGAAAGCAAAAGCTTGGGCTGAGCATTAGACATTGTTAGTGTTCGGCTATTCTCATCTTTTATTGAACACGAGTCAACACAAATGTTTGGCGATGCTGATTGTCATTAACTCGAGCACTCAATTCGGGCTCATGACTATCGAGTACATCACGGTGTCACGTGACTCACGGGGGGAGAGGTCATGATGGCATGTGACGTCACGATGTCAACAACACTAATACATCTAGTGACGTTCTCAAGTTAAGTCGACGCAGTGCGTCACGCGAGTATGTCGCGGGACCACGTGACGTGACATTATTTGACTGCATGACTTGATACTATGGCGTCACGTGACCACATGACACATTATTAATCGTAGTGCCAATACAAAAGTGCCACGAAAACCCAGAATTTCTTATACATTGCAATTTTGGTATATGACAATTTTATCACTATATATAAATACAGTTATCATTTTTTTTACTTTTCAAACACTCATTTTGCAATAATAAAAAAAAATTACCGTGAACCGTTTTGAACCGGTTGCCGTTATATTTTTTTCCGGTTCAGTTCCAAGATGGCGGCCAAGATTTCGGTTCGGTTCAGTTCCGGTACGGCTAAAAATAACGGATCGGTTCCGGTTTTCGGTTCGGTTCCGGTTCGATACTCTGGCGGCAGCAATGAAAATAATACAAACATCTCAGAGAAAGCATGTTACAAAATTAAAAGATCCAGAGATTTCTAAAACATGAACTTAATTCCTTGACTTTGTAAAAAAAAAATTATCAGAAACAACGAAAACACTCCAAAGACAGCTTTGTCAAAGAATATAAATATCTAAAGAGTTTTTTTTTAAAACACGTATCATAGTGCAATTTCGACCCCAAACATGCTACATCAGGCACCAAAAAAGCAAGTAAACAAAAACAAAAATATTCGCCTCCTTGAAATACACAAAATATATCTTTCATGTTGAAAGATGTAAACACCATCTTAGCAAGCAGAACCTTATAGAACTACAAGTACATTGAGCTTAGGTTGTATAATCTAGTATAATCAAATCAATTTTGTTATCAAGACGATCGTTCAGAGTTTTGGGAAGCAAGTATTTCAGCATTTGGGTTCCGTAATTAGTTCTACATGTTTCCAACTTCCAGTATTCGCTATGACGGGATGAGTAAGCGGGATCGTTTCTGGTTAATGAAGCCAGTGATTCTAGATATTGCGTGTTGCGTTTTAATTCTGATCAAAAGCGCTGACTTAACCTATAGGTATACAAATCATAAATCTTTATAATTGGAAGTATGTAAAACAACGGTTAAGCATGGCAATGTTAAGAGGCATTACAAATAGAGTGCAACATCTTTTTCAGCAATACAAGAATTATTTCCAGGTTGGTAATCGTGGCTGTGCCCAACGCAAGATCGCAATAACTAATATGCGAGTAAAACACAGAGTTGAACGGTAATAATTTAACTTTTGTAGGAAGTATGGAGCTGTGACGTCGTACTATACCGACTGTCTGCGCTAATCTAGATGTAACCGAATCTATCTGCTTACTCCAAGTCATGTCCTCCGCCAACAACACTCCAAGGGTTTTAAACGAATTTGTTAATTCAATAATGCATGAGTTGTATAGAACCTGTTTCGAAATACAGATTACTTTATTTTTTTTTTTTTTTCTGGGGGCGAAAAAGGACTGCCTTGGTTTTTGCAGTATTAATCTTCAAGAAGTTTCTCGACGCCCATTCGGCAGTTTTAACAAAGTATGATTTGCTATAGTTATAATATCATCGGGTTGTTCGCCAGGGAAAAACAGGCTAGTATCATCTGTGTATATAACAAACATTGTGTTGGAATTAATGCTGGTTATATAATTAATGTAAATATTAAAAAGAAGGGGGCAGACCATTTCATTTAGCGCTCTCTAGGCGGCACCATTTTGTTCGACAGCAGCGCCCTCTCCATACATCCGGGAAATTCAGCGGGTGCGGCGGGGTAAAACGAGAGAGAGGGCACGCTCCCGACTCCGCTAGCAGACGACAAACCGGGAGGTTGCCATTCTCCGTCTTTGGGCTGTACCGGCGGGCTGTAGGGAACATCGAACTCCCACTCGTGGCTGCCGTTGTGAAGTGGTTCGCGTTCTTAAAATAGTTATGGCTACTCCAAAATCAGCCTCTAGCTCTCTGTTGTTCTATTTAGGTAAATGATCAACTAGCATATCTTTTTTCCGTTACTTAAAGGGGCCCACCAACAATTTTTTGACTGGTTTGAAGTTCGCGCTGATACGGAGCTCCATGAAAGCAGGAACACCGAGGAAAAAAAATATTACAGAAATTCGCAATATTTTGTGAGTTATTAGCAAATTAAATATTGCAGAAAACAACTTTAAATAAGCAAAACATTGCGCTTCATGACGTAAAATGAAACAGTTCAGCGATTGGAGCAAAGCGGTTGGCCAATTGGTCGCGAGTTTGGTTGATAGCCCGTCGGCCGGGTCGGCCATTAGGCCTCGCTGCAACCATCGTAGCTTTGGAATCGGGTTCCCATCATCGATGAATTTACCGGGCTTATCGGATTTTGAGCGCCGAATTCTTAAAAAGGAGTGCGGAGCTGGGCGTCGCGCCGTACGAGGACACACCACGCAAGCGCCGCGACGCGTCTCTGCCTCAGTCCGCTTCGACAGCCGCGGAAGGCTCGTCTCCCGCAACTCCGTTTCCCCCACTCACCCCACTTTTCTCCCCTCACCCTACCCCCAGAGTCAGTGACAAATGCACCTAGTGTGCGTACACGATTGACTCTATTTTCCCCCCAATTTCACTTCAACACCACACACACACACCGCAACTCCGCCACCGGAGCCACCTCGGCGAGTAGGAGGTACTCCGCCGCTTGGAGGCGCGCATGAGCGACGAGGCGTTGTTTTCGCCCTTTTTGAACTTTAATTTGCAACTTTATTAGCTCTATAAAAACGACTAGTTAGAGAAATAATGACGGTTAACGTGTGATATACTTTATTCCGCTTCAAAAGTTCTGAGACGGCTCTCGCCAATCACGAAACCCAGTGAATGTGACGTGTAGTGAAAGGGAGCGCCGTTATGCGCGCGCATTCGGCACCTCGCGGCGCCACCGTCGGAGGAGGTGTTTCCGAGTTGTCAAATTAAAATATGATGCGCTAATATTTTTAAACTCTTTCGTTGTCCTCTGGGTTTCCGAAACCACTAGCGTGGAGAAACCGCAAAAAAAAGTAGACGCTCAAATACTGTTGGAGGGCCCCTTTAAATAGCAGTTGAGTCAGCCGGCAGTACTACCCTCAACTACTGCGTGTATTGCGGCAGGAGAGCGTTTTTATTCAGAATTTCATACTTCCACTCATGGTCGTTAAAAGCCTACACCAGTACAAACATTGTATACACCAACTCATGTTTGGATGGATGGATGGACGGATGGCAGAGCCGTTTATTGAGAGAGTTTGGCCATACATTGGTTTGAATAGGCGAGCATCTCGGGCCAACCACAGGCCGCGAAACAGCCCCTAGCGGTGGTCGCGTGCTCTAAATTTGTGCCACGACTATACTTCGTTTCACCTTATGTGCGAGCAAAGGCAAAACTGGAAGCGCGAGCACGGAAGCTCCGTGCGTTCAGGCTTTGCTCGAGCGCGCGAGCTGGGGAGAAATTGAAAAAGCGCTGGTCTCGCGCTTCTAGCTTTGGCTTCGCTCGCAGGTAAAGTGAAACGAAGAATAATTTGAGCCGTGCCGAGCGGAACTCCGCGTCTCAAGACGCTCGCGCACCCCACCCTTTGCACTGCTTTCTTTCAGCCAGTCTCAGGACGCTGCTCTAGCAGTGCAGACAAAGGCATGGGCACGAGCGCGTGGCTTTGGAAAGTGCCTCCTATGCACGAGGTCTTGTACAAACAATAGCGTTTCGCTGAGCTAGGCTCACGCGCCTGTGCCTTTGTCTTCACTGTCGACATTTGTGAGATGGAGTAGAGGTCTCCTGATTGGTCGACGCTGTGTCACAAATTTAGTTTACGCTCTAAGCGTGGGGGGAATATTCGGCGCTGGCGGCGGCCTTTGCTCCGCCTATTGTCCAAACTCTCCTAATATACGGCTCTGACGGATGGGGCTGAACCCTTTGAATCGGGCGGCGGCTTGCGCCACCTAGCCAATGTTTTTTTTTTTAAGCTATTTAATTTACGAGTTACAAATCTAGATATTTAGTCTTAAAAGCTACGGTCCGTACGACGGAGGCGCCTCTATGCAACCGGGTGCACACACCTTCCGCAGAAAGGGTCGCCCAGTAGGGAATAGGAAAATATTCACCCTTCCCTTGACCTATGCCACCAGTCAGATAATCTCTTCTTGGTTATCTCCACCTTCCCCATGTCTATTTTCCCCTCACTATCCCTAAATCCCAGTGCGGTTGTTATATTAATAGGCTCTTCAGCCACTACAGGGTGAAGCCCCTTACAGTAAAGTACCAAATGTTCAGCCATCTCCTCCTCCTCTCCGCAAGCTCCACACACGGTGTCTACCTCCTGATATCTAGCTCTATATGTCTTAGTGCGCAACACTCCCGTTCTGGCTTCAAATAGCAGGGAACTCCCCCTTGAATTATCATAGAGACTCTCTTTATCGATATCTGTTTTACACAACCTGTAGATCTCCAATGCTGATTTTGTTTGCATACCGGCTTCCCATATACTTCTCTCTGTTTCCTTAACCTTCTTTTTAACTGTCATTTCCTGACCCACCTCCCCACTGTTGCCCACATATTTAGATCTGAGTTTTCTTGTTCGCTTTCTCCATTTTGTGTCAATACCCTTCATGTACAGATAGCTAAACACTCTTCGAGCCCACCGTCCCTCATCCATTTGTCTCAGTCTATCCTCAAATTCTATTTTGCTGCTTGCTTCCCTTCCTTCGAAAGACGACCACCCCATGTCGCCCTGTACCCCCTGATTTGGTGTCTTCCCATGCGCTCCGAGAGCCAGCCTACCCACCCCTCGTTGTTTTATTTCTAGCCTTGCCTGAATGTCAGGTTTCATACATAGAACTGCATTCGCAAAAGTTAGGCCTGGCACCATAACTCCCTTCCAAATCTCCCTGACCACTTCATACCTGTTATAGTTCCACAATGCCCTGTTTTTCATTACCGCTGCATTTCTATTGCCCTTGCCAGTTGTGTCTCTTTCATGTTCACTGAGGTAATCCGTATCTTCCTTGATCCACACGCCTAGATACCTATACTTGTCGATCCTCCCAACATTGCATTCTTGTATTTAAGGACTTCACCCTCGTCATCGTTAAATATCATAATCGCCGACTTGTCACTACTGAACTCCAATGCCAATTCATTTCCCTCTGCACCACAGATACCCATTAGTTTTTGTAAATTCATCCTGTTGTCCGCCATTAGTACTATGTCGTCTGCATACATTAATCCCGGTATTGACTGTTCAATCTTCTCGCCATGTCTGTAGTATGAGAGGTCAAAGCCAGCTCCACTCTTTTCTAGTCTCTCCTCTAATCCTTGGAGGTACATCATAAACACTAATGGTGACAAAGGGAACCCTTGCCTAAGGCCTCGTTTTATTTCTACTGGTGCTGTCACTCTTCCTTCCCATGTTATAAAAACCTTGTTGTCCCTATAAATGTCCTTTAAGATTTTAATTATTCCATTTTTCACCTTCAAGCGCTTCATTATTTCCCACAGCTTTCCTAGGACCACATTGTCATAAGCTCCCTTAATATCCAAAAAAGCTATCCATAGAGGTCTGTTATCTTTAACTGCAATTTCGATACACTGTGTTAATGTAAACAAATTGTCCTCCAACCTTCTTTCTTTCCGAAAGCCATTTTGTAACTCGCCAAGCAACCCCTCGTTCTCTACCCATGTCTGCAATCTGTTTTTTATAACTTGCATTACAACCCTGTAGACTACCGATGTCACTGTTATGGGACGATAGTTGGCTATGTCACCCTTATCCCCTTTATCCTTATATATTAAACTCACCCTACTTAACCTCCATTCTTCCGGGACACTTCCGCCTTCAATGACATTGCTGACTACTTCTCTTAATTTCGTCCTGGATTTAGGGCCTAACTTTTTTAATAATCCAATAGGAATGCCATCTGGGCCTGATGACGTGCCACTAGGAAATTTCTGTGCTTCCCTTTCCCATTCCCTTTCTCCGATAGCCTCATTTTTACCAACTAAATTACTTTCTTCTAGTTCCTCATTTTCTGTGTACCTCATTCGCGTTTGAGCGCGGTGCTTTCCGTAGCGGCAAGCGGACGCGTTGCGTTGCGAAGAGCGCTTGCGCCAAACTTGTACGCACAGTTGCGTTGACACGCAGTCAACCGCAATCAAGAGCCAATAAGAACGCGCTATCGTCGCTAGCGGCTCACCAATAGTAAGCGAAATCGAAGGCAACATGGCGGCGCACAGCGACAGCGTCGAAGTGTTCGATCTTGGGACAATCCCGCTGGCTTCCCGACGTTTTGTCAAGCTTGAACCGTCGCAGCCTTGGAAAATGCACTCCCCACCGCTCCCAAAACGAAAAAGCAAGTTCTGCAAGCGGAGAACCGGATACGTCTCGCCGAGCGGCGAGTCGGCCGGGTGGGGCGAACGAATGCGTCACCCTCCTCTCCTCTCTGGGCTTCTGATTAGTCGAACGCAACGCAACGCTTCGGAAAGTTGAACGAGTCTCTACTCGCTTGCGCCGCGCTACGGAGCGTTGCGGGAAGGCGCGCGTGGCACCGCAAGCGACCGCTCCTGGCCGCAAGGACGCCGCAACGCACTCAAACGCGTTCAAACGCGAATGTGCGTTTTCTCTGCCATCATTGCTCCTACATGTTTCGCTGCCTCATCCCCTTCTAGTTGCTCACCCTGGGACGTGGTGATGCAATGCTGTTCTAACCTTGTTTTACGGCTCAAAGAGTTCAGGTGCTTCCAAAATTGTTTGGCTGCCTTCCTGTCTTTTTTATTTACTTTAGACAACCATTGTGCCCCCTTTCTCTTAATTTTTTCATTAATCAAACAGGATGCCTCCTTTCTACATGGTATAAATGTATCCCACTTCCTATTTACTTCGCTTTCTGGTTCCCCATTACTCTTAGCATACCTGTGTTCTCTAGATGCTTCCTGGCGTTTCTCTACTGCCTCCTTTACATCACCATCCCACCAGCTCTTTGGTTTGCGTCTTCGCTTCCCCCTTCCTTTTTTTCGCACCTTTGCCAGCGCTAGGTCAAATTGCTTAGTTAGGCTTGTATAAGTCCATTGTGCTTGGTCGTCTCCAGAAATAACTTCTTCTATTTGCTTAGCAGCTGTCTCTGTTTACAAACAAACCGGAGCGCCCCTAGCGGACGCCACCTGCGCCGCGCATGCGCGAGGGAGTGTGAGCAAGAAGCTCGCCGTCGCCATAAACAAACCATTGAAATGCGATGTTGTCGGCGTCGGTCTGAGTCTTCCTGCCCTTTTTCGCGTTCGAATTGTTGATTCTACGTCTTCCTGGCAATGCCCGACTATTTAAGCGGCCTCAGCGAAATTACCGAGGCTTGTTAAACCGCAAAACTTCGCTTGAATAATGTGACATGCGGCGATTCATTCCGCGTGGACGCCGCAGAATGTACGCTAAAGCCTGATTCGCATGATGAGATTTCGCTCGCAATTTTCAGTCGCGACGTAGCTCGGGCTGCAAAAGCGTGAACCGAAGCTGAGATGGTCGACGTCGATACTGAAAATCGCAAGCAGAATCGGACCAAGTGAATCAGGCATAACAAGTCGGTGTTGGCCACTGGTAACAATGATCAACACCTCCTTGTATCTACTGTTTACATCGAGCATGCTTACCAACCTTCAAACTCAAGCCTTTTGAGGCCTGCACTTACTTCTTATTGCAAGTACCGGGCCAACATTTGGTCTACGGGCCGGTGTCGTCTAAAAGAGCAGACGACAAGCAGACGCGTTTAAAAAAGAGCAGACGACAGCTCGAACGATCAGGGGGCCGTTTGAACTTGAAGACGCACTGAACGTAGTCCGCAGGTGGTCTGTGCTACTTGACGGTTTTCCGGCGTTCATGTTGGAACAAAACAAATAAATCTGATGACCTCAAGTATCCGTGAATCCAACCCAAAGTGCTTCCCGCCCAAGCAATCGTGGTCCGATGGCGTCTGGTTTTCCATTTCCACGGCACATATCCACCTCCTCAGACGAACCGAGCACATAAAAACTGATCTTCAAACCTTTCTCGACTCTTTTGGTACAGCCCCAGTCGTGGCGTTTTGACGAGAAGGCAGGCTTTTGTCAGGTTCCTTTCAAAACAACGCAGGAATACACGTCTCACATGGGGGCTTCCGCCCACAGCCCCAGACCAGAAGTGCGACCGACGTACCACCACCGCACCGTGACGTAACAGAGATGAGTTCGTGGTACAGCAACCGGATTTACTTTTCGAGACCGGCCAACCTGACACAGTTTTCTCTATTTTTTTTTTATTTGTACGCAGGTAACAGCGCCATTGGACCCTGTTAGTCTTTTTATCTAGCATAGTATTACACGATAACTGGCATACCAAAATCTGCGCATCTGCGCTTGAAATTTCCAAAATGACGCGATTTTAAACAGAGTTTGCACGCCAGCCGGATGCTAGGTACAGCCCACTCGGCGGAGCAGACGACATGCGGGGTGAGAGGGGGAGGGCATTTTTTTTTCTCTCTATTACCCTGTCTGCTATGACCTTGAATGGAACGGTCTTATGCGGAACACCCGAGAGAATAGGTTTTACTTCTGAGCAGCGTCCATTTATGCTAACGCATTGATGTCTTTATGGGCGTACCAACCGGGGGGGGCGCTTGCCCCCCCCCCCCCCCCCAGTTTTCAGAGTGGGGGGTAAACACTGGCCGGCGGCGCCCAAGTGATACCAAGGGCACCGCCCCCCGGCCCTGGGGGGGGGGGGGGGTATAATTTGCCCCCCCCCCCCCCACTCAAAAACAAGTTGGTACGCCACTGGATGTCTGTACTGTAAATAGGAACTGAGCAAAGAAAGGGCGTGTCCTCGCACACCGTAGCGCTCGAGTTTATGAAGTGGTATTTTGTGGTTTAGCAGATCACAGGCTTTTGTGAAATCGATGAAGACCCCGATCGAGTACAAATTTTCTCTCTTCAAAGTTCCGTAAAATGATTTCTTTTTGAATAAGTAACGCAGATTCAGTAGAATGATTTTTACGGAAGCCGAATTCACTGGGAATGTGTACATCGTGTTTATTAAGAAATACTGTCACACGATCATGCAAGAGCTTTTCCGATCCTTTTGAAAAGATAGGTAGGATAGAAATAGGCCAATAGTTACCAAGATCATTTTGTTACCTTTCTTTTTTCGTATATAACAGAAACTTTAGCGACTTGCATAAGTTTTGCGAACACTCCCGTTTATAAGCAAAGGTTGAAGATATGTAACAAACAAGGAGCTATCAGATCTATTACGTGTTTGATAGGGCGAACCTGAATGCAACTACTTATATTATATATATTATCGTAAAAACGAAATATTATATTTATGACGCAATATTCGCGTCATGACGAAATAATAGACTATTTGGTTATTTGATTGCTTCGCGTTTGTTTCGGTGATTGTTAAATGGACATTAAGGGAACACATGAGGCTGGAGAAATCTGTTTCAGTGGGCTTTGTTCGGGCTCCGCACACAAAGCATTTCAATTTGAACGCTCCTTTCCTTCGTCATTGGTGCGAGGCCAGTTCGACTAGTCCGGATCGACCTGAAATTTCAGATCGTTTAGCCAGCCGCTTCGACTGAAAAACTACATCCCACTTTTTTTTTTTTTTTTTATGTGCGACAAATCATTGGCTGATTTATCTCTCTACTATGTTTAGGGAAGCGGTGCAGAAATGTCAAAAGCAAAATGCGGCATGCTCGCTGCGCAGAACGCGCGGCCTGAGTATATGGCGTTTTGCACGCCTGTCTTTTGTGCGCTTTTTATGCACCGTGTAGCCACTGAAGCGTCGCATTCATGAATTCACGAGGCCAGCCCGCGACGTGTGCATTTCATGAAGAAATTACAAATGACGTACGCTCAGGGTTGACCGCTGCTGGTATTGAGAACGTTGTAGTAGAAAACGGTTATTTAGCTTAGACCATGGCCTCTCCAAACAGTACACTTCAGAAATCGTGAGGCGACACGGCTCCGGCGAAAATCGTGGAAGTTGAAGCGTCCGGCAGACCGAGCCAACGTCACGATTTTCCTCCTCGCTTCCTCCGCTTTTCGGTGACCTCGGTGCTCGTCAGACTTGACGTCACACGCCACCTGGCAATGCTGTCCATCTGTTCTGCAGGGCCCTCGAATCCTTGGCCGTGTTCCAAAATTTGCTCGATCTTACTCCAGGGTAAGGGTTTTGTGCTTTTGCGTTCGAGAACCTACCCGCGCCCAGCGTCGCTCTATTTGTGTTATGACGTGACACGACCCGCCGGAGTAACTCGGATCTATTTGGGTAAGATTTCGAACACACAGCCCTCCTTCCCTTTCTCGTTTTCGGGACCCGAAGAGCAGCAGAGGCCTTGAGCGATTGATTGACAGCCAACAGAGCTTGTGAGTGGCTGTCCGGACTCACGTGATGAGCATGCTCAAGGCCCCCGTGAAGAACACGGGCAAAATTTGACCAAACGCGCGCGCCTTCCCCGTATAAAAGATTCGAAGCAAATAACCAAAATAAAGCGTTGACGAACGTGCGTGCAAGATGCCATTTGTTTTAGGTATTTGCTTTAGAAAAGTTACTACTGCTGAGACCAGCACGTGCGGCGCGTGGAGCACCAATCCCTGCATTCTCCTTGATGACTGGGTAATATTTCTACGCATTTTTCCTTTTTGCATTTTGCATTTTGCGAACCAGAAACCCCGAACAGCTGGCTGGAAGAGGCGGTGGCTGGCTAAAGAAGTTGTTTCAAATAAATGCCTGGTTATTCACCCGTTCGACGCGAAACGTGCGAAATCATCTCCACTATCGAGACCTATAATATTAGAAAGTGAGTGACACTTCAGCGTTCCAGATATGGCACATGTATACACCTGCTATACATTACGACCGTTTTTGTATGCTTGTTTTTGTGTACCCGAAGAATTGTGCAAAATGCATAACTTCGGCTAGAACTTTTAAATGAATGATCAATCCTAGCTTCGCAAAAATTGGAGGAAACAAATTAACCAATTGCCTTAATGTATGGGAACAAGTCCGGAAATTTAGAAAGTTATAAAAATTTCAGTTTTTCCTCCGAGCAGAAGTCTCGGTGTAGCAAACTCTTACCATACATTCGATGCGGGAGAGTGAAAGCGCCCCTGCTAAACAACCCAAATCACTTAGGTTATGTCCACACGGTGCCGTACGAATGCTCGCCAGCAACTGCTGAGTCACGCTTGGACTGAAGCGTCGGTATCGGCAAGCTCTATTAACACAAACAATGTGCGGCGCTACGCAACACAACAACAGCGCGCGTGCGCAGCTAAAGGCCTGTCCAAGCAGGATACTACAAAAATCGTAAGGCGAAACGACTCGGACATAAATCGTGTGACACTCCGCTTCCGTCCGTTTTTCTTTTTTTTTTTTTTTTTTTTCTTGGGGGAAGGGGGGGAGGCCTTTTTCGTTAAAGGTCGCCCGTGCCTACGGTGTAAGAAGAGCCTTTCACGGGGGCCTTGAGCATGCTCATCACGTGGGTCCAGACAGCCACTAACAAGCTCTGTTGGCTGTCGGTCAATCGCTCAAGGCCTCCGCCGCTCTTCAAGTCCCGAGAACGGGAAAGAGAAAGACTGCGTTCCAAATCTCGCCCAAAGAGATCCGACTCCGGCGGGACGTGTCACGTGATAACAGAGATAGAGCGACGCTGGACGCGGGTAGGTTTTCGAACGCGAAGGTACAAAAGATCGAGCAAATTTTGGAACACGGCCAAGGATTCGAGGGCCCGGCAGAACAGATGGACAGCATTGACAGGTGGCATGTGACGTCAAATCGGAAGAGCACCAAGGTCACCGAAAAGCGTAGGAAGCGAGGAGGAAAATCGTGATTTTCGCTTGGTCGGTGTCCCAATATGGACATTAGACTGGCGGACGCTTCAATTTCCACGATTTTTGACGGAGTCGAGTCGCCTCACGATTTTCGTAGTCTCCTGTTTGGACAGCCCGTGAGGTGACAGTATGTCTTACACTCTGCTGGCTGCAAAATAACTTTACTACGGGAACTTCCACAGATCCAATAGAACAAGGATCAGTAACGCCGTGACGGAGGCCGCGCAATGTCGAGCTCTAGGGTTTTCTTTAAAAGGTCCTTTAAAAGCGATTCGAAAACGCTGTAATCCAGTATAAAATACTCATGGAAACATCATTCAGAATTACACAGTTATCAATTGACACAGATGCAAATAAACCAAATCATTCCTTGTGACTACCTCACGTCGTCTGCTCGAAACCTGCCATCTACGTCACAGTACATCGCCCAAGGGAGGTGGCGCCACCGAAACATATCCTCGCCAAGACTGGGTGTTTTTCTTTTTGTATTTTTATTAATCCAGAACTTAAAGGGGCGGTGCAACGATATTCAATTGGAATGTTTTTCACTTTACATGAGATTACTGGCACTAGTGGGACTCAAGGATACTCGCACGCGACGCCACTGACCAAGAAACTTCTTTGTTGCGCTGTAATTTCGAGGACAAACCCGAGTGTTTTCATTCAATCTCTCCTTCGCAAAACCTGATGACGTAACTGGGCGGTAGCAGTACCGCCCAGTGACGATATTTAAATGCGGTTCATAGATTGGACCCGAGCATTGCGTGGGCACTCGATTCGGGCTCGTGATAATCGATAGCTCGAGAATCATTCTGGTGGTGGCCCGTGTCCAATCGCTGCAATGAAGACAATAGCCGAACCATAACAATGTCTGGAACTCAGCGCGTGTCCTGTGCCCTGCCAACCCCAGCGCGTGGCTATGATCGACATTGGCGGCAAATAATCGGCTCCAGATCACGTGGCCGCTTGTTCTGGTTGCGAGTTGAGGGGGTGAACACTGCTTGTTTTCCTTTATTTTTTTCTGCGACTTTGATTGCGTGTGGTGAAAAACGAACGGGTATTTCACAAGTCATTATCGTCAGGGATTCGTTCTAAGCGATATTTGTGCAAAATACAAAAATCGTTGCATCGCCCCTTTAAAAAAAAATTGCAGAAAAATTGTTTTAATTCATTTATTTTTAAGCTATTATTAAGTTTTTACATTTCCATTTATGGGTATAGCGTACTTGGATAATTAGTGTACTGGAGAAAAAAACGCTTAACCTCAACAAACTTTTTGTTTGTTTTTTTTTGTTTTTGTAGCCATGTTGTAATAGTTTCCATGAAAAACTTGCGGCGGGCGCTAAGGCGGCGAGAAATGTCAGCCCTGTACAAGGCTTCAAACCGAAACCAGGCGGGCAAACAGCGGCGCTATGCCGTCCGGCTTCGCTTGTGGAACTGTCGTGGGCTTGACCATTGGCTTGACCCACTACCACAGAGCCGTATATGGGGAGAGTTTGGTCAGTCTATGATCTCGCCGCCGTAACGCTCTCCTCCCGAGCGGGCCAATCAGCACGTGGCGCAGAGCGAGAGACATGAGCGCATGCGCGTGAACTCCCGGCTGCTCTCAGCTGAGTGAGGAGGGCCGCCATTTTCGTTCATTCTACCGGCGGAATGCATGGGATCGGCATCTAAATCTCGATTATTAGGGGCGAAGCTCCTTAGGGGCTAGCCATGTCCGTCCGCCGTCCGCCGTAGGCCCGGCGTCGGCTGCTCGTGCTTCTGCTCGTGAGATCACGTGCTCACGAGCACGTGAGCACATGCTCACGTGCTCGTGTAGGGCAAAAAAAAAAAATTGGAAAAAAAAGATGAAAAAAATTATGAAAAAAGAAAAATAAGAAAAAATGCTTAAAAAAAAGAAGAAAACCACACATTCTCCTACTGACATGAATGAAAAGGCTCAAAGAAAAAGAAGAAAAAAAAAGAGTAGGGGGTTCTGAGATGCCATCCCATCTGTCTGCTTAAAAAAAGAAAAAGAAGAAAACCACACATTCTCCTACTGACATGAATGAAAAGGCTCGGCATGCTGCGGCTCGGCGTCTACGCAGACAAGCACCACCAGAGAACAAAATGTAAGGGCGCAAACGAGCTGGTGTACATTGCACATGGTTGAAAAAACCCCGAGACTGCGGGTAAACGACACGACACTTTTTAGTGTCGTGTCGTTTACCCGCAGTCTCGGGGTTTTTTCAACCATGCACCACCAGAGCTTCGCCCCAAGCAACATCATTCACCACGTGGAGATGCGGTCAATTTTTTTTTTTCCTTTTATATCGCTGGCTCTGGCAAGAAAATGATATACTGTTATTCCTCGGTGGGTTAAAAAGCTAATAAATGAAGTTTTCTCGACGTATGGCCACAAACTTTTATTCAGGCGAAAAAGAAGTCGGCCCGTAGCAGATGACGTGTAGCCTCAGCAGTGCTTTTCTCCGACCAGTCTTTGACAGCGTTGCTAAAAACTGGCGGTCGTCTCCTCTCTGCTCCCTTCTTTCTCTCTCGCTCCTTCGGTGCTCTCCTCCCTTTCATTTACTTTTCTCCTCTCCGGCGCCTTCGTCGCCACACCCACTGGCCAAACTCTCCTCTGCTCTACCACTTTTTACAGCGACAGCTGTTGGTGAAATCGTCCCAAAAGAGTCACTGTGACGTCATCAATGATGTAATAAAAAAAATGTACGTCCGTCGAGCCGGATTCGAACCAGCGACCTATGGATGACAGCAACCTTTTCCTCTACAGTCCACCGCTCTACCAACTGAGCTATCGACGGGACAAAGATGACCGAGTTAACGTCCCCACCGTGCCCCAAACCAATCAAATTTGACGAACTGCGGCGACATTGCAGGTTTACGCTGCAGATAAGATATTTAGTGCAGTACCACTACCAGTCTGGGGTCTTTAGAGGGGCCATGAAACAAATTTTGTACTTTGCGCAAATACCGCTTAGAACGGATCCCTGACGTCAATGACTTATGAAACACGCGTTCGTTTTTCACCCCACGCAATAAAGTCCCAGAAAAAAATTTAAAAAAAAAACGAGCAGCGTTCACCCCCTCAACTCGCAGCCAGAACAAGCGGCCACGTGATCTGGAGCCGATTATATGCCGCCAATGTTGATCATAGCCACGCGCTGGGGTTGGCAAAGCACAGGACACGCGCTGAGTTCCAGACATTGTTATGGCTCGGCTATTGTCGTCGTTGCAGCGATTGGACACGGGCGACTACCCGAATGCTTCTCGAGCTAGTAATTATCACGAGCCCAAATCGAGTGTCCACGCAATGCTCGGGTCCAATCTATGAACCGCATTCAAATATCGTCATTGGGGTGTACTGCGATCCCCACGTTACGTCTTCAAATTTTGCAAAGGAGAGATTGAATGAAAATGATCGCTTTTGTCCTTGAAATTACACCGCAACAAAGGAGTTTCTTGGCCAGTGGCGTTGCGTGCGAGTATCCTTGAGCTCCACTACAGTAAGCTCGTGTAAAGTGAAAAACATTCCAATTAAATATCGTTGCACCGCTCCTTTAAGGTGCATCACGCAGTCCTGATACACGACCGCACGACCGCACGCACGCACGCACGCGAGGTGGTGCAATATTTGAATGCGCCAGCCCAATGAATATTTGAGAGTGCGAAAGGAATGGCAGTTGGTATTTCTATGTATTGGCGCTTTTGTATTGGCACTATGATTAATCATGTGTCACGTGTTCACGTGACATATAGTGTCAAAACATGCTGTCAGGTAGTGTCACATCACGTGACCCACTGCGTCAAGTCGATTTAAATTAATAACATCGGTAGATTTATTAGCGTTGTTAGCACTTTGACGTAACATGACATCACGGCTTCTCCTCGCGAGTCACGTGACACCGGGACGTACTTGATTGTTTTGAGCCCGAGCCGAGTGCTCGGGTTCAAGAAAACCAGCATCGCCAAACATTCGGGTAATGGCCGGGATCTTCGTTGATCCCGGCCCGGATTGAATTAAATTTTTAAATAAGATAGGATTCTCTCTGCTCGCGATCACGGTTGCTTTTGAAATTAGTTCGTAAAAAGGTAACGTCCAGTTTGTCAAATGCGTGGTAGGGTAAAGCCATACGTTCTGAAAGGGGGAGTTTGGGAAATGATTTTACATGTGCTCTGTGATTGTTAAATCTCAATCGAAAAGGTGTGCTGGTCTGGGCCGTCTGGCCCACGTACCGCATACCGCAGGTCAGCAGGGGCGGATTTAGAGGGGGGGTCCGGATGTCCTGACCCCCCTCTTGATTTCTGCATGTGTAAAATTTAGGGCGTGAAATGAGGGAGAGGGGGAGGGGGTTCCTAAACAAATGGTACGCTGACCAAGACCTGACCCCCCCCCCTCAGGAAATTTCTGCATCCGCCCCTGAGGTGCCACATGTCAGGCCTCAGGAGGTATATCAAGTTGTGCCGCAGTTTAAGTTTCCGTGAATTATGTAGGTGAAATTGGAATTCGCACTCTCTACCGTGGTTTTAGGTGTCACGTGTTGTCACACCTCTCAATTTGTTCTTCCGCAAAGGCGACTGCCAGTGCTTTCAGTGTAAGTTGTCTTAGACCTAACTATGACCTAACTTGTCTTAGACCTAACTTGTTGTCATCATTGTGCTTCCGTGTCCCATCTGGGAAGGCGTGTAAATGTATTCACACATTTTATACAGATATTCATTCAAAGTGTTCAATGACTCGGTTACAAGATACATACAATTCAATGTTTTTACAAGATGACATATTCACTTGACTTTATCTTAGTGTGCCCGTGGCAACCATTTTTATTTTTAACTAACTAGGATTTGATGACGCGTCAGATTGATTTCTATTGTGCTCCTCGGCAACCACACTGTCCTATGTAATACCCTTTTTATTGTTAACGCCACTGTGCGAAACATGACAAAGTGTACTGTCCTGTAGGCCTCACGGCTGTTGACCGGCACTAAATAAACTATCTATCTATCTATCTATCTATGACGTGAGCGCCTGTAGACTACTTGGGGAACGGAAGGGATAATTCTTACGGGGCGCGTCCGACGCTCCTTTGTCTGAGCTAGGCTCTGCTCACTTTTTAGCAAGAGGTCACTATCAAGGGCTTGTGCCTTATTAATCGCATCGCCTATGACCTTTTCCGGATATTTCTGTTCTTTCGGGACTTGCCGTAATTGATCGATGTTTGTTTTAAAATCGTAGTTGTTTGAACATATACGTCTAAATCTATGAGCCTGGCTGTAAGGTATGCTATTTTTCGCAGCGCCGTGCGTGTCAGCTGTCATATAGTGCAAATATTCCTGACGATCCGTCGATTTTGGGTACAGTTGAGTGGCCAATTTGGAGTCATTAATTAGCACTCTTGTGTCTGGAAAGGCAATCCCAAATTTTTAATTATTATGTGTCAAACAAATGGAGTGGTGCGCAAACTTAAAAAGCTCTAATAAACTCGAGAAGCTCCTCTTCTGAATGCGACCAGATAAGACATTTATCGTGAATATACCTTTAGAAAAGTGCTTTGAGTGAGACGGGAAGATAAAAAGCTGAATTCAAAATTTCACATAAAAAAATTAGCGTAGTTCGGTGCCATCCTCGTTCCCATTGCAGTGCCGCTAGTTTGAAGAAAGAAACTTCCATCGAATTCAAAGCTATTTAACTCAAGCACCAGACGCCAGAGTGCAGCCACGACATGGTTATCTGGCAAACCATCACTCCTGTGAGCGCCGTACGCATTCACAAGGGCATTGTGAGGGATGTATGTATATAAAGACGACACGTCCAT
>JABSTQ010010925.1:0-213544 GCA_013358835.2 Ixodes persulcatus | reverse complement strand
GGCCTTGAAGGAGTTGCTGCCTTTCTACCTTTCTCTATTTGTCTCTCCCTCCCTAAGGTGAAAGCGTAGTAGAGGGTGCGCACTCGCGAACCAATCAACCGTAGATTTTTTATCGCTTGACTCCTCGCGGAAAAAAGCAGAAGCGTGATCGCGTAGTTTGACGGATGACGCATTAGCCGTTGACAATCTCGGAATACCTGTTTTCCGGACCTAGTTTGGAATGTGATGCGGAATACGTGGCTGCTGTGGATTCCGCTTCTGTAGTAAATGGTATTTTGTTCGAAAAGTCCTTCCGTATGTCGGCAACAAGCGATTTCTTCAAAGTCGCCCAAGGGATGCTTGCGTTGCGTTTAGTATTCGGTTCGGCAAATGACTGCTCGTGCAACATCAAGTTGAATCTTCACGGACACCTTCCTTCTGGTTTTTGTGTTTGAGTGGCTGCTCTGCCGTGCCCGTGTCGACATCCATCTCGGATCACACCTTTCAAGTCCGGTATCGTCATTATAAGTGCGCAGCAACCGACATCGCGACAATTCACCGTTCTTTTAATGGTACTCTACCGTATTACCCCTAGAATTAGGCAGTGTCTATCTCCTGGTAGCCGGGAGAATAATTTCCCCGAAATTCTACCAGCAGTCACCTGCCATTGGCTGTCTGAAATCATGTGACAACTGCAGGTCGAATACTGATTTTTTTTAATCTCCCTGCGTTTCGAGATAACACGTTTCACGGCCACCTTTTTATGGACACACGTTTCGTCGATATTAACGTTTGATCGACATTCGTTACGCGAATTGCACGCGGTAGGGGCTTTTCGTCGCGCGTTATTCCTGAGGCGCCTGCTCAGCGACCCTGCCCACCCTTTCACGCCGCTTCATGGTGAGTCTGCAGTGGCTGATTACAAAATAATAAAAAGCTATTCTGAGATTTTTACGAAACATCTCATGTTGATGAAACGGTCTGTCGATGAAACGTCGTTCGATGAACTCATTGCACCGCCATGAGGGGCGACTACTGGAAGAATTTCGAAGAAAGAATTCTGCCAGCTGCCAGAAGACTCTACACTACCCGAGAATTACCCCGGTTGTTGTTTATTTTGCAATCTTCTCAGTTGTACAACAGCTGAGTAGTACCTCTTCACATATTACAAATTGCTTAGTTTGTACTTGTCTATAGAATAGGCTGTGTCTAATAAAATTCTAGGAGATTTCAAGACAGACCCTTCTGTCTTTTTACCTTCCATTTTGCAAACAGCTTGGCGAGTGCATTCTCAAAAAGCTGTGCAAGTGCAACGATGGCCCAACATCAACACCAATGATTGCCAACATTGGATCGGGTGGCGCTTCTAGTACTGTCCAATATTACACCGGTCTTTGCCTATTTGGGACCACCATTGGCTGAAACCACGGTTTAACAATTGCCCAACATTGGCTGGATCGATGGTTGAACAGTGGCCAACATCGGCCCCAATGACTGGGTCAACGTTGGATAAGGTAGCTCCTCCAATACTGTCCGATATTGAGGCTGGTTTTTGCAAATATTAGGCCAATGTCGAACCAACATTGGTGTGCTGCCTGGCCTTGATATCGAAAATGTACCCACTTGCACTGATAAAATTCCTATGAAATTTTTCATTCAATATGCAATTTACAATTTTCAATATGTTAAATAAATGGAGTTTTTGTTGCACTTTCTGTAATATTCGGTGCCCTTTCGAAATCAGCACCTGGCACCCCCCCCCCCCCCCAATATCGATAATATGAATGGAACACTGGCCAGGCTCAGTATATGATCAGGCTTTTTTATCTTTTTGTGTGACATTCGTCATTCTAAAGTGTTCTTTTTTGTTAATTTACCAACACCATACAGCAAAGAAACATTGAAACGGGCATTTTCAAATTATTCATTTTATGGAATTAGCTAAAATAAGATGTAAAGACAAGAGCAACTCAATTATGTGATTATGCCTTGCATTCTACAAATAAAATCTTTGAATCTCTCATGGAATACCTCGGTGTGCACGATAGTCCCCCCCCCCCCCCCCCATTTTGAAAATATATCCGAGATACCGCACCGCCCTTACAAAAATGTTTATGAATTTCATTTGAAAGTTTATGGAGTCTACTCATTGTATCTTTTCGAGTCTCAATAGAAATGCAAATGAGTTTTGTAACGAATCCGTAAGGGGTTTACGAAAACTATTGGCTACCGCGTTCCAATTGAAGTTTCGACAAAGCTACCGCATAAAGTTTCAAATATATTTCATATAAATATAATTTGAAAGTCTATTGACACCGTTTCGAGTCTGTGTTGAAAAACAATTGATTTTTTGTAACGAGTCCCTAAGGAGTTTACGAAAACTATTGGCCACCGCGTTTCAATTAAGGTTTTGCCGTGCCACCTCATAAGAATTTCTAATACATTTCATTTGAAAGTCTAGATACACTGCTTTGAGTCTCTGTTGAAAATCAAATGTTTTTTTCTACCGCGTTGTAACTGAGGTTTTGACGTGCCATCTCAATAGGTATATTCCGACGAGTCGGAATATACCTAATGAGAGGGCCCATCAAAACCTCAATTGCAACGCAGTAGAAAAAAAGATTTGATTTTCAACAGAGACTGAAAGCAGTGTAACTAGACTTTCAAATGAAATGTATTAGAAATTATACTCCTAGCATGGGTTTCTAGATAGAGAGCTCTCAAATGGAAGACGGCAGTAGGTTGTATGATATGTTGTCCGGATGTAACCGCTGTTTTGAGGGAAGGGGAAATGAGTGCAAGTGTCACTTATATGTTTGCCTACATACGCATGCAAGGTTCAGAAAATGCCTGCATAAAACCGTGGGAAGGAGCAATAACTGGATTAATAAAAATGTGAAATTCGAGTGTATGGTGCACTGCCTTCGTGTCCATGGCGGGCCTTGTACTGCCTTCGTGTCCACGGGAGACCTTGTACTGCCTTCGCGTCCACGGGTGTACTGGTAACCTATAAAGAAAAAAGATGCGCAGTTACGCATTGATCTGCTCATCTAAACTTTAATGTCCGAGCAAGGTATCCTGTTCACAGCGCAGCAGTACCTCAGTGCTGAATCAGTATTACAAACCGGGACATCGGTCTTTTGTATGAAAGGAGGCAACTCAGAACACATGATACAAGCCATGGAAGTAGCACTGACTCGTTGCCTTAACAGGGCTGAGTTAGCGCTGCACTGTATGTGTGAACCAGCCTTAAATGCAGAAAGTCACATTTAAACTTCCTACATTTTTGCTCACCCAGGCACTTAATTTACACACTACCTTGATAGTTTAATGAGTGGCACTAATAACATTGTCAGGGGCACCATGGTGCAAAAGTAAATTTTGCCCCCGAGTCTGTGAGAATCAATCTCTCACTGTTTTCGTCGCCCGCATTGCAGTCTTTTATTTTGGCTTTTGACAAGGTCGACCAAACAGCGAGCAGATGTTGTCGCTTATGAAGTTTACCAAATTTGAACAGAGAGAAGTTATGACTTATAAGCATCTCGAAGAATGAATATAGCGATTTGGGCCAATTGGTTTATGATCGTAGACAAGCGCCGCAAAAAACACATGGACTATAAGTGGTGGTAAACACTGGCACCAGTGTTTTATGCCCACTTCTTGTCTCTGTATATTTTTTTTGTTTGTTTACTATCTTGACGAAGTATTTTCAATCACAATGGACAGGAACAAAATGGTAAGAGGGTTCTATGCAGATCATAAAGCAATGCTCCGAATGGGTGTGTGTCAACTGCTGCTTTCATAATCGATGCAATACACAAAGTTTGAATTATTGGGAGGATCGAGACATCAGAGGCCGAATTCAAAAAGCAAACTTACGATAAAAATTGCGTATGACAAAACCCGAGAAGAAATCCGTATTAACGAAACAGAATCGTCGCAACTTTTGTGTAACTTACAACGGAATATTACGACATCATCCAAAGTGTCTTACAAACTTCTTAGGGCAAACATGACCGCACGCCACTTGGCTATTTTGCCGCGACCAGCAATGAAGTTAGAAGCGTGGGCAAGAGGCATGTGGTTTGCGCACTGTTCACATGCATCCCTACTTGAAGCAGCATAAGGACAACGCTAAACTACACACGGAGGATTCAGCCGACGAGTCTGCCAAGCTGTCCATCCTGCCGGTTAGAGCTAACGAGGTGCAGGACTGCGATCAACGGCAAATAGATCCTTCACCTATGAATGGCGTGCACCTGATTTGTTGATCACTAGTGCCCCCTCATACTTCAGTTGTGATTTTCGAAGTGGTGGGCAGCTAAGCGACTCTACCACACAAAAAGGCACATTCCTGACTGGATGTGCCTTTTTAATGCGAAAGCATTATATATTCATGGACCGGAAAATCCGGCGTCCGGTGGCATTAACCGAGTGGTACCAAATGCCAA
Source organism: Ixodes persulcatus (assembly GCA_013358835.2). Lineage (NCBI taxonomy): Eukaryota > Metazoa > Arthropoda > Arachnida > Ixodida > Ixodidae > Ixodes > Ixodes persulcatus. The sequence continues at coordinate 209,114 of JABSTQ010010925.1, read as the reverse complement.
CAGAGGAATAAAAGAAAGAATCAAATGCGCTTCCACGGCTGAAATTCGATCACAGTGCTGCTGTGTGAGAGCCGGGCATGCTAGCTGCTGAGCTTTCTCAGCCGCTTTGGAATGTGGCATTACTCTCCCCTCAAAAAGAAGCTTGTCCCATTACGGCAAAAGACGGCATCGGCATTGATGTGCCCGAACGATGGTCATAAAAATATGTCCTTGGTTCGATGAAATCACACTTCACGTGACGATATGACGTACCGTAATGTGTGACGCCATATGATGCAACATAAAGATATTACAGGGGCACTTAGGTAGCCCTACGTAAATTCAATGTGAAAGCATTGCCAGTCCTAACAATACAGGGGAAAAAAAGGAAGTGTCGTTAGGAATGGCAATGCTAATTCGCATTCAATCCACAAAGGGATATGTACCTAAGTGCCCCTGTAATCTTTTGTGTGGAGTAGAGCTCAAATAAACGCCGTACGGTGCAGTATATCCACGATTAAGTTGCTGCTAGTCGTGAGGCTTAATGTTTTGCACCAACAATACCGTAGAGTTTTTCCTCGGTTGCGGCGAAGCGCCACTGCGCTACAAACTTGTTAGAAATTTCTGCATATGCGACCGCTTTCTTCTGGAAACCTATGGCGACCTGCCACTCACTTTTGGCCAAAGAACAGTGAAAATACCAGATGTGAAAACAGCCATAACAAGCATTAAAGAAATCAAGATGGGGGTCATAGCATTGGCTTCCCATTGTGGCGAGACTAGCACAGGATTTCAGTTACTACCGTTTATAAGACAGGAGTCGACGTTTTCTGGTCTATCTTGAAATCAAAGTTTGGTCTGGTTAATTTTGTAGCAGAAGGCCCCTGCTTTCCTGTTCGTGGGGTCATTTTCTCGGTTCAAAATATGATGCAGAGTCCTTCCCATAAAAATGCATGGGTGCCCGCTAGGACTCTTCGAAATGATTAAATTAACCGAGGTCGCGCTATACTCTGTTGAAACTCTCGAATAGCAGAAGCCCCTCCCACAAAGCCCTTCACTCTTTTTAGTAAGCAAACACTAGAGAGGAAGAGAGCCGAGAGGTCACCGCCATTCATGGCAAGCAAAGGGAATTGTGGGAGGGGCTTCTGCTATTCTATAGTTGCAACGGACTATAACAAAAGTTTACAGTACCATGAAAAAAAAAGACCAAGCATGCAGAGAAATTCACAGAAAGTGTAGCAGGGACAGAAAAGAAAAAAACTGCAGCTGCAATATTTACCCTTTAAATTTTCCTCGACAGCACAGCAGAGACGACATGCTGGTCGTCAGCGCCTGGAAGGCCACCCCCAGGCCACCCCCTTGTACTGGGAGCACATGTAGTCTGAAACAAACAACAAACAAAAAATTAAATGCATGGACTATCCGCACATGCTGTCATTTCGCTTCATTGGCCGCTGCAGAGAAAGCAAGCATGCACACCGTTGTCCAACCATGTCAACTGCTAGCCGAAACTTCCTGCCGCCAGGATTAAGATATTGCTTGCGCTATAAAAACACAATTACACACTACCCAGCTGGCACGCTGAAAGTTCAAACATTGAAGAAACTAGCTCATAAAACTTCAATGTAAGAGCTACACCTTGTGGACGGTACAAAAAAGTATGTTCAGTCTAAACCATGGTGCACTGCAAGGCTGCTTTACCTCAGCCAGTTTGGAACATCTGCAGTTTCATTCTTTTGAAGATATTATGCCTGAAAATTAATGTGACAAATTAACTGGGTTAAAATTTTTTGATCGACACCCGGCCCAAGTATACTAGTGGGTTAATTTCTAACTTACCATAATTATTTTCGGCATCCCGAAGGCGTCGCTTCAGGGTCCAGTTTTCATATCGGATCCACCTCACCCTCACAGCTGCAGCCACACGGAAATGTCTGCAAAGTTTCAGGCAGGGTTATTAAAAGTCGGCAGTTTCTCTCGAACATCGCTGTCACAAATGTTCTTGTTTGTCATTTTGTTCTGTTTAAGGGTGGTTCGGGGGGGAGGGGGGGGGGGGTTCAATTGCAATCCTCACGCACGTTTACCTGAGCGCCAAAGGCATGAGCTCGGATGAGACTAATGCCAGCCGAGCTTCAAACCAATGGTAAGAGGAAAACGAGAAGAAGGAAGTGGGACTTGGAGCGTTTCGGGTTGACCAACAACGAACCCGTGACAACCACATAGGTCATTCAACACACGTCCCATACCACTCAAACACTGTGTCGAACTGCATTTTGAAGTCAGTCCCACTTCCAACGGTGTATGAACAGGAGCATTCATTTCGTGGCATGCCTTGAAATGAATCGAAGTGACGCAAGCTGGGAACACACTGCTGCCGCTTCATTTGGAAATAACTGCGGCCCTCGGCTTGATCACATCACAGTTGCAAAATGAAAGAGAAAAAAAAAAGACGCAAAAAGGAACAACTGCCTTATCCAAAATTCTAACAGACAAATGTAAACCCAGTTCAATTCCAGAAAGTCAGGGGACCGAAGTTTGTCCAAACAGTACCATCCAGTCCACTTCCATAACTTCAAAACAAAAAATTGCTATCCTCTCGAACCATTTTGACTGCAAAGGAATATTGGCTCTGCATGAACCGAATTCCAAGGAAGTCTAACTTCTGAAATGTAATGAAGTATGATCAATGTAATCAATTTATAGTGGATAACATAAGTACACTGCTAGACCAATGAGACATTTTCTAAAGCAACGAACTGAAAGTAGCATTAGGAATTCAATAAGTGCTCTGTTGACATAAGCTACACTTTCTCGGGCCATACACAGAATGAGTGGCAACCTTTCATTATGCTACACACAGATCCAAACATAAGGACAAATAAAGCAAACCCAGCTACTTAAAAAAAAAAAACAAAAAAAAAACTAGCTTAACGAGCAAACGTGTGACGAGAAAATAGGGAGTTTTAGAATACGGGGCGCTACTTTACCGCGCGTTGCGGACTGCAAAATAGCGAGGATTGCGGCGAAGAGTTTTAGAATAGCGTTTCTCTGCCGGGGACCCCAAAACGCAAGCATCTCGCGCTTGAAACACCACCAAGATGTCGCGACAGCTTTTATTTGGAAGTTAGAACGTTATATCTTGAAAATTAAAGAAGTTTTTCATCTAGAGTAACAGTTTCATGGTTGTTTTATACTCAATGCCGTATGTTTTGTTTTTGTCACTGCCAAGCTGCTCTGTTGTACTTATCGAAGCCCAGACGATCCACTACCCAGTCATATTCACATGCCTGCCGCGATCGTAAGTAGACGCGGTTCGATAGCTTTGAGCTGTGACTCCAGCGATCCGTGGCGTTTTCAATACGCTTCGACCATACCGACCGCGCCGAGCGCGACTCACGCAGTTCCCGAGCGGGCGACGGCGTCGAAGACGCGATCAACAGAGATGTCGTGGGCGCCGGCTTTTGCGGTCTCACGCCATTTTCGAGAAATAACGGGCCCCAAAGCTCGAGTCCGAAGGCTTGTTTTGGGTCTGCGCATGCACAGCAGCGAAGACGTCATTTCTTTGAAGTTGCGGACGTTATTCTAAAACTCCCTAATGTTCACTTCCCATTCAAGGCGTCTGCTTACAATGCAAACTAAGAAGCAAGCTTACCAACTGCGTTGAGTTGCTCGTTCTGTCACGTCGCCGGTCTTCCGCGCTCTTCTTGAACATAATCGTCACAAGACGAAACTTCACAGATAGATAAACTTGATTAAATTAGCACATTTCCATGTCTAAAGGCATTTTCATCCCGCGAAACGCATGTATCCAACGCAACAGTCTCAACGGGCGCGCAATTATGCCGGAAAAAGAAAAAACAATGAACTGGTGACGCTGGTGTCGCTACCGATGGGGCGTCAAAGACGCGATTCTGACAATACGAAACCGAAAGCAGTAAAAGTTACAATACCGAAACCGAAACTGACCAAATCGCGATAGAGGGACGCCGTAATAATGTCTTTAGAAACTTAGGAGTAAAAGAGGGTGAATACAGTTATTATTATAAGCAGAAGAAATAAATGTGCAAATCATAACTAGCACCGACGTGCTATTAGTTTCGGGTGCAATGCAGTAGGGAGAAAATTTCTTTTTTTTTCTTTTTTTGTGGAGATTACTTTTAATTTACACTCAGCTTACAGTATTCTTTTAGTAAATTATTTTACTAATAATTTACTAATAAATTATTAGTAAATTACTAATAATTTACAAATTTTATTAGTAATTATTAGTAAATTACTCATAATTATTAATACTTATTAGTAATTATTAATAACTAGTAATAATTAGTAGTAATTATTAATAGTTACTCATAATTTTATTATTAGTAATTAATAACGAATAATTATTAATTATTATTAATAATTGTTAATAATTATTTTTATTAATAATTTTTATTAATAAATTTTCGGATGGCAAAAATGGTTTCAGCCCAGGCTGAAACCATTTTTGCCATCCGAAAATTTTGCAAAATAAGCGTAACACTGTCGCATAATTAACTTGACTAATGTACTTTTATACATGCTGGAATTCTAGCAACACATTCTTTGGACGTGGAACAGATATTTGCATCATTCAGCCTAGGCTACATTACACATGCATCAAATGGGCCGGTGTATTTCTGACAGGAACTATTTTTACCTCAGTTGGATGTCTGGCAAATATATGAGCTTCGTCCAAAAACAACTTTCCAAAAGTACAGAAACATGTTCCCATTGATTCGATTCTCAATTGTTGCGTCCAATATGCATTTACATCCTCCTGACAGACATACGTCTAATTGGTTCCTATTGCTCAAATATACATGCACAATTGGCCTAGGCATTCCTGTTTGCCCAACAAAACATTTCGTTTGACTGATAAAAATTCCTAATTGTCCGATAAAGTCCCTATGGGAGCAGAAGGTATGCCTATTGGCATTCCTATTCCTCTTTTATTTTCATGTGTATTGAATTTAAACAAAATGACAGCTCAGAGATTAATTAATCAGCCTAGTGTGTATTTCGTCTTGTTCTTACTGGTTTTTATTCTGTGGAAACTTGGGATTATGTTTCCGTGAGATAGTGTGAGAGTTGGTTTAAATTTTTGCGTGGTATTAAATCAACAGTTGCTACTTATAAATGGTTTGAAAAATGTTCTAAGCAGCACTCTGTATTTGTAATATTAAACAGCAGTGCTTCCCAAACTGTGAGGCGCGAACCCCAGGGGTGTCGTGACTGATCTAGCGGAGTGTCGCAAAACAACTGCTGGCTTGTTTCTTTTTTTTTTTTTCAATGATTTTAAATTTGTTAACTGTTAATTACCAGTATTACCTGAGAAACTAAATTTCAGATTCAATTTCAATATGTTACTGATAATGCACTGAGATGGTAAGACTTGTGGTCTAGCCAAATGCGAATGGAGGAGGGGGCGGAGTCGTGGCAGGATATATTTTATATTTTAGTGGATTACGCGCGTAGGGAAGTTTGGGAGCAGATGCTGTATTGAGTCATTATGTCTATCGCTGTGTCATTTTGATCGCCCGAGACAGTGTGCTAGTTGAGAATGGGAATAATTGAATATGTTTTGATTTCATAGAAGGGTTAATAAATGGTTAATAAATATGAGAAGTTATTGGATTGCAATTTGAACATGACTTGTTTTGAGGAGAATGTCTTCTAAATAGCAGGCAATCTGCATTCGTGATGATCTTCACCTTTACCTTTATCGAATTCCTCCACTGTGGATCAGCTGATGTCTATTGGGTGCCTTATGGTAGAACTCACTTGAGTATCTATGATAAACTCAAAAGAACTGATATTGCATTCTTAATGATAATACTCTTTTGCATGAGTAATCAGTACATTTATGAACTCAAAAAGAATGGATATTGACTGGGTAACGATAAAACTTGTTGGAATTTGTAAGGAGTGAACTCAAGAGAATGGATATTGAGTCGCTAACGATAAAACTCATTGCAATCTTTTTAATGAGTAAACTCAAAATAATGAATATTGTGCTCTTAGTGATAACACTCATCTGAATGTGTAATGAGTAAACCCAAAAGAATTTATATTGATTGGGTAACGATAAACCTCTACTTGAATTTGTAATGAGTAAATTCAAAAGAATATATATTGAGTGGATAATGATAACATTCATTTGAATGTGTAATGAGTAAAATCGAAAGAATAAATATTAGTTTTCTAATGATAAAACTTATTTAACGTTGAGTTTCTTATGAGTTTCATTTGACTCTATAAAAACACATTAGAAGCTCAATTGAAGCTCATTGTTCATTTTTGTAAGGGCGACACTACTTTAGTACCATAGAGTTTACTAGGGAGCAACTTGTAGGTAGATGACATGGCTTACCTTCACCATAAGTTTTGAATGGCAGTAGCCAATGTTCCAGCGAAATAAGTTCACCGTAAACGCGAAACACATAAAAGTGCACAGACGTACCAGGCACTTGTGCAGCGGTATCACGTACAAGGCTCGTACTCTCTTATTAGCTTGCTGGAAAATCAGCTTTTGCGATTTTCCAATGTGTGCTCTACTGAGAGGCAGTACGCACACCCAAATGTGGGAGCTAGTATAGACTCTGCACCAATAATTGTTAGAAATACTCACTGTTTTAGACGTGATAAACCAACTAGCCAAAGCTTCAGCATTAGTAATTTAGTATATCATGACACTTACCAGGAACTCAATAAAACGATAATATTTGTAAGAATATAAAAATATTAGCCGCAATAATATGCACTTTTCACGTTGATTTCTTTCTGCAAGTGACTCTTTCCTCAGGAGCCGATTACACTGACCGGTAAATAATTATGTCAATTTTATTTATCACACCAGCTCGCAATTTTGATAGTCTCCTGCTTGATATGAGCCTTTTCCCAAAGGCACACTATTTTAAAAATGGTGGCGCTCGTTCTTTTGAACCTCTTGATATGTAACTTCAGAAGTTGTTGAAATTGATACATTGTTTCAGCTTAACTTGGCAAATGGCGACAATTATATTTCCTTAGCGAAAATTTCAGCATCATAGGGAACCACGTGTCATTGTACTGTTTTATTGCGGTCTTCAGTGAAAGACGCAGTTGTTACAGCCGTTGCTACGTCGCTCTGAAGGCATTCGGGAAGTGGAGTTTTTGCAACTCCCTAGAATACGCTTAAATTAAGTGTAGTCGGTGCTGTGCGAATAAGCCGGGCCGTTATGCTTGCCACACACTCTGGTCACATATTGCCATGCGCGCCACCGAGCGAACACGTGCGTAGCAGAATGTTTACCGCGCTGGGTTTCGATTCCCAGGTTAGATTCCTGGAAGTGGATGCTACGTTTGTTTATTCTTTAAATTTAGAGTTCTCGTAAGTTCAGGATCCTTGTCGTCTGATTGAGGAATGAATGTTCTCCACACCAAACATTTTACGTCGTATCTTCTAGAAACCCATGCAGGTAAAGAAGTGCCCAGCGTGGCGCTCCGGGGCAGTGTTGCTGTACCGCTCGATCGTGCTACTCCTCCGACCTTCGATGCCTGCGACGCTACCTCTTTATATTTCTGTTCTCGGCACAGGTTCGCCAAATTAAGCGTTTATTTTCTGTCTATTTGTCGCCTTGTTGACTGTCTTTCGTGACATTTTGGTGGAGGTGAAGCGTACTCTTCCGAGTCCTCGCTGAGGAGCCCCAATCCTCCCCTCAAGAGGACCATCCGCAGGGACGACCAAGACCCGAGAAACCGCCGCACCCAAGGCCTACCACTGGATTTACGTTTTTGTCTCCCGAAACCAAACAGCCATCGAGGCCGACGATGGACAAACAGTCGTCGCAGACCCCGACCGCCACCGCCGTCGTATACCTACCAGTCACCCAAAGACTCCGGCGAGAAGCTGTGAAAACGGTACCTTGAACCCAACAAGGTGCTTCGTCGACAGGGAGATCTGAACAACGAGGTGATGGCCGACGGAACAGAGACTTCATCACTACGCCCTCCAGGACCAGAAATCGTCCACGTCGTGCGCCTCAAGCCGTACTACGATCTATAGAACTGTGAACTGCATTTCGGAATACGCTCGATAGGACTGCAAATTACAAGCCTCTGCAGTTTGCCAATCGTTTTGTTTGTTTTTCTGTTTTGTTTCCAGGCAGGAGCTTGTTGTCTCCTTTAGCCTGATGGTCGTCTAGGGCGCAATATTGTATCCACGAATGCGGTGACACTCTCGTTTGGATCGTGTGTACTTTACCGAGGTTGGCATTCGGCTCTTTCTATCACTGATGTTTTCTGATGAACGTGCGCTTCATCTCGGTCTTGCAAGCTTCACACAACGTCAAGAAGGATGGGTGGTGCTCTACCAGTATCTGCAAGTTCCTTCCACGACACATAAAGATTTTGGAGGTGCTGGTAGTCTGTCCACCCGCTGTAGCGGGCAACACGGACGTATTTGTCAATCCAGTCCTAAAAATTTTCATAAACCTCTCCGGAAAAGAGCACCGCAGCGTGAGGGGTGAAGGTCATGTAAATAACGGAGAAAGCAGCCTCGACTTCCTTCTACAGGTTATTGATCGTAGGCTTTGTCCGCTTCGACTTTCTGGAAGGAGACTGAACTTCGTTGCTCCTTCTAGTAGCGGCGTCAGGCTCGGGGTTCAGGTTATTCGTGGTCTATTTGCAGGGTTCGCTTTAGGGATTCTCTAGACTTGCAGTTGTTCTGCCGTGCTCTGGATTAAATTGTGTTTAAGGCGTCTCGAGGGTGCAAGAGGTGACGGCATAGGGTAAAGTACCCAGCAACCCCATCACAACACACGACAGCCGAGCGTGGCTTGTAACGTTCCAGAATAGCACAGATTGATCAAATAAATGACTAATTACTAGAGAAGTCATCCGCGACAATAATACAACATTGAATGAGGAGCGTTTATCGTGACCAGTGAAGAAGCTGAATTCCTTTAGTGTCTAGCTGCCCAAATAAACCCTCTCCTTCTGTGTTTCGACGACGGTCATCGACGAAGTGAACTCAAACGGGTGTTTTATCACGTTTATGCCGTTGAACTGCAACAGCTGTACTTCGTGAGAGTGTGTGTCTATGCCAGAATAATTTAGAACGCTACACACCATAATATAGCACGGCACGGGAACTATCAGTTTCAAGGCAGATCTTCGGTTCGCCACATAATCAAAGTGAGCCTTCGGTCATTTGTACCGAGCGGCACGACTACGCACTGCAAAGCACGGCTTACGCAATTTCAGTAGCTAAACAGGGTATCTAAATACATAGCACACGCTTCACCGCAAGCCTGAAACATTCATATGGTCAAAGAGTGTGAGAATACGCCGGGTTTAACTGTAACCTTGTGATACCCGTATCGATCTATGGATCCGAGAAACTCGGGGCTAATCATATATCTTTCTTGGAAATACCCCCGTTGATCGCTATCAAAATGCGGGCTTAAAATTCCTCCATTTTGACTGGTTATACCCGCGTCAGAGACCCCGCAGAAACCTGAGGTCGCATTCCACCAGATTTACATCACGATTACCGCATTTCAAATCTTCTCGCTCAGAAAAAAGTCAACGATGAAAGCACACGACAAGCTGCGCCTCTGCTGGTGACAGCCACTCTCTGGGCGCTGCCATCTTGCCTGTACATCAAGTATTTGGTTAAGCAACTTGACGAGAAGAGACATTTGTTTATGATCGAGGCGGCGTAAGGTGCTGGTCACTTCAGTGTGCAGACAGGAATCCTCGGTGTATCGCTCTAAACCTCTCTACCTCGTTGTCCTTTAAAGCAGATGCGTACATTCAACAAAAGTAATATATAAAAAGTAAAGCTAGCGCTCTCCCATATGGTGTGCAGGCGCTGCTCACTCAAATGCCTGGAACGAATGTTTTCCAAATATATAATTTGCATACCACCATGGTGCAATTAATGAACCCGATTGCTCTGGTACTATAATTTAAAAAAAAAAAATATATATAGCTCTTAGATCGAAACTTTCAGATGGAATGGTGTTTATTGGTGACCTGTTTGTAGCGTCCGGTATCCCCTAGAATTCAATACCTAACCCACTATTCTTCCTGACTGGTAGCACAACCCTGCGTTGACATCTGTGGGTGAACGGACTCTTCTGATATGATTGCGTAATTCATAGTTTAATCATTTTTGATCCGTCAACACTCTACACCAGAAAGGCACTTACACACGCTTTGTCAAGTGATACATCTTAGAATATAGCAAAAATCAACTATGAAGCTTCGATATGCATCCCTGCAATATTAAGAATTGCTTTGGAGACAGAAATTTTTAAATCCTGAATCTATTCTCGTCAGCATCTACGATTCTTCAAACGTCACATTGAAACTTTCGTGAAGGTACTCTAGACATTACTTTACGTCATGTGGTTTCCTGGGGAGAAGTTATCAGGTGAAGGAATGTGTTTATTTTTACCTTAACTTTCCGAACGACAGGAGCCGTCTCATTACCACCAGTTACAACGTTAATGCAAAGCACACAAAATGCACCGATGAAATAGAGGCTTGTTTGGCTCTGTCATGTACCACGTTCGTGCACTCTTACTGCTTGTTGGGGCCACATATTTCACCACCGGCCGATATCGGTTATATTAAGAGCCAGTACGGATATACAAAAAATGGAAGCTTGCAAAGAATACTCATTACGACCTAATAAAACACTCATCGTTTTAGCATAATCAACCAACTGCCCAAAGGTTTAGAGTTATAAAATAAAAAAATGCACCCCGGCTTGTTAGAGATCCAGGTATACAATCAATATTACTAGGAAAACTATATATTTATGATGAATCAATTAGAGACACCTAAAATGCCGATTTCCCACTTTTTCGTAGTATTTATCAGATTCATTGACTCTTTCTCTCAGGTCTTTTTTTATCGGCCATCGGAATGTTTCTTTTTTTCGTTTTTATCTGCCATCTGTTTAACCATCTCACATTCTCGATCCTCTCCTTTTTAAGAAAGGAAGTACAATAAAAAAGGCTTAGTGAAAAACAAATGTTGTATTTCTTCTTAACACGATTTTACACAACTTTCACATGTTATTTTCCGTTGTTTTGCCTTTTAAGATAAGCTTTAAATTTTCACCAGCCAAACTGAAATATATGACTCCATTACGGATAATCCCAGCTCGATAGCGAGACATAGTATGTCAATGTACGTTTGTATTGAGCTTTCCTCTGAAACGTACCGAGTCCCGTGTGTTTCTCCGTTTCTCTAAATGGCTAGCGAGAGCTGAAGTTTGTTAAATTCTCTAACATCTGCTCAAACTGGAGTGTAGTAAGTTCATGCACCAATTAATCGGTCCGACATGCTTCTTTGAATTGGGTGGATATTTGCTTTGAGTACTAGATTTCGGTTCTCCCGATTTGGTGCAGCACAATTGTTTCTCACGTATCTACGTGATCCATAAGATGCTTCAGATTCAAAACATGGACCTACATTATGCCATAAAGGAATGCTGAACCGAAATTTGGAGCTCACAAAACAAAGCCAGAGAGATAGGCGTGTCTCTTCGAAATTCGAAAACATCACTGATACAGCGATATCTCTAACGAATCGCTGTATATTTGAAACAGCGCGCGATTAAGCACGGCCGACGTGGCGGACGAGTCAATTCACGATTCTCTTTCCCCCTCTTCGTTTCGTCCTGTCGAGCTAATGAACCGAAGCGATGAGGACAGAAACGAGGTCTCCCCCCCCCCTCCCCTCGCAACCGTTAAAAGAATCGGACGTCATATTTTTCGCTTGATCATGCCCCCCCCCCCCTTTTTTTTTCCAGAAACACAGCCATCCGTTTGAGATAAGGTTGTATGAGGGATATTTTAGAGATCGTATCGCCCCGTTCAGCGGTTCTGTGGCCTTATTATGCGAAATTCATCTTTCGGTTCAGCATCTCTTTAAATAAGAAAGTTATTATTCCCCACAAACTTTGACCACACATTTTTTTCGTGGAAGTGTCCGCAGATAAATTCTAGTTGTTTCAAACACCTAAAATTAAAAAAAAAAAAAATATACTTCGCTTCAGGAGAATTGCACTCAGACCGTTTCTATTCTCTCCCGAGAACTGCGAAAAGTGGTTGTCGAAATATCACGCATTTTGTTGAGAGACCTACCACACGTTTGTGCCACATTGCTTTCATTGTTGCATCTTATCGCCTGATGTGACCTTACATGAAAGGCCGATGATTGTTTGTTTGACAATCGGTTCTCCACTTGATATTTATATATTTTCTTTATCCTGACCTTCATACATTGCTTGTCGTATTGAAAGTCAGGATAAAGAATATTGAAGCAGGAGGTCTTCTTCTTAGCCGTATTGTAGTTCTGTCCACTTCAACGAATAGAGAGGTGCAGCGCCGGACGGTGAAATGAGAGCCACAACGCTTGTTTTAATGGCCGTTTCTCTACTTATCAGGTGAGTGTTCCTTCATAATTAATATAAATATAACGCTGCATTTTCATAATTAATTCTATCGCTAAATGCGCAGATTTGTTAAAGAAAAATATATAATCATGAGCGTGATCGCACACAATCTATTTGATCGATGTATTTCGGTTTTCTTCCTCGTAATGCACGTTGAGGAAACATGCCGTTAGACAATTAATTATATTCCAAGGTTCGGTACAATAGAGTGCCTTAAAAAACTTTATTAAATACGCCGTTGATAATATTGCCAATGGTGCTTTATTGTTCATTGGCATAACATCAAGGCTATATGGTACGCTAACATAAATTTGTTTAAATAATGTAAAATTATGTCAAGTAACAGCTAGTAATTATAACTAGTGTCAATACCCATATCTCTGTCTGCATCACCGGGTGAAATAGAAGGCTAACGAAATTCAGCCGACGCGATTTTTAACTGTTAAAATAGCAAGCCAGAAAACAACGTTGTTTTTTTGTTCTTGTCGATGTCGTTTTTTAACGTAGGCTACAAAACATTTATGGCATTTCAGCATATCCCTCGAAACCGAAGTTACTGAAGAAGAAGTGCAAGGTTGGCATAGCAACATCAAGATTGAGGTTTATACTTAGCGACGGTGTTTGGTATTGTTCGCTTTGCTTGCATTCTTAGGTTCAACTGAGCGTGACTCATTCTCTTGTTTTCCGCAGTGCGAATTTAGTCGGCACATGCATACGTGGAAATGATGCCTACTACGAAGAGTCTAAAAAATACTGCAACAAACCAGTAAGAAGCGCAATAAATTTGTTGTTTTGGGCGAATCGCTATAGTATTTTATGATAATAGTCATGTCTCTTTAATATGAGCCCCGTTAATTAGGGTATTCCGATGTCTAGACATATATGTCGAATCCGTCCCCTCCCAATTTTGCCTCGTTAATATTGGACCACTCAGTCCGGACAATGGACAAGTAGTTTGAAGAAAACTAGGTGAATAAATAATTTGTTTCCCGTTTTCGTCTCGACAAGCTTTCTAAGAACTCCCCTCACTTTATGAACTAAATATATGACGAGCAGAGGTTTTCATAATAACAAGACATGACTTTACTTTGCCTTTCAACAAGAAATAACGTGTGCTATCGCAATAGATAATTTCGATTTATTGAAGGCGCAGTGTTAAGGAAGCTACTCACCATTTCATCGTCCCCGCATTTGTTTCGCATTTCTCCCATCCTTACGGGGATGGGAGAAGCCACGATTTATATAGGGTGATCCAAGTCACCAGGCTCGATCTAAAATGGGCCTTAAAAATCGACGGCTGCACGTAGCGATCTAAACTTTTCGTCAAAGGTGTATTTCACAGGTCGCTTTTTGTCTTGTACAGTGCTGTACGGAACGGCGTTCGAAGGAACGGCGTTCCTGGAACGCGTTCCATTTAGGTAACGGAGGAACGCCGCCGTTCCATTTTGCATCGGTGGAACTGGAACGGGAACTCGTTACATTTTTACTAGAACAGAAAAAGGAACGGAGTTCCTTTTTTTCGTTCAGTGGGGTAATTTTTATTTTATTTCTAAGAGGGAAATTCAAAAATTATAAAAACAATAACTTTACGAAAGAGCAGGATCTCGTTAACTTTTTGGTTACTTAACTTAGAGTTTAATTTGTGCGGCCCTCGCTTGGTAAAAGTCGGGTAGAGGAGAGGTAGTGGGTATATATTGTTTTTTGAGTTCCCGAGACTGCGGCACAAAACGCAAAACTTTTAGCCGAAGGAAACGACACAAAATGAGGGAAGTTTCAAACTCAGTTACTTTCTTAGCTTCCACGTATCCTCATACACACAGAAATCTGAGGCGGACTACAGCCATTAATAAACTTCCACAAAGAGACCTACTGTTACAACAAAATAACAGGTCACCAGACATCGAACGCACCCTTGTATCCCGAACATTGCTCACTTAAGTGATACACAATAAGTAAACTTTAGTCCTTCTCCCCTTGTATCCCACCTTCAAACTGAACAACGAATGCAACCTTCACGAAGAAGGACTTGTATTTTTCGAGACTGACCTTTCCAAAAGCCCTGCCCTCTTCTTCACTTGCTCGTCTTGCTGACAACAACATTGAGAAGCAACTCTTGTTAAGTTCGAACAAGGGACTTTGTTAGATTGAAACGTATGAGGTTGTTGTAAAACGCTCCTGCACTTTGGGGTAACAGTACATTTGGCTCATCTGAATCGTCCGCCATAAACGTGAATAAGATAAAAAGTTGAGATTTTAAAACTTGAATATAACAACCAATGAAACCTTGCTTACGCTTGTTTTCCTCTCCATGGTGCCCTTCCATCATGGCATTCAAATTCGTATGTTCCCATTTGATAAGGTAGATAAAAAAAATTCGTTTGATTTAATTAAATATGATAATCAGCAAAATGCGAATGTAAGGTGTATGTAACGATACGTTCCCTTTTTATACCGAAACGGGAACGAGCTCCTTTTTTACAGATGTAACTTGTAACGAGAACGCGTTCCAAAAATCAGAAGGAAGGAGGAACGAGATTTCGTTCCTTTTCTTGAGGAACGTGTACAACACTGGTCTTGCAAAAATACAAAGCGTAGCTCTCTTTTTGTAAAAGATAGGGCCAAAAAACTTGCCAGGGTCTACGGCGGGTGGCGACGCAGACGGCCAAGTCGAGTAGCGGGGTGTGTTCGTATTGATAGATGGTGTTGGCATCAGCGTCCGAAGGTCTAGCCGACCAGCGCAAGAAAGCAGACGACGCGCAGAGGAGATGCGTTGGCAGCAAAAACGTCGTCGTTGTGGAGACGCGTTTTTTTTCCTTTACTTTAAGTTTTGCTTTTATTGTGCGCATTTGTTTTTTACCAAGGGTACATTACAAAACGATTATGTTCATTTTTATAAACCACGGTAGTCGCGAGCCGTCGCGTAAAGGAGGTAGCGCCATCTATCAATAGAAACGCCAAACACACCCCGCTACTCGATTTGGTCGTCTGCGTCGACGCCCGCCGTAGACCCTGGCAAGTTCCTTGGCTTTATTTTTTACAGAAAGAGAGTTGCGCTTTGTAATTTTACAAGAAAAAACCGACCTGTGAAATACACATTTGACTAAAAGTTTAAATTGTTACGTGCAGGCGTCGATTTTTACGGTCCATTTTAGCACGAGCCTAGTGACTTGGGTCACCCTATATATACCGAGACAAAGCAGCCCTTGCTCTGTGTACCCCTCGTCTCCGGTGCCTTGTGTTTTGGTGTCGTTACCATAACACAATTATGCATAACTGAGAAAGCCAACATTCTATAGTACGTAATGCGGCTTTCACAAACTCAATAAACACCTTTGTAACGTTAATTCACATTATGTGCATCCTTTTATGTTCATACATCCTAGAAGAGTGGCATAGTCAAAATGCTGACTTTGACTGTTTTCTATACATTCAGCTTCGCACTTAAAAACAAGTTCTTACGCCTAATCTAACACTCGAAACTTGTAACAGAACAGTAGACACACATTATCAATATCAGGTAGTCGTTCTCCACTTGTCCCTTGGCATTTTCGTAGCAATCCCACCCCCCTCCCACCCATTTTTGCGACAACATAGTAAATAAACGACTGATGGTTACATATTCCGCAGTAATATACAGAATATTAGAGGGCGTCATATTAAAAACTAATTTCCAGCAAAAAAAAAAAAAAAAAAAAACGTTGATATGACTTTCAGTTGCAATAATCGGTGACCGACTGGGCTAGCTAGCCCACACCAGCTTGACCCATGTGAAGCGAAAGCTCGCGCTGCAGAACCCAGTTATCCTGTGTCCGCTCCCCACCGATGCCCGTTTCGATCCGGATTAGCATCGTACCGGCGTGCGGTCGTGTATCAGTACTGCGTGGTGCACGTTAAAGACCCCAGGCTGGCGGTTCTACTGAACTGGCTAAATTGCTCATCTACAGCTGAGAGACAATTCGCCGGTTGAAGTAGACTAAGTTCAGGCTGTGTAAACATACACACAACACACAAATAAAACAAATACAGTTTGTGTGCTAAAATATGTACAGCAATAGCATTAGAGCGTATGAATAATACGAGAGACTACATCGGCCTATTGCAAGACACTGAAGTAGTTTGGCATATAGTAACCTATTATTGTGTATGGAACATATATATTAGCAATATAGTCGGGGAAGTACTTCAGGAATATTTTCACACAAGAAAAAATCTAAAATGATCACATAATAAAAATAAATGTTTGTCTTTATTCAGTTCGGAATTTCAATGTAAGAATATGCCATCGACACACGCCGGTTTCTGCCAGTAGTTGGCGTGTGTCACGTGGGTTTCTCGTAGCCATCTTCCGTGGTCTCGTTTTTCTTCGCCGGTGTACGCATGGCGGAAAGCCACGGTGAGTGTCCTGCGGTTAGACTGAGAGCGCGTGCGCGAGAACTGCTCTCCGAAGACACATGCCCTCGAGAAACTTCGTTGTGGTAATGAGACTCAAGCGCGTGTTCGGAGTGTCGGCAGACTGAACCTGCAGCTCGGTGACGTTCCAAATGTAGAGTAAATTTATTAGTGTGCCTTAATGTTCTTCAGTTTATAGGGATGCCATCGTTTGTAGTACCCGATGCCGACAGCACGCGCTCACAGGGAAAATAAAGAATATTCACTGGCGGCCATAGCTGTGTGCGCGAATGCAGAGTGCGTGCTGACGGCGAGCTTCTACAGTTCTTTTGCGACGTGCATTCCGCACCATCAGGAGGCCGGTCTTAGCATACTATTGATGTGAGCTCGTTCTGAGCATGTGCTCTAAACAGCACCCACAAATATGGCGTCCAGTGAATACTCCCTTTACAAAGAAATCGCAGGAAACAAAATGTCGCCGTAGCACAGTAAGCGTCACGAGCGCGTGCAGGAACACGCTTTTTCACGCGCTTCACAACAAAAAAAAAAATAAAAATAATCGTTCGAAACAAAATGGCCAGATGTCATCACCCCAAGCAAAGCGCACATGAAGGCACCCCAAAATTTATATGAACATTTAGTTCATGCATGAAGCAATCGCAGTCGTTTTTGAGTCTTACGCAACGACAGCCGCTCCAGTTTGCACCTTTAAAATAAAAACAACATACGCTAAGTGCATACACACCCCGTATGAAATGCAAACTATTTCACAATTTCACCGATCATAAGTTTTCAACTTAGCTATGTGCAGGAATATGCGTTGAAATAAAAAAAAAAATTACTTCAGGATGTTACGATCGGACTCTAAAGAACGCTTCAATTTGGAACGCGTGCACTTGGCGAACTTTAGTCACCATCCTCTTGCTTATCGCCATTCGTAAGTTATAACGCAAAAGGCAAGCGAGGAGAATAACGCACAATCATCTAGAAGCTGTTCGCTTGGGAACTCCTGCGTATGACTGAGTGTTTCGCGAGTGCCGATGTCACCCGGCGACTTTGCGGTACAAAGTAAATATTTAACCAAATTTTACCCGTACTTTTCTTGTTTTGATATCCACTAAGGCGAAGCTAACCATACATATTAACTGCCTCGAATCACGGCTTTGATCATAGAATCCATAACAATCGTGGTCGGAAAGCAATTTCCACTCCTTTGATGCATCGCTTTAAGCTGAGTGCGTCTGTAATATTGGGGAAATAAGAACAAAAGCTAAGATAAATATCGAATATATTACAACTAGTATACTTTAACGGAAGTACAGCTACGAATGTGCGATGAAAGCTCTAAAAAAGGCTCTCCAAATTTAAACACAAAAACTGAAAACCCGTCACCCTGGTTATAAACATGTAAGGATTATAAAATTTTAATGCGCTTCCTGTAGACAAATAAGAAAATTCTATGGTATTTGCGTCCTTTCTGTCATTTGGAGCAAGTGAAACATTTTTCTAATCGTTTTACCGAATGCTAAAACTTACATATGAACTAAACATAACCAGAATTACCAAGACAGGAGGTTCCCTATGTTCCCACCCGTTACAAAGATATATCGTTTTTGCACTATCCCAGCAGACTGGCTAAAATTTGCCTGAAATTAAAATGAAAAATAACACATTAATAATAATCCGGCACTTCAAATATATCTCGCCACGTCGACGTTTGGCCTCAACCGCCAACGACCAGATAACCCGTCATGGCATTTGCTGCAGGATAAAAAGCCACTCCGCGATATTTGTCTTAAACAAAGGTTAAGTTACTTAGTCGTCGGCACTCCAAGCATACCCTCCAACATTTCTAGCTTATTTTGGGTAGAATCTACACTATTTATTGCGATTTTAAGAGATGCAAAATATTAATGTTTTAAGAACGGATGCCTTCCCACGTTCAGTTGCAGGTAGGGCGAATGCGTGGAACATCATTTCTCCACTTGATCTTGAGTTAACCTGTCAAATAATCGCTTCTGTCAAAAGAAAGTGAATAGGACCTCAACTCAACCAAGCGCTTCAGTGATCAAAATAAGACTGACGCAACCGACGCTGTAAAGCAGGCGCAAATCTTAGAACGAATCGTGGACAAGCTGACCTATAGCTTGAGGTCCCGGTCATTCGTTTAGAAAAATATCAACGCAACACCTTATACATAATGTAATAAATATGTTTCTAAACACATTAAAGCATGGCTTCCCAAGCTCTGCTACTCAGCGACCCATCAGATGTGAGATATTCCGTCGCGACCGCCTCCCAAATACCACACGCTTTTTAAGTACTGTACATAAACTATAATACCTAAAACTGTCTTGAAATTTCAATCGAAAATGCATGAATAAGCTAAGCTAGAAACCACTGCAAAATTAAAATTGAAAAGAAAAACATCTCAGCAGGGGTGACTGCAATCAGTGACTAAAGTGAGCTCGTGTGTAAGACCTCAGTTTCTCAAAACGAGACCAGTGTTTCAACCCTGCCACTATCAATTTTGGTTCATCAGTTGAGTTGACACCTTTACTTTGCTTCCATGAGCTCAATCGGGTAAAAGTCAAACTTCTGTTGTGTTCATTTTTGCTTTCGTTTAGCTTCTCAATCCGGCTTGCGACCGCCCAATCAGTTTGTAGCAAACATCCTTGGGTCGTGACGCACAGCTTGGAATACATAAATTAAGATGTTCAGGCTGCGTTTCTCAAAGAATTTAGAATATGAGTTGTCAGTACTCCTTTTGACATAAAAGCATGTTCGGAAATAACATGCATGCTGTGAATAAATTCCGCAGTTAAGATTTGCCGGGTTTAAGAGGTTGAGTGCTGAAATGGAGGCGAACAAAATTAGAAGTCGCATTGATCAGCGTGCAAGATAGACAGTCAGTAGTTATAGTCAGCCGTAATAAAAAAGCAGCGTGCATGCAGTGTCATTAGATCAATGTTTTCTATTTCTCCCCATATCAATATATCACCACCAGTCATGTACTTTTTTGAAAGGCACAGTACATCATGCAAATAAATCCTTCGCACGGGCGCAATTCATTTCAAATCAAGATGCCACCTAGTCAGCTATCCTAACTTACCTTTTAGCTAAAAAGGTGTTTTATTAAAGTTCGCTGGCAATGTATTCCGAACTTGCGTTCTCCACAAGGAAATGTGTTAAATAATGTGGAATAATCCGAAGGCTTCCCATTGCACCAGATTCACTCCTGGGTATATGTTATCTTATTCAGAGCAAGTACAAAGGTTAGGTTAGTAGTTGCAGTAAACGAAGATATGTGTTGTGTCCTCATATCCAAAAGAACACACAACTTCTCGCTTATGTAGAAGTGTTACGGTGCCCACAAAATCCCTTCTGTGCGAAAAAGTATTCTCCAAGTGCTCCTTTTTTTTCTAATTTTGAATGCACGTGTCCAGAATATCGTTGTCTTTATTTCTGGTTCTTTATGTGTGTAAAAAAAAATTAAGTTTGAAATTTAAATTTAATAATATTTGATTTACCTGTCATGGTAACTGTATACTTAGTTACAATTATGCTTTTATTTTTTCAGTGTCCACAAAATCCATGTGGTTGGCCTTGTTCATACTGCAAGCGGGATGCTTACTGGGAAAAAAAGATGTGCAAAAACTAATAAATATCTTGTTTACCTTTATAAGTTTGGAAAGTTCCACACAATATATTTTGATTAAGAACCGTTTGTGATTCAGGGCCGGGCACCCAAAATAATTTGGAAGTCATCCTTCATCAGTCTTATTTTAGATGGCTTTAAACGTGCAATGTATAATTTAAAAAAAAAAAATTCAGAGGGAACTTCAGATTCCCGATTTTTTCGCAGATCAGTGTCAGCCCAAATAAAGTCATTGTGTTGACTGTACTCTAACATGACAGTTAGACAACCGCTATAACCTTGCCTCCGAAAGTAAGGTTCCTTGTGTGTCAGGCCCTGTACACTAAAACCATAGTTTAAAAATAACCAACTTCACGGTGAGCATAAATACAAAAAGACAATGCCATACCAAAAAATAATAAAAAAACTTTGTGCGTGATGAACGCAAAACAATTAGAAAGATAGCTATTCGGCGTAATTGAAAACTAAATGTCATAAAGCACTAAAAACATTCTGCGTCCAATATTAATTAATATTCCTTTTTATGAAGCAAATTTAAAAGTGTAGATATTCATGAAAATGTAGTAAACCAAATCCAATGTTTCGAGCATAATTATAGTTCCATAGGCGTATTTGCATATTTTGCTTATAGTTCAGCCACCAGCACAAACGTTTTTAGTATTACGTTAGAAAAAAGTATAGTTAGATTAAATTGAAGATGTATACACCCACAGGCGGCGCGCTGGCTCGAAACACGGCAGGAGAGTTCCGCATGCGCAGGAGGAGTGTCCGCAAGAGCGGCCGCTCTCGCCGTGCTTTTCCCCTTTGCGACGTGGGCTGCACTTCCGCTAACCGAAGGTACTCCGGCGTTCCTAGCATTTATTTATTGTTTCTGCGTCGTATTTGGTTATTTGTTATGTCTGACTATTAGCACTCGATGCCAGAGCCTGATAAGCAGCGACACCGCCGGAACCTGCAAGTTGACGGCGTTGGCTTCGAGGATCCCTACGCCGTGAGCAAGGACCACTGGTGCTCCGACGCCAAATCGGCCAAGTTGCTGCCGTCAACCTCGATGGCGCACGTGATCTTTTCGCCGAACTAATTTACGACCGACACGATGGAAGCGTACGCGTCTTTTGATGCCTACGACTACTTCGAGTTTGGCAAGCACGGGTTGAGAGCTATGCGCGCAATATATCGGGAGTCGTTCGTGTCGTAATTTCACTGCACTTTTTTTAACGCCATAGGCTCAGTACGAGATTGCGAGCTCTGGACGCCTCAAGGCGCCGCTTTGTGCATCGTCCGAGTCAAGGTCCTGCCGCCGCAGCGGGCAGGTGCTATACACCCCACGATGCCCCGGTGCAGCGAGCAACCCAGGAACTCTTGGGCGGAAGCTAGCGTGCAAACGCCTTTAGAACGAAGTTCGGGTGGTCTGGATCGGATGGCGGTTTCAATACGCACTGGAGTGCATCGGTGCTGCGAACAAAAATTGCGGCGGAAGCTGCGCACTTACCTTTACTGAAGGCTTGCTACGCAAACTATTCTGCAAGCGAGGCGACCATTTGTTTGCAATCAACGCAGATTATTCATTTTCTGCGTCTGTCAGCGTCCTCCGGGAACTTGTGGAATCTTATTCCACTAATTTTGCAGTAGCTTTGTGGTATAACCAACAGCCATGCAGCTTTGCGACATGCCGAAATGCTGCATCGCACATCCAAAGGGCCCGCTGTTTTGCCCACACCTGGCCCGCCTGGCCGATCCGGCGCCATAGCAGCGCCTCCGCAACTCAGTGACGTGAATCCCGCGCGTCCGTGTATACGTGATGTACCTAACGCAAATATTCTTAGCTTCCGAACAGGTGCGCTGGAAGGCGGGGGGCAGGGGTGGCCAAAGTCCCCTGCCCCCCACCTTCAGGGGCTCAACGGCACCTCAGTCTCCCCCCCCCCCCCCCCCCCCTCCCCCGACGGCATGATAACACTTGGGGAGGAGGGAGGAAAATTCCAGGCGCTCATCAGGACGACGTCGCGTATGTCCATGCCAGATAAAAGCCACGGAGCAATAGGCTGCGATCACGCAGAGAGCACCCGTGTGTAAGTTTAGAAAGACTTATATACACTGTTAGCACGTCCCGTGTATTTGGTGAATATTTGGGGTGAAAAAAGCGCTATTTACACAAATTACCATAAATTTACACGTTGAGTAACGGATAACTCGTTCACAAATCATGCGAGGTTGTAAAAAACGTGTTTTGGTTCGGTCATACACGCACAACCGTGTAGCCGACCTCAAAAACGCGTATCACCCCCGGCGACGACCGCAGCATTGCCGGATATCAAAGCACCGGAATGCTTGGGGACACACTTAGAAAGGACCGTTTAGACAAATGCCGCGGACAGAAACATGTCTCGGAGACGGATATGCACCAAAACTAATTGCGCCATGTCGCAGGACGTTGGCGAAACCCGCGCTCACCGTGCTCGGTGCCATTTTCTGGTCGATGGCAATGCGGCTTCCCTCATGTCGCCCATGTTTGTATTTAATTTAGCGGTCTTGATAATGTTTCTTACACACCACAAATAAAGTTGTGGGTCTAATTATTCGTTATTAAAAAGTTAACGTGGATGTAAAAAGCGTGTCCTCGATCTGAACACGTGACATCGCAGTTGGTTTCGTTTTGGCTTCAACCTTCAACTGCAAGCGATCTGGCCACGGCGCAAGCGCAACGCCGATGTACGCTGGAAGCTAGAGCCGGTTTGCTTTCGTTGTTTTTGGTTGACCGGAGAAAATCTAGCATCAACGCATGGCGCCGCTATTGTTTTGGTTTGACGTGACGCGAGAAGCTTCGCATTGAGCATCGCAGTTTGCGAGCACATAGCGAAGACGTGAGCGGAGATGTGCCCCTGTGATGTTCCCGGAAGACGGAAAGTATCATTCGTAATCGTCGTGTGTGCTTTGAGAGCGAAGGGAGTCACAGGGTCAACGAGTGCGCAACCACAAGCCAAGGCTCACGACAGCGCTGCATTGACTTCGGCGATCTCGTTCTGTTTGGGGCAACACGGCGATGCGAGAAAGAGCCGAAACGTTCGTGGTGTGTGGTGCGGTGCTTGGAGGTAGAAATCCACACTAACGCGGACCTCAAATTGGTTGTTGTGGAGTAGAGGTTCAGTCCCGTCATCGTCAGCTGATCCGGTCCAGCTGGTCCGGGAGGACGCAGCGAGCGTTTTTAAAAGTAAATCTTCCTTCGTTCCGTTTCAAAATGTGGAAGATTCCCGACGCATACCGTGAGTAAAACGCTCCGGGCGTTTTCAACAAAATTATGTCGTTTTAATTGAACAATGGTCTTCGGATCGTTGTCCTAAATCTGCCGTTTTTATGCTTCGTGTTGTTGGACTGCATTTGCACAGCGACGGGTTTGCACAGCGACGCACACCGCTCGAGTAGATGATTCGGTCCTGCAAACGACCGGTTATACAAAATTTCAGGGAAACATATTTTCCAGTAAATCTCGTGTGACTCGTGTGGGTTTGTTGCGCTCATCATGCGGTGTGAATAAATTAGGGCAAGATTTCCTACCTGCCCACAGACGCATGAACTGAGACCATTTCTTACGTAGTGAACACAGTGCTTTTTCTTTTCATTGGGAAGAGGCGTTGGTGCATTTATTATGGTACAATCTTTGAGAGTTGAGAAATCGGGAGAGCGAGCAAGATTTCCCGACTTCGTCTCTTTTCCCTCTGGCGCTGCGCCTAGTTTAAAGTTGCAGTTTCAGTAGACATACCTACTAGAAGGTACAAACTGCTCTAAAGCAGGCGAAAGACTGGTAAGACAGGACGGTGCGGACTCCGTGTTTTGCGCTTTTCGCAAGGGGATTGGGTAAATGCTTTTGCGAGGTACGCGGAATATGCAAACGATTTTGTTATGCGCGTTGTTTGCGTCTCCAGCAAAACGACTAAGATGATCTACAAAGGCACAATCACAAGCCAAGATTTACGATAACAGTGCGTTCACTTCGGTGGTCCGTGTAGTTGTATTATACCTGCAACACCGTGTCATGACGAAGAGCTGGAAATGGTCACGGTTTGTGCTGGGCAACCGGTTGACAGAAACCCGCATCGCCCGCATCGGCACCGAGTGCGCTTGGGCTGTTGATGCTCAAGCCTTTCATCCGCCGCTTGTCGCCAGCTAATCCTGCTGCTCGACGGTGAGGAAGCGGCGAGAGTGACCTCTGAAGAAAATGTAAATCCTCGTTCATCCAGTTTTCGGTGTCAAAGTGGGGAAGATGTCCAACGTTTACTGAGGGCGGGAACTACGAGCGGTTTGCCTTGCTTTTATAACTGAAACCAGAGCAGCGAGATAACTGCCTTACGTACTCCAAAATGACGGAAACAATAAGTTTCAACAGGTCGAGCACGTCACCGCAGATGTAGGCGAGACGGTGCACACTGTTTAAACGCTTGCAGTATCCACGAGTGCTACCAGAAAAACGACAACAGAGAAGGAGCTCGCGATTCAGCATAATGCAGTGCCACAGGCCCGTGAATTTTCAATGTTCGGGGTAATAGCGGTATAAAAAAAATATTAAAAAAAAACGCATCAGCGCCACATTAGTAATCACGAATAACACCGGTCACAAACTCCCAAGCCCCACCGCTCCACTCGACACCGACACGACATACGACAACAAACTGCATCAAAACGCCCCAAAAGTGAAGCCGTCTGCTCCCGTACGCGTACTACAACTAGCGGAAGTGAAGTGTCGGGCGTATGCCCTTCACAAGAATATATAAAAAATGCTTTGCGCAAGGATAATTTCCATTGATTATTGAATACATAATGATAAAATCTTAATAATTTGTTTTTCTATCTGATTCAAACTAGTCGGACTGCTCATAACACTGGTTGAGCATGAAAATAACAAAACTTTTAGCTTTTTCATGGCCGGTTTTTCGCAACGGACTAACGTTACAGATTTTGTCTCCATACTTTTTAATGCAAGCAGTTCTTACATACGGCTGTCCATTGTGCCGTGTTTTTTTGTCTTCTTCTATAAATCTGTAACGGTCAGCGACCAAAGAGCTTACCCGCACTTTTTCAAGCTTATATACGCCGCACGGAGAAAAGTATGTTAGTTGTAAGTGTCGGGCGCAGTGTCGGTGTTGTGTTTGTGTATGTGTCGGTGCTATGTCCTACGTGGTACTCGTGTTGTCTCTGATGTATGTAGAGTTGCTGTCTACTTGTGATAGTTCTCAGCGTATTAACAGACTCCTGATTGTTTTTTTTTCACTGGCTGCTAGAAATCCCACTAGGTGGCGCAAGTTACCGCCCACCCCAAATAGTTTTCTCGAGTTATTTATCCATGTAAGTTCGGTATTCGTTTTTCTGTCTAGCGGTTCCGTGTTCCGTCTTAGCTGCCGACGCCACCGACCGCCGACGTCGCACGTACGTACTTTTGCACATAGCTGCGTCCGCCGCTTGGAGACTGTTTACTGTCTATAAAAGACATCGAACGAGAACAAACGCGTCCTGTGTGCCTTCAATTCGGCTGAAAGACGCGCGGCTCGCTCGGCTCGTTTCTCGCCTGTTCTCCGCTGCTGGCCGCCATGTTTCATAAAGAACACGCTGAACCGTGTTTCTCGGAAGGCAGACACGGTGTAGCGTGTTAAGTTTACACGGCACCTCGTGTGTAGACGAATAACACACATGGCTGCGTGTAAAACGAGCACGTTTCGACGTGTCCGCTATGTAACAACGGTTTACACGACTGGGCGTGTTATTTTTGCTAACAGTGTACGTAAAGACAGGGGACGGGACAACACAGTTTCTTGTTAATGGTATACAGTATCCACCCGTGTGCATTGCGTTTGCGTCCTGTTGCCAACATGGTATCCTTTTCTGGATGAGTGTATATGTAAACTAGGAAAATATTATATTCCCTTAATATGTAGATTACTACAAGATCAATCAACAACTGCTCGCTGAAAATTTATGCTCTACAGTTTTTTGTTAATGGTATACAGTATCCAGCAATTAGAAGGAACAAGATGGCCACCGAGTGTTCGCATCGGCACCAAGGTCCGCACTTTCGCGGTGCGGCGTGCTTAGCGCGCTTCATCTGCAGCGCCATCCTTCTGCAGTTCCCGAGACGCCCTAAAGGAGATACCCAGCCGGTCTCCCAAGGTCCTGATATTTCTTCGGCTGTGCAAGGGTCTCCCGTCCTCTCCAATCAGTCAGGCCTAACGGCCACACCAAGCTACAGGGCAACCGGACGTCACATACGTGCTCGGTGGGTCATTCTTCCCCCACTGTGTTCCTCCGCGGCACCATTGCCGCCGACGATTGTGGCCCGTCCCTCACTGGTCATCAGTGGTGACGTTGCACCGAACCCTGGTCCTGTGACGGTCTGCCGGCGCTGTGATAGGCGAATTCGCGACACCCAAGCTGCTCTACGCTGTGATTCCTGTGATCACTGGCGTCATTGATCATGTGTTTATATGACTCTGCCGCAGTACCGCAAGCTCGGCAAATCTTCGGATCAGTGGCACTGCATCCCTGCTCATCCACAGTCTTTGACGATGACCTTTTTCAGAACCGTCCCTCAATGTGGCAAACGCCTCAACAGTCTGCGCCCCCTAAAGCTCCATCCCCCGTAAAGCTACTCGCCCTCTCAAAGCTGTTGGGTCTGCATCATATTGTCACGAATGACAATTGATGAGGCGATAGTAACTGAGGAAACTAAACGTTTAATGGGGCAAACCTGTGCCCCCTCCCCCCTCCCAAAAAAGGGAACAGAAGAAAGCAAAGCGTCGCGGGCGTCGAAGTCGGCGTGACAGCAGAGTCGAACGCTGGGGCGAAACGGACTCGGGCTTGCCACGCGGAGCCCCTATTGTACACGCGTGGGCTCCTGGACTTCGGCGAGTAGAACATTCTAACCTCGAATTAGCAACACGGTTCTCGAATTTACCAGAACATAACATTAGAGTCAACAAAAATAGGTACCCGCGGCCAGGAATCGAACCCTCACTTTCTCCGTGGAAGGATAGCGCGATAACCATTAGGTCACGGCCGCGATGCCTACTTGGCCAGCTGCGGGAAGCGGCATTACTCCCCCTTTAAAAAGTGCATCGGCCCGATGCAGCACAAAACAAAAAAGTAAACAAAAAATGACGGCAAACTAAAGAGTCATTTGGAACACATAAGGTCCACAGTCCTATCGAGCGTAATACAACTTCAGACGCACGACGTTGATGACTTCAGGTCATGGTGGGCGGTGTGAGGATGTTCTTGTTCCGTCGGGCATCACCTCGTAGCTCAGCTCCCCGAGGCAACGAAGTACCTTGTATGGTCCAAAGTGCGGCTTAAGCAGTTTGTCACTGAGGCCGCGCCGACGGATGGGCGCCCACACCCACACCCTGTCTCCGGGCTGGAAGTGGACGTCCCTGCGACGAAGGTTGTAGTGGCCCGCGTCGACGCGTTGCTGGTCTTGAATCAGGAGTCGGGCGAGCTGGCGGACTTCTTCGGCCCGTTGAGGAACCACCTGGGCGTCGTCGCTCTCATTCTCAGCTGGCCCATAAGGCAGCATCGCGTCCAACATGGTCGTTACCTTCCGACCATGTACCAGCTGGAAAGGTGCGAATCCAGTGGTCTCTTGAACCGCTGTATTGTAGGCGAACGTGACGTAGTGCAACACCTCGTCCCACGTCTTGTACTCTACGTCGACGTACAAAGAAATCATGTCGGCGATTGTCTTGTTGAGTCGCTTCTTCAGCCCGTTTGTCTGCGGGTGGTATGCAGTGGTACGACGATGGCTGGTGTGACTGAGCCGGAGGACTTCTTGGGTAAGCTGTGCCATGAACGATGATCCGCGATCTGCAATCAGAACTTCGGGAGCGCCGTGCGGGTGGACAGTGGACTCGAAGAAAAACTTGGCGACTTCAACCGCAGTCTCTGAAGGAAGGGCGTTCGTTTCTGCGTAACGCGTGAGATAATCTGTGGCAAACGATTATCCAACGGTTTCCCCAGGGTCGACGGCGGAAAAGGACCAAGCAGATCCATTCCGATCTGCTGGAACGGTGCAGTTGGCGGAGGAATTGGCTGCAGAAGACCTGCCGGCTTCGTCGGCTGTCTCTTGCGTCGCTGGCACTCGTGTCAGGATCGGGTGTAGAGGTGGACGGTTTTGGAGGGCTTGGGCCAGTAATACCTTTCACGAATACGGGCCAGTGTCCGGTTGTATCCAAGGTGTCCGGTCGTCGGGTCGCCGTGACATGCTTGAAAGATCTCCTCCCGAAGGTCGGTCGGAATTACCTGCAGCCACGGCGAGTTGTTGTCCCCGAAGTTCTCTTTCTAGAGTACACCTTTTCGAATGGCGAAGGTCGGCAGGACTCGTGAGAAAACACGGGGCACGGTACTCCCACGCCCTTCCAGGTGCTCGATTAAGGCGCGCAGTTCCGGATTGTCTTGTTGACGTCGTGCCATGTCGTCGGTGTTCACTGCTCCTAGGAAGCACTCGTCGTCATCGTCGTCTCTGCTGCCGGAAGTCCACGCAGAACCTAAGAGTTCCGTTCTTTACCAGTACGATTGGAGAGGCCCATGGACTGCTTGAAGGTAGGATTATGTCGTCATTCAGCATCTCTTGAACTTGCTCCTGGATCACCTCCCTTTTTTTTTCGGAGACTCTGTACGGCGATCGATGCACGGGGCACGCGTCGTCCTCGGTAATGATGCGGTTTCTTCGCAACGGCGGTTTGGCGCACCTTCGACGGCGTCGCAAAGCAGTCGCGGAATTCGGCGAAGAGGTTAATAAGCTGCCGTCTTTTCGGGCCTGGAAGCTTTGGGTCAATGTCAAGCTGCGCTGGCGGCGTAATGTCCTGCTGAGGTGTTGAGGATTCAGTAATCGCGGCGATTTCTGCGAAGTTCCTGAGTTCCTCGACGTGCCCCTCGGCTGCACGTTTCGTGAGGTGTTGCGATTCTTTTCGGAGGTTCGTGATGAGGACCACAGTGTGGCCATCCTAAAGTTCAGCTACTCCTCTTGCGACGCCTATTCCTCTTCCCAGGAGAAATTGAAGGTTTCTTTCCAGAACAACTTTGCTGCAGGTGGCTGCATCGGTCACGACGGGTACGACAACACTTGATCGCGGCGGCAGGTTCACGTGGTCGACAGCGATTCGGACGGCGGCTGACGCTGTTTGGGGTATCTCTGCTGGCGGAACAGGCGTTCGCAGCGTCAATCTGTTCTCACCAAGGTCGAAGACAGCGCCGTATTCGGAGAGAAAGTCCATGCCGAGAATGACGTCTCTGGAACAGTCTTGTAGAACGACGAACTTAGGACATGTTTCGCCGTAAATTTCGACGCGAGCAGGGCACGTTCCGACAAGCGTGATAAAATGTCCTTCGTTGGTTCGAGTTTGGGGTCCATCCCACGGCGTCATGACTTTTCGAAGGCGGCGAGAGAGACTCCCACTCAAGACTGAGTAGACTGCTCCGGTGTCCACGAGTGCTGATGCGTCGTGGCCGTCAATGATGACGTTTAGGTTGTTGGACACCGTTGCAGGGGCGTCGTTGCGATGCGTGACTTCGAGAGAGTGGGAGCACTGCGGCGTTCTTGGAGGCCCTTTATTTCGGTCGTCCTCAGCAACGCACCTCCAGGTGTTGCCGCACTTAGTTTTCCCGGCGACGCAGCGCAGACAGGCTCTCTCGGTGGGGTCGTGGCACTGGAGACGCTGAACGTCGTGGCAATGGAGAGCGGGATTCACGGCGGAGAGACGATGCTGAGGTCAGCGAGCGTCGGAGGTACTCCTCGATGTCGCGAGGGCGTTCGCCGTAACTCGGGCGTGGGTCGTCCGGGTGAAAATCACGCAGCACAAGTCGACAGTAGGAGCAGCCGCGGTAGATGTGGTCGGCCTCCCCGCAGTGGTAGCAGAGCGGGCGTCGGTCGGCCGTTCGCTACACGTCGGTCTTCCTCGGCGAGGGTCGCTTCGGGAGGACGTCCTGGACTTGTCCTTCCTGGCGTCGAGGATACTGCGGCATCGGAGGGTCTCGTCGGGGTGACGCCGTGGCCTGGCGGTTAACTTGCCGCGGTTGTCGGGCCATGGCGGCGTAGCTCAAAGTCGGTTCCTCTGGCGTCGTCGTGTTGATCGGAGCCTCAGGTTGGAAGGCTCGGTGTACCTACTCTCGGACGACCTCGGCGAGCGAAACTGAGGACGGGCGATCCGCAGGGGAGCATCTTGAGTATTTCTTCCCGGACGACTTTACGGATGATGTCACGGATGCCGGGGAGGTCGGTACCAAGGTCGGATCCAGATGTCGCTAGAGTGGTTACGCCAGGGTGTCGCTCGTGGTGTCTGGCGCGTGCTAGTAGGGCGCGTTCCATATTCGTCGCCTCCGTGACGAAGCCGTCAACAGTTGTCGGGGGATTGCGAATGAGACCGCCGAATATCTCGCTTTTCACACCCCTCATCAGGTGTCGCAGCTTCTTCTCCTTTGTAGCCTGAGGATCGCCGCGGGCGCTCAGGCAAAGAACATCCTCGACGAAGCTGGTGATGCTTTCATTCGGGCCTTTTGTCGTTGTTCGAAGGATGTCTTCGGCCTTCTCGCGTCGGTGTTGGCTGGTAAACGTCTTCTTTAGTTCTTAGTTCTTGCTTGCACACCTCCTACGAAGTTAAAGAAGCCTCGTGGTTCTCCAACCTCGCAGTTCCTTCCAGCGAGAAGTAGATGTTCTGCAAGCACTGCTCAGCTGTCCACCTGTTATGACGGGCCACACGTTCATAGTGTTGCAGCCAGTCCCCGATGTCCTCGTTGGCGTCCCCGTGGAAAGGCGTCGGAGTCCGGGGTGCGACCGGCAGGTAGATGACGGCAGGAGCGGCCGGGGTCTGTGACTGGTTGGCCATCGTCGTCTTCTTCGGCCTGGGCTTGTCGGGCAGCAGACCCAATTTAGGGGACTGACTTCTTATACGACGGCTTCTTAGGGCTTCGGCGTCTTCGGCTAAGGGTAGCCTTCCGGGGCTGAGCACGTCGCTTGACCGGGATGTCTTTGGAGGGGTACGATTAACGGGCATAGAATGCAATACCCCGCACCTCAACCAAATTGTCACGAATAACAATTGATGAGGCGATAATAACTGAGGAAACTAAACGTTTAATGGGGCGAATTTGTGCCCAAAAATAAAAAGGGAACAGAAGAAAGCAGAGCGTCGCGGGCGTCGAAGTCGGCGTGACAACAGAGTCGAACGCTGGGGCGAAACTGACTCCGGCCTTCCACGCGGAGACCCTTTTGTACACGCGTGGGCTTGAACAAGCCCACGCGTGAACCCGCACGCGGAAAAAATATTCCGCTTAAACTGAGACTAGAAACTCCGCCTTCAGCGCGAGCTCGCTGGCTTCCGCAGTGCTTTGGTGTGTGCTTGCGCGTTCATGTGTGTTAGCAAAGGCAGAAAGGTCGCGCTGAAGGCGGTGCTTCTACTCTCAGCTTAAGGGTGAACGGAGTATAGTGAAGTGCACAATGACCCTATGCACATACTGCCTCCCAGCACACTTATTTCACTCGAGTGAGCGCTCGATTCTTAGATTCGTAGGCGAGCTTTTCTCCGCATCCGTCAAAAGGCCGGTGAGCTTTTCTCCACATTGAACAGTTTTGCGGTGAGCTTAGCGATAAGCAGAGACCTTCGTGACCGAGACTGCCCTGCGTTTCTTAGCCTCTTTTTCCCAAAGTTTTGTCGGTCACTTACATCGAACAGCAATACGGCCTGCGAGTTCGTCTGCTCCTTGCTGACCACGTGCGTTTGTGTAAACAAAAGCACGTGGAGCGTTTGGGGGGTAAACAAACGTACAAGGTACGCGAAGAGCAGACGAACTCGCGGGCAGTATACCGTTGTTGTTTGTTTTTTTACACCTTAGGCTGTGCAACGCACGTGTCATCCAGATTGTAGTTTCTTTGCCATCTTTCAGGTGCTTGGAACAGAAAGATATGCCCGTTGAAGGACTTCGTCAGGGCTGCACTGCTGATAGGGGAGCACGTCCTGCGCGATCCTCAAATCCAGGTGACGGGCGTGGTGGCAGTCGTAGACACCAAGGGCCTTTACTTACATCATGTCCGTCACTACACGCCACTGTTCATCAAGAGGCTGATCCACATTGTTCAGGTATGGACGATTTCCAGATTCCCTCCGCCATTTGGAGTTGTCAATAGGGTGCCTGGAGCGCGTCTCTGGATAGATGTTAGATGGTTGTTAATGGCTATACCTTTTGTAACGGGCGGCAGCTTGCGCCACCTAGCATAAGTTTAAAAGCCTGGTTTGTTTAGCGGCCCATACCAGCCACGCATCAAAAGTAATGGCAACAAAAGAAAGTCGCAGGAGCCGGCTTGTCATGCTGTCGGCTGACGCTACCCTGGCGGTCGGTCCTAGAAGTTCCGGCGAAAACGACGAGCGAACGTCAGTGTCGCTGTACAGCCGAGCTAAGCGCTAGTTGCAGCACCTTTGCAAAAAGAGCTCTCTGGCCCCTGCTCTGGCCGCCACCATTTTGCGACTCGAGCGACCCCTATCAGCCAGACATTTCTGCCATTCGCCTGAGCTGTGAAAACACGGTCAGCGCGATGCCCCCACCTGCATTGTGCATTCGGAGTTCGCCGGCTCTTCTTGAAAGTTTTAACTTCATTTGCCGCTTCAGGATTCTCACTCACCCTTTTTGTGTTCTCTTCCACTTTGAGAACCAGGGATTACCAGGGCTCGTAGCCTGCTCGGCCTTCGCAGGAAATAAACGAAGATAGCGAACGTCAAGCGGCCCGAGACGCGGGCCGTTCGACGTTCTTCGATTATTATTTCCAACGAGATAATCTCCGAAAAGCCTTCCCGGCTATGTTTACGGTCTTGGCGAAAAAGTTCTAATAAGATCGCGTCCGGCGTGTGGGGACCGAATAGACACGTTCGTCCAATAGGTGAGCGGCGTTTGACAACTTCCGGTTCCTTAGGAAACTTTGTTTCACTAGTGGCAAGCTGACGACAATGAGCTGCAAGCCTGAGCAAGCATAATTATGAAACCTCCAGACTGTAGTTTTCAGAACCATGCTTAGACAACCTTGCAGATGATCGTCATTGTTTGTCAAAAGTTTTAAAAAAATTTCTAAGGAACCGGAAGTGGCCAAACGCCGCTAACCTATTCCTTTGGTGCTGTGCGAAAAAAAAGTCAGCTTTCTTTAAAACGCGCCGGATTCCGTCCGATGGTCGTGAAGTGACCGTCGTCGACACTGTATATTGAATATGCTGTGTTATTTGAGAGCTTTCTCAAACTTTGTTCGGATGACGCGGCACCGTGGGTTACGTACAATATATGTCGTTCGATTGATGAGACTCGTTCAATTTTATGCTGTGAGCGGGGAATACCCATGCACTTCGGATATCCTGTGTGGTTAAATATTTTCGACAGCTAAGACCTTTGTAGATTGACATAGCTAAGTGTCAACATAAAATTAAACAAACATTCCAATTGCATTAGTTCTGTCGCGCACAGACTCACCAAACATAGCTATCATTTGTTTGTTCCTGTTGCTAAAAATGGTACAATGCTTTTTGAAGACCTCGAGAAATTCTATTCGCCATGGAACACAAAATAAAAAATAAAACGCGGCAATTTAGCCACCACCAGCGGCCGGAATTTTGCCTACGAAGCTGCGACCACAGGGCTATCTGCGCCCGCACATACATGGCCCTTTCTTGACTCGGTCGATTAGCCCGTCTGGTGCGTCGCTACTCTCGTGTCGACCTAGCCCACTTGCAGATGTTGCTCCAGTTGGCCCCGTGGTCCATGGTGCTCACGGACGACTCCGTGGACGACATGTACGAACTATGGCGTGACTTCATGGAAGCGATCGTGGCTGAATGTGTCCCTAACTCCTATACGGCGGCGGCAGCATGCCCCCTGGATCACACATGACACCATCAAACTGTCAAGACGAAAGCGCCAACTCTTTCAGAAAGCGCGGAAGCGCTCCTGCATTACTAGTCTCGAGGCGGCCAAGAGCACCCAGAGAGAAATCAAACGCCTCGTCCACATATCCTACAATAAGTATGCCTGTGGTGTCGCAGCACGCGCTGCTAGGGAGCCGAAACTTTTCTGGGCCTTTGTTAAGTCTCAACGGAAGTCCTCCTGGAGGGGATCGGAAGTGACGTCATGTGCGCGCTCATGTTGATGCCTGTTTTGTTCCATTTTTTTAAATTCTTTGTGCCGATATTACGAACTTTATGAACGCCCCTCGTATATAAAAAAGTTCAACGTGCAGGAGAGCTGATGCGTAGAATTAATGATGTTTAAATCATGAGACTGGGAAGGAAACTTGAAGACATATTAGAAGGGACAGAAGAAAGGAGACAGACAAGCGTCTCAAACAGAGCTGAGTTTGAGTCGCTCGTCTCTCTCCTTTCTTCTGTATTTTCTAATATATCTTCAAGTTTCCTTCCCAGCCTTAGTGTGCAAACATCTTAATCAATAAGCAAGACAGCATTTACCATGCCAAGCTACCTTGTCGTGGCGAAGACACGTTTTCGTCTCTCAATAGAGACTTACCCTTTCCACAATCTTCGTCTTCAAGAATGGTCTGGCAACAGCGTAGAGGAGCTCGAAAAGAGGCGGATTGTTGACGATGTAGACCCCCTTCACCCGAAGCGGATAACATTCCTGGAAGACCGAGAGCGATCAAATGTTACGAATTCGCCTCAGATTTCCTAGGTTGAACGCCATCACGTAGGATAATCAGAGCCCCTGGACAACCAACCTCGGCTACTTCCCCGTGACGCCATCACGTCCAGCGGCAGTCTCGAACGAAGCGATTTACAGCATTTACAGCGCGCGTCCCTGGTGGATGGATGGATGGATGGATGGATGAATATGCAGACGACCTTACACTTATTCAACCCCTGAGGACCACCGATGCCTACATTGGGCTCCAGTACACCCTAGATCTCTGCCACCGCTGGTCGCAAGTTAACGGCCTACCACTCAACTGTGCCAAAAGTGTGTGTATGACCATTTCCCACTCAGTGAGGCCACAATCTGCACCACCAGTCCTCACATTAGGCGGCTCCCTCATATCTCGCGTGTCCCACACCAAATTGCTCGGCGTCACCCTTGACGACAAATTGGATTTCCACCGCCACATCTGCGAAGTAGCCTCCAAAGCCAGGCGGACACTGGGCTTCGTTACCCATCTCTCTCGCGACCTTCCACCAGAGGCATTCAGAAACCTCTTCACTGCCCTCGTCTTACCCCAGCTGGAGTTTTGCTGTGCCATTTGGGGCCCACAGCAGCAGTCACGTCAAAATGCCCTAGCAAGCATTCAAAGAAGGGCTGCTTTTACGTTCTACCGCCGCAGTACCCCCAGAAGTAGCCTCCTCAGTTATCGTGATGTTAGCACCGACTCCCTCCTCCGCAACGTTAACTGGCGGTCGCTACAACATCGTAGAGACGTCGCCTCCATCCGGCTGTTTTGTCGTGTTATGAGTGCAGACGACATGGACTGCCCCAACACACCGCGTCTCAACAGACGTACCGGTCGTCTGCAACCGGTGCTGGCGCGCACTCTCCGCCACAGGAGAACATGTCTCCTACGAGCCGCTGAGCTCTGGTCGGCCCTGCCCCCGGAGCTGACCGCAGTGATTCCTAAGGACAGGGACTGCATAAAAGAACTTTGTCAATTGATATCCCGGGAGGATGGCTGGCACCTGTGACCTATCTCCTGTTGGCTGGGAGCGCCTTAGTGCTGCTAGTTTTTCCGTCGCTGGGTGCCGGCCGGCGCGAGCTGTTGATCGGATGCGGGTGTTGTGTCGGTGAAGCTGGGACTCGTGTCCGGTCTGTGCTTGCGCTGGCCGATATTCGTTGGCGGAGAGCTGTCGGTGCTGGGCGTTCTTGTCTGGCGGGTTTTACCCTCTAATTCAGCGCAACCCCCCACCTTTTTTTTATTTTTATTATATATATATATTGTATCTATCAATTGCCTCCAGGTGGGCGGGTAGGGCACACACTGTGCATGGGCTCCCTGCCTTTCCTTGTCCCCTGCACGCCTGGTGTGAACTCACTCGAGTGCAATAAAGAACTATTCAACTATTGAACTATTGGACTCACGAGAAAACCAACAGCCCAGCGCAGTCGAGCAACACTGACGTACACTCTCAAAATTCAACGTTCAACGAGATGGAGCCGATCAGAGCGTATCAGTAGAAAAGGGAGTAAAGGAAACACAGAGGAAATTGTGGGAAGAGAGAATGCAGGGGAAATCAGCTTTAACAATATACAGGGCACAAAAACAACAAATAAAGAAGGAACAACTGTATGATAATTCAGTGGGGAGCTCTTTGCTGTGTGAAGCTCTAGGGAAGGATAAAGACAAAATACAGATAAAAATAAGCAATAAATTCACTTGAAAAGAGAGGGGGAGGGGGGTCTGTTATAACAAAATTCATACAAATTAAAAAAAAGAAGGGATGACGAAATGTTAGGCTAGGTGGCGCAAGCCGCCGCCCGATACAAAGGGTATAGCCATTACCATTCATTAGGGGTGTGCGAATAGTGATTTTTGAAACCGAATCGAATACGAATCGAATAGTTGTGGCACCGAATCGAATACGAATATGAATCGAATAATTTTCGAATAGTTTACGAATAGTAAGTACACAGCTACTAAAGAAGAGCAAGGGATTATACGATTATTTTTATTGTTCCAAAGTGTTTCTTAAAATTATTGTAAAAACGCGACTAGCCGATAATGACTAGAGTTCAACGATATATAATTAAATAGAGACAAAAGCCACTAAAATATTAGAATGCTAAACATAATATCATAGTTCACGCGGATGCTGAACCTAAAATCACAGTTCGCTTGAGCCTGGTACATCATGAAGCATTGTGCTTAGTAGGAACTCTACGTTCTTTTTATTCCTTGTTGTGGCAGATGTCCTTGAATCGAGGATCAAGGAAAATGGCAAGGGCGAGATGGGCCTGTGTGCTTACGTGCAGAAACCTTGTTTTCACTGATTTGAGAAGATTCGGGGGGAACGCATTGTCTTGTTCCACTTGCGCCCTCAAAAAGCAACATCTTCACACACTAACCAAGTGGAACAGCCATGGAAAATGTTGGGAAAGACTCGAAACAAGCAGCTGTTGTGGCTTCTTCAATTGGTTGCATAGGAGTGGCCGAAAAACTTCCACACTCTACTGCGTTTTCTCTTCGAACAACATTCCGCTTTTACCACTTCTACTTCGCTCATACAGAGTGGCGGTACCGTTGCAACCAGTTCTGAAACGTCTCCACGACACGCTTTCTGAAAGCGTGCACGAGCAGTCTTGTGCGAAAGCGGTCCCTAAAGACTGAACCGCATGTATACGATTTAGCGAGCGACGGAGATTTCTCACTGCCGCTCGTCGCGTCGCTCGGTGTTTGGATCTCTAGAAAATGTCCTCATCGCCTTGGTTGCTTGCTCACACCACTTTCATGTGGCTTGCCTCATCGCGCCACTGACAGAGGGTCAGCAAAGCGGGTCGACGTCGCCTGTCTCGTCTCTTGGCGAATCGCTTTCATGCGGGTTATACTTAACACAGTAGTCGCTAATGGAGGCAACAGCAATGTACGTATAGAAAGATACTGCTGCTGCCGATGATGATAATCATTGTCTAGGAGAAGAGGGTACGTTTTGCCATTTTGCGGACACGTGCGGCAGGCGTGCCGGAGCGTTGTGGAACGCCTGTGAAGGGAATCTCGCGGCGCAACACCGTAACGACTATTCGGAAATTATTCGAAAAATATTCGAAACTTTTCAAATTATTATTCGATTCGATTAACGAATCGAATAGGGTAATATTCGATTCGTTATTCGAAAATGGCGAATATTCGCACACCCCTATTGGTTTGGCTTGCTTTGGCCCCCTTGTAGACTTGAATGCAAGGCCCGTACCCGGCCCGGGCCCTTCATGAATGTAGCCGTGAAGCCCGAGCCCGTTCCGAGGGCCGGGCCGGCCCGTGACTCGCGGTCTGGCCCGTACCACTGGAGATCTCTGCCTGCGAAGCTGACGGCTCGCCCTCTGTTATGACCATAGAGTTATTATAATGTACGCTAGAGGTTCAACTGGCGCTAGTGTGCTGGCGCAAATTGAAGCAGACAGCTACCAGTCGAAAATTGACTTCCGGTAATGCATTTCTATGGGAAAACGTGAGTGCATTTTCTCCTTGCGCTCGATCATAAGAGCAAATATCCCGAATAATTTTTACGTATTAGGTAGCAATTGGAACATTTCTCAGTCAGGCCGATGAAAGAATTGTTCAGTTACGGTGTTTTTCTTTCGAATTCATCGCATTAAAAACGGTGCTAAAACGGCTTCGTACGTGTATTTATGTGCACTGTCGGACACTATTAGCGCGAACGCGGCGTCGGCGATTTCCAGCATGGGGGATATACTTGCCAAACGAACGAAGGACATCTGGAAAATCAAGAGCGGCAACAAGAACTACGCACTAACACTGGATCAGTAACTCGCAGTGCATGTACGATCAAAATAAATTGAAGGCCACGCAATCTATTCCGATTTTAGATAAGTAAGTACCGTTTTATTCTTTCTGCCCTGAGCGAAGCTGCTTGTTCTACGTTCAAAATATCACCCGCGCGCTCGATATCTTTGAGAACAAGTGCGCGATAAAAGCTGCCCGGCAGAGAAAACAATACGGAGAGACACCTTTCATAGCCCACGGACTTTATTCTCTACGTTTTGAAGGTTTTTATCCGCTCATGCACGACGGGGTCATTTTCATGTAGTGACAGGACTGGCATATTATCAATATACAAGTGTCACCGGAATCCTGGCGAGCCTTGAACACACTCTATATTCGTTTCGATTGTAATTTTGCTTTGAATCGTCGCTTGTTTTTACACACCTGCTGCGGAACACACGTTTGGGACTGAAATGCAGCGAAGTTAAATATCGTTCACTGATGAAGAAAAATGCACTAACTAAAGCAATTACACTTTTACAGTGTTAATCAAGGTACATGCTATTCGGTACGACCCAAATAACCAAAGTGCTCCGTGTTATTTTCCGGTGAAGAGACAAAATGCACGCGCGTTTTCCCATAGGAATGCACAGGAGCACCGCAAAAGTAGACTGGTTGCTGTCTGCTTCAATTTGCGTCACGGAAGTCGCATAGACACTAGCGCCAGTTGAACCTCTAGCGTACATTATATTAACTGGGCTTACTCGAAAAAGGTCCATTCTGCTGGGGAGCGACTCGAATGGGACGGCCGGAGAAGCGGAGAAGCTTTCGCGCGGAGAAGCCTTCGCGCGCGCGCTTCGGGATCTCGGAGGCCATGGCCACCAACGTTGATGGCCACATCCACCACGTCTGCCGGGATATGGTACCATAGCCGGGACACCACCAAGATCGCGACCGGCGTCACCGTGACGTTTCTATGACATCATAATGCGAAAATCGATGGACCACTTTTTTGAACGCGGTAAACCGTGGTAAACATACCAGTCTGAGATGGATGGATGGGAGGATATTAGTGGCTGTACCCTTTGTATCAGGCGGTAGTTTGCGCCACCATAGCCTAAACTATCTTTATACTCCTCCCCTTTTTCCTTCAATTTCCTTCCCTTTGTATTTCTGCAACCACCGGGCTGGTGGAAATGCACCAGGCTGACCTCCGGGGGATCGCACAAAACAAAGGAAAAGGAATAAGACAAATACAAAGAGCGTCCCCGCCTTCACCCCGGCGAGGGAGTCAAACCTTGTCGCGTTACCCCAGCACCGGACCCACTGGGAGACAGGGTTGAGACTTCGGGCCGGAGCCACGCGGGAGGGAGTCCCAAATTTTCCTCTGTCCTCCCTGTCCCCCTTTGTTTAGTGTCGACGCCATAGTTGCTGACACATCGCATGGTAAACAAAATCAAATAATTTATGCGTTGGGAGCTGTTTCGAGTGTTAAGTTTGCTAACTACAGAGTAAACGTCCATGCGTAATTACAGAGGACGAACACGAAGGAGTGGACAAGCGCTTGTCCTTGTCCATTCCTTCGTGTTCGTCCTCTATGTTTACTCATATAAGTTTACTCAGTGCCATGAACCAACTAGCCCAACAACAAGTCTTGCTCGTTAAATACAGGCAGGCCATTCTGAAAACTAAAAGGAGTAACACCACCTATTTTGAGAAACAAACACCGAAACTTCAAGCTTCATACGATAAATGTTTTGATGATGAATAGCTACCAATAATATAAAACAGAATGTCACAGGAAGAACACAAGCATGATCAGTGAGCTAGATCAAGGCGAGGAAGCAATCAGTCGTATATAAAATAAGAATTTAAAATTTTTTTACCGAACCGAATGATGGCCGATGTACCGACCGAAAATCTTTTGGAAAGTTAAGACGGAATCCAATTCGATCCAATCCAGTTCAATCCAATTCAGTGATGTCGGTGATGTGCTTTCGCTCATTGTCGAAATTCCCAAGTGTTTCAGTTGATTCTAGTGATTTCTTCGAACACCGTTCACGGATAAGGTATCAGAGTTGCAGCAATTGTGAGTGGGGTTTAGTAGGAGGGCTTTCGCATGACACGGAGTATTTGTTTTGCCGCGCTCGGAGATAAAGTTGGTCTCGTATCGTATCCGGAGGACAGCGCCTCTTCCACTCAATAGACATATTTCCAAGCGTGTTTATCGAGCGAGCGTGAGTGCGATAGCCAGTTCTTTTATTTGGCTAGACCTCGTGCACTCTGCTAAGCATGTTATGGCTATACCTCCTATGCCACTAGGCTGACAATGCCCTGGAAGCCACGTGCTCGTTGGACCAGTCAACGGTGTTTTCTTGCACCACGTGATCACGCCTTCTGCGCATA
Organism: Ixodes persulcatus; assembly: GCA_013358835.2. NCBI lineage: Eukaryota > Metazoa > Arthropoda > Arachnida > Ixodida > Ixodidae > Ixodes > Ixodes persulcatus. Next base: position 167,768 of record JABSTQ010010925.1, on the reverse strand, counting down.
CTTGAGCGCAGAGAGCGAGTCAGGGATTCCACCTCGCAGTCAGCTTAGCGGCGAGTGGAGTGTGGTCGGTGGCAGCGTTCTGCCCAAGAAATTGCTTACCACTTGATCACTGTCCGCCAAGACGAGAGGCATTCGAATTTCGATAGGTTGGTGGGCGTGATGGCGCGGGTTCAAGATCCACGAGTTTTTGATAAGGCCTTCAATTATTGGCATACTCTCTTCATCGTATCCTCGATGAAAGATCTAAAGCCGCGATTTGATACGGTACACATGTAACACGTCTTATCTGTTGCAAACGGACCTTTTCTTTTTTAAGTTTCTCTCTCCCGCACTCCACACAACTCGCCTGTACCCTCGTGAAGGTCCAGGACATTATTGAAGGTATGTTGCGCCAATCTTGTCGTAGCTTGGTTAATTTTGAGTGTGAGCGAAGCCAAAGCTACAGACACGAACGTGCTGCACTGAACTATGCTTTTACTGCACGAGCGTGCATGCTCTGCAGGGGTGCTGAAAGCCCAGAGCTCTTTCTTGTAGCTTCTTCTACGCTCACACTTGAATCGTGCTTCGCTAACCCTTGTGCCTGACCAAATCAAAGGCGACAACTGCAAACTGACCGTTGTGCAATGGATTCCCAACAAGCGTGCGCACATGTAGTGCGAAAGAAGGTAAGAGCTTTTACTCGCAGCTCTCGCGTCGATCTGGTATACGACGGAGTCTGTGGCAAGCACAAGTCGTCTTTTTTTAATTTCCCCGACTGCAGTGGATGCTACAAGCGCTTTCTTGCATTTCTTGATTGTCGTGCTCTGCACGTGTGCGTGCAGTGGAACGAATGCTAGCGCCGACAGCTTGTTTTGCCGCGTTTTGAGCATAGCATATCACCTGAAGTGGCATTGCTGCCAAGATTTTGGAAGTCTTCTCCCAGGCGTGCACCTAGAGCACTACTGTTCCTGCAACAACCTGCAGCAGTACAGAACGTGAAAAAAAAAGAATTTGCGTGGATTTTCTTAACTGCAAGAATTAAACTATGCTTTGCCGAACAGTTGTTCTCCGCCCGATTGTAGTGCTGGCAGTCTGAACCTGATGCCAAAGTTTCATAACTAGCCGTCATCTCAATCAAAAGTTGTAAATGATTTTTTGAAAATTCTAGTGGGAAGACGCGGCCCGTTTCCACCTGTCTTCGGTAACTGGCACCATTCGGCTCCTTGTATTCGAGAGCTCCGTCGGCACTTGTGCAAATTACGAATGGTGGAGCCATTGTTTCTTTCACCTCAATCAGAACGGAACAAGCTCAACACATTCAAACTTGCACAACAGTGACTGCAGAGACGGCGACCTCGTACGAAAAGCGCTGATGAGACGGTGCGGCCAACGGAAGTTCTAAGATAACCGGAGTGTGGGTAATTTTTTCATCGCCCTCATATTTGTTTTTTATGCAAGGCCTTTTTGTTGAGATCAAACCGGGTTCCCTCGCTCTCCTTGACAGAACTCGGAATATTTGAGAAGTATTACAGTGCCTGTGGCACGAGTTAATCAGTCCAAAACAATAGAATATACGAAACATTTTTTTTTATGACTGCCGAAGCACCGAAAGTGCTTTGACATAAAAAAACCCTGAACGCATAACCGTGGGGAGTGAAAGATTAGCGACTCCCGGAGACTCCCAGTCACAGTCTTTCGCGTTGATCCTCGGGTTTTGGTCTAACCCTTTGTTTTGCTGGGGGGGGGGGGGGGGGGGGGGGTATGTGATTGTTGCAGCGGAGGAATTCTCGGGTAGTGCCTTAGCGTCACATGCCCTGTTTCACCATACAGTGCACCACCATCACAAATGCAACTAGCGTCCTTTGCCAATCCATACTGTGGAGCACGTCACATGACGTTTTAGTTGGGCGGAGTGACGTGTGGAGCCCGAAATCGCGTGGCATGCTGGATTGGCTAACCTGACTCGTGACGTCCGTTGCAGTATATAGTAGGGTGGAACGGAGTGCTTGCCCAAACAATTTTATTGTATTTGTGGGAGTCGGGGGCCTTCAATGGGAAGCTGAAACACTTCTTTCAAAAAATGAGAGAGAGGTTGATTCCAGCTTAGTTTCATCCCGTGAATCTGAATATCATGTGCGTTTTCCCTGTAGATGTAACTAAACACAAAAAAACCTATGACCAGTTGCGACGTCATAAGAGGAACTTTCGGCCGTCAAGCGCGTGTCGCTTGAGGGTCGCGCGTGCAGTCGCAAGCTTGCAAGGTATATTCCCCCGCACTAGCACCAGTCGTGACTTCTCTTTCTGACCTTTTTGAAAATAGCAAGAGTGCGCTTGCATAGCTTTGACGGGCACTGAAGATGCGCGAGAGCAAAGATTCCGAAAACTCCTTTTGTGACGTCATGCTCCAAAAAGAAGGGCCTTCAGCTATACTTGGTAGGAGAGAGGATTGGCGCGTGACATGTTCGTTGTAAAATTGTTTCTCAGTGCTGTAATAGTATTTTTATCGACAACATTTTTGTTTCAGAAATGAATACTCTAGACAGTCATTATTGTTTTCAAGAACATCCCGAGATTGCCCTATCCACTTCAGTTTTAAACAATAACAAACATGGCTGCCGGCATTTGCGGCATGCTCAACGAGCGTAACTCATTGAACTCGTTTATTCTTATGAGTGCAAGTCGTTCTCCGTTCATCATAGTGTTTAGAGAAAGATCTCCCCAACTGACCTAGTTTGCAGCAAACAACTGTCGCAAGTATGCGCCTTAGGAAACGCTGTGTGTGCTTGTTTTCGTAGAGGGACTGGCCTAAGCCTTAAATCCCACGTCAATTACAGCATGTAAACCAACGGTTTTAAGGCAGTTTAAATGGCCCGCAATGCCGGCTTCTCAACATATCGTGCTACAATTTACTACAGAGGTAAGATCAAATAGTAAATATTTACCGTAAAAAAAAAAAAAATCTGTTCTTGCCAATTTATGTTGCTTCTTCGCAGACAATGAATGTGTAGAGAGAAGTGTTGCCAACAGATGGTGTATGCTACGTTGAGGGAGCGCCGGCCGATTGGAGGTTTTTGCAAGATCATCTACTATCAACCCGAAGCGGCCGGTGCTCCCTCGACGCGGCGTACGCCATCTGTTGGCAGCACTTCTCTCTACACATGCATCGTCTGCGAAGTGGCGGCCAAGGTGGCCCAGAGCAAGTGCTGTTTTTTGTGTGTGTTTTTTTTTATGAGGTAAATGTTTTTTTTTTTCTCTGTAAATTTTTACTACCTGCTTGTACCTCTGTTGTAAATTGCAGCATGATATGAGAAACCAATTTTTGTGGACCGTCTACAGTTCTTTAAAAGCATTAGTTTGCATGCTGTATGTAAACATGCTGTATTTAAAAAAAAAAGATTTTTGTAAACATGCTGTACGTTGAAAAAGAATTGTATGTTTACATGCCGTATGTAATCTTTTTTTTAAGCGTTTGTTTTTTTTAGTGATGGACCAAATCTGCCGAACTTCACATTCGGCAAAGTTTGGCATGTGCCAAACTTTCGAAGTAAAGTTCAGCAAAGATTTGGCAAAATTTCGGCAAAAGTCTGCACATGCGAGAACGCGACGGGGGCATGCATTGCAGATGGACGCTGTGCAGTCGTGCGGTTACCATTGTACAGTGTAGTACTACCAGTGGCTACGGCGAGATGTGGAGTAGGCGACACGGTAACTGCGCATTTGTGAGCCTTTGCGAGTGTGGTTCTCTTCAATATTTTCTGCCTCAAGAACAGAAGATAGACCGAGAATTGATGCAGTCCACTGCACAATGACAAATGATGCGGTACATTCTGGATAACGCGATTTTCATTTGATCTTTCCAGTGATGCAACGAGGTAGTTGCAACATTGACAAGTACCTTAAAGCACTCCTCGCAATTGTAGCCATCCTGTTTTCAGCTCACAAGTAGTTTTTTCCAAAACAAAATAATATTGCTTTTTAACCCTTTAAGTGCCTTGGACGAGCTGAGCTCGTCGGCCGCTTTCTGGTTAAAGATGCCATGGACGAGCTTGGCTTGTCCAGTGTTTCTTTCGGTAGCCCCCAATTCCACGGACAAGCTAGGCTGTCCGAGTAGTTTGCGGCGTTGATCATAGATGGCAACACTCGTTTTAGCTGGCGCCTTTTTTTTTTGTCGCCACTGATTTTTGCGTAATAAACTTTTGAAATTTTATCTGTGATACTAGTGGAATAAAACTCTTCAATAAACTCTCAATAAAAAATATGCCACTTTTAAGTTACTTTAAAAACAAAAAAAGTGACACTTAAAGACCAACGTACAGTTCGCGTTTTCCACTTTTTTATGTTTCCTCCTCTCCTGCCCTCATTTCCTCCCTTTACCGCCCTCCGCCACCTGTTTACCGCCCTCCCTCGTGGGACCAACACGGAGAATGGATTAGGAGGCGCCTCCGTTAATCCGGCTTAACCCGCCGAAGAGGGGGCCTGCTGCTTGACTAAAAATTATTTCGCTGCTCAAAAAAAAAAAGAACAAAAAAAAACAAAACGCCGCGGGCAGCGATTGAATGCACTTTGCCGGATGCGCAACGCTCCGTCCGCCTTGAACAAGCTTGTATGCATTGGACTAATATTTTTCGAAGCCCGGCAGGTTCAGTGTAGGTCCTATCATATGGTCCTGCGAGACCTCCCTGTCCGCCACAAGCTGGCCAATAAGTCAAGGACATAACGACGGCAGCGTATTCAAACAGTGTAAAATAAAATGTATATAATATTTATAAGAACACCGTTGTCTTCACTGCTTGGCTTTCAAATATTTAGCGCTGAAAATAATCGTAATCAAAATATTTTTATGATTGAAGACCCCTCGTCGTGCATCGAACTCAAGATTATGCTTACGTGAAATATGATTCGGCGCGGAAGCGGCTCGAGTCACCGTAGACATTTTTTTTTGCAACGCGGATTCTGCTTTTTAATCTAGCTGAGGTACCGCTGGCAGAACACGAATCACATACTTGGAAGGTATATACCAAATTCTATACTCCATCTGAAAACTCATACAGCTGGTTGAGTGAATTCAATACTATCGCATTCGTTGAAGCTCGATTTGTTGATTCGAACTTCAACAAATCACACGCACCCATTCTCCCTATTCCTATTTACCCAGTCATAGTCGTTCCCTCACAATGCAATACGAGTACAAGTAACGGCAGTTTATGCAATGTTGACGTTGCACAGCCGTGATCGCACGGTTTTTAGAAGCGCTATAGAGCGAGCACAAGCGTCGCTACAATTTTGGTACACTGATTGATTTCTGTTTCCCCCTCTGTGACGCCACACGAGAAAAATGATTTCGTTCTGTCTGTGAAATTAGGAACACAGAAATCAAAATATAATCCCGGTAATAAAACAAAGCGAAATGGATCTCTGCAGCCAATACCCAATCGTTCGCGAGGTGACTAGGCAAAAGCACATATTACCTCCATGCCTTTACTCTCTGCACACTGCCAGAAAGAGTCATACAAAATCCTTGGCGCTATTATCAACACGATTGCGTTTGCAAGCTGGTTGTTTGACTCTGCTGAGATTCGTCCCTTCTGACTCTCATAGCTCTTTATGAAACCAGAAAGGTAGATACTTTTCTACATTGGGTGGGTTTGCATGGGGCCTCCAGTTATTTACGGCCAAAATCACACTGGAGGCGCTTCAGCAATGTTCACTCTGGTCGACACACGTGCTCTTTAAAAATGCCCGTCGTCTACCTTCCCAAAAGATACTTGAAGAGTCAATCATAGAGACCGACAGATAACGAGGCTGAAATTATGCTTACACCTCAAAAACATTATAACACAAATTTGGCCTCGTCATTCCCAAACTGGTTGCCGGACGAGATTTTCTATGCGAATTGCAAGCCAGGCTTGGTAATAGTAACGTAAGATACGTACGGCAGAATTCCCTGCCATAAATAAAATGATTTGGCTAACGCCAAAGTAACGCGAAATAGGTGCAAAGAGTTTTGCGAAAAAGAGCGTAAACCGGAAAAAAAAAAGGAAAAATAAGAAAAAAAATCTCTAAAGACGTGACCAAAAAAATCTCTGTTCACGTGATTTTTCTTGTCACGTGACCAAACAAAAAAATTAACGGAAAAAAAAAATTTCCTGCCCGGTTTCGAAGCTAGGCCCTCTTGATCGTGAAACTAGCGCGCTATCCGTTGCGCCAACATAACTTGTCTTCTTTCTTTATTGCAAGTTGCGCCAACATAACTCTGCCTGTAATGCTCACGCATTCTCACATCATAGGAGAAAGCTTAGGTGCCCTCGTAGTATTTCATACCTGTTGTGTTATTTTTATTTGTGGCAAGAGTTCACGTTCCAGAATGCTTTTAGAGTTTTGGAGCAAAATGAGTTTTCCTCATCCGAGTCACCTTCTAGAGCCAGTAGACCGCACTGGGTCGTCCAGCTCATCAAGCAGCACGAGACCACAACCGGGAAGGCTATTTTCAAATTCTCTGACGTGCCCGTCCTCGCATCCGAGGCCGCCGTTTGACAAGCTTATCTTTCTTCCACCTGGTAGCCGGAACCCCCACGGCAGCTTTGTTCCGTCCCCCACTTCCTCTCGAGAGGATGGCTCTTTCCATCCAACGCTGGCCCTTTCCCTCCCCGTCCCCCAGCTTCAGGAGAGAAGGTCTCCCTGCAGAACGTCCCGTTTGTACGGCGGCCTTTAAGGGGGAATGAGTGTCGTTTCGCAGTTTCCATCTATCCCCATAAAATTAAACAGAACTATCATGCTCGACGTTGCACATCCGACATTCCTAACTCTTCCCACCTTTCTAAACGTCCACGTGTGTCCTAGCATCAGAAACGGGCATTTTAAAAATTTAAACAAGACGTTGCGAATATGAGATGCACACTGCCATGCAAAGCTGGCGTCAAGTGACTCAAATTGAAATACATGAATACTTAGAATAATATTGTTATCTCTTCTGGTAAAGGCTCAGAACCCATTGCATTCATTTCCACGCACGAAACAGTGACTCGCAGAGAAAGTAAGAACACAATGTTGTCGCCTTTATATTAACATTGTACCATTGGGTTCAAAATAAATGCGAACAGTGACGGAACTTCGAGCCCACTACCAGCGCAGTTTCTAAGCTTGGGTTGTGCTTGGCGAGGTTCAAACACATCGGAGTAGGACGCACAACCTCGCAGCACCCTACTCCTATGTGTTCGAACTTTGCCAAGCACAACCCAAGCTTGGAAGCTGCATCGGGAGCGGGGTCGAAGTTCCGTCACTGTTTGCATTTCATTTGAACCCGATGATACACACTTGTAGGCTTGCGCTGACGAGACCTCAAAACTGAAACTCGCGTATCGTGACTGCGGCCGCTACTACCCAACCTCGTTGTCACAGCACTTCTTTAAGACATCACTGTAAAATTGCCAGTAAACACACAAAGACTTATACTGATAAATTTATCGGGTAGAATATCACCTTATTTAACCGTAACTGTGTCAATATGCATTATATGTTGAATTTAAATTTTCAAAAAAAAGTTTAAAAAGTTTTTGGAAAAATTTAAATTTTATTTTTTAACTCTGGCAACAGTGTATTTTTGCCGAATCTTTGCCGAATTTTTAGAAAAGTTCAGCTAAAATTTGTCTTTGCCAAATCCCAAGATTCGGTGCCGATTTTTCGATTTGGCAGAAGTTTGGTTCATCACTAATTTATATGTTGTATGTTGTCTGATCTGGCTTGATTTGTTAGTTTCGCCCGTGTTGATGCTAAATAAAGATGATGCACTCAACTCACATTGGTGCTTGTCTTGTCTTGTACTCGTTACAATGGCAGTGGAATAGTCCGATCTCTGATGAGAACCTTAGCAGGTTGTTCCATAGTGTACAATGACAAACCCCCCCCCCCCCCCCCATCTCCCTCTCAACTCAGGTGCTTCTGCTGACGTTCTGGGCTTTCCATCGTGGGAAATGTGTAGGGTTTTTTGTTTGCGGTATACACCGGCAGACCCCAAAAATAACCCCCAAACCGGTTTTGTCAAAATTGAAAAAAAAAAAAAAAGCTGTTCTTGATTGAAGAAAACCTTAGGGTAAACCCCATCCTCACAGAGAAGAAACCTTTATGTTCCGCTTTAGTTTGAATCGATCCGAAGCACGGACCCCAGTGAACTGTCCATGGGGCTGCTGCATCCTTCGAGAAATATGGCCCTTTTCTCGTTTCCTTCTCTTCTCGGTACCAAGATGTCTTCCCAAGTCCCCGGATGTCACGCGCCCTTGAGGTTGGAGAATCCCGTGCCTGTGTCCCACTTTCTTTGTCCTGAGCCTGGACAAACGCAAATTCTTTTTGTCCGGCGGCGAATATTTTTGTCTCAAAACACCCCCGAATTCAAAGAAAAATACACTTGGAAAACATGGAACCCTAGACGCTGTGAACAAATTATTTTTTGTGTACTCGAATTTTCGCGAATTGGTTCAAAGCTGGAAATTTTGAGTTATTTGCAGGTTCTAATTCTTGTGAATCGAGATTGAGAACCCGCGGCGACTGTGAATTGAAGGTGATAACGAATTCCGGCTAGATGCATTATTTTCTTTCAGATATCTTAAACACTTGCGTTATTTATAAAACATATGTAGTGATCACGTGAGAACCTTTGCATGCGTGTTTTTCCTTTTTTTGTATTGTTGCTCAAGGAAGCACAACCTTTTATGTGGCTTCTGAGGTGTCAACATTTTGCTCGAATTTAATTTTGCGTATCATAGGCAATTCGTGGAATTCGCGAAAAGTGAGTCGTTTACAGCATGTCCTGTGTTGGTGCTCAGTCAGTGTCAACTTTAGGCAGTGTTCAGATTACAAGTTTGTGTGACTGCGGAGATTAGCTGTACAGAGTAAAAATACAAGCACGCATATTATCTCTCAATGCACATAATTTCTTGCTATGAAGAGAAAGCTATATTGAGCAATGTCTAGCATTTCGGGCTTTCACATTCTGTTTCGTGACAGGAGGAAAGTTAATTCTTTACCTTTTGTCATGCTTCGCCTGTGTGCTCGCGCTTGAGCACAAAATGCCGAAGTGTCGTCCAAGCTAGGGGGCCGCTCCTTCTTGTTGTTCTCACCTTGTCTGTGACCATTGACGAGGAAATCGAACAATAGGAAGTGCACTTTCCAGTTTGTTTTCCTGAGAGCTCTGTGTTTACCCGACACTAGGCCTGTGAACTCGATTCCTTATGTTTCATTTCATTTCATTTTATTACCTTAAAGGGTTACTCCGGCCATTTTTTGAGCTGCCTAAACAAATTGCATTTTCTGACTACCCGGACTTCAGTCGTCACGGTATGCTATTTATTTTCTCGAAATTCAAAATAGCAATTGAGAAAACCGTAAATGAAGATGATGCCGAAACCAGCATTCAAATTTTCGCGTGCTCTTCGGTGGTGTGACGTTACACATGGTACAGATTTTGAGGTCGTGCATGTAGTCTTTAACAGAGTATTTCGAGTGTTTTTTGCGTGCTTCTCAGTGAATTAGTTACCAAACTTTCTTTTCCCACCGTCAAACGTCATGTAATCAGTTGGGAACATGGCTTACTGCTGCTTACTGCCCACTTTGTACCTTTTCTGTCGTCACACTTCAATGCTGCCAGTAGGGGCTCCCGGTTTGAGAAACCCGATGAAAACGAAATTCGAAAATTCAATAACTTCGCGATTTTTTTTTTCTTTTCACACAATACTTCGGGAACTCGTAGAGCCATGTCTATCGGTGTGTTGAGCCAACTTTGAGGCAAATCAGCGACCATGAAAAAATCGCCGGAGTACCCCTTTAAGGACCTCTTCCGAGGCATTACATAAGGGGGCTACATCAAATTCACATTACTTATAATAAAATTAGGAAAACACTGATGAGAACAAGAAAGAGAAAAAAGCATCATTACACAATAGATTATTCAAACAACTTAACAAGTTCCTGCGTAAAATAGTTGTAGTTATTTGTTGTCACCGAGCTTGAGGGCAGGCTGTTCCAATCCGAAATACATCATGGGAGAGGTGAGTACTTGTAGGAGTTAGTCCTGGAGAAAATAGGTTCAACTTTACATGGATGATCTAGGCGAGAGAAGATATGATGGGCTGGGGAAAAAAATGTTCTGTATGACCATGGGTTGTAGTACAGTCTATGCATGAAAGGTCAATTTTTCTGCGAGTGCCGAGAGTATGGAGAGATAAGGACTGTTTTAGACAAGAAACACTATTTCGGGAATAATCACGCGTGATAAAAGGAGTGTAAGAACGAATGTAAGAAGCGTTGACAATAAACGGAGTGATGCGACGGGACTTGACGAGCCGGATTCCCTCCCAAAAGCAGTTTGAGGGGGGTAAGAGCTTTACCCACTTCTGCCTTTGTGCCAAGCAGGTGCTGGTCACGTGCATGGTGCACGCTGCATTGTTCACGCAGGCCGGAGTGGCTACAAAAGAGCCCCTCCTCGGGCAACGGGAGAACGCGAGCCCCGGTCGAACTCTGACGCAGTGTACGGCTACGGCAGCCGAGCATTGCGTCATTGTTGTTGTTGTCCCCGGTGGTGTAGTGTGGGGATTCTTGCGGTCTCCCTTCCCCGACGGCCGTGACAACGGCCACGGGTTGGAGCGCTCGGCCTCTGCCTTGAACTTGGACCTGTTTCGTGAAGTGCAGGAGAGTCCCCTGTCTTAGGGAGCTTTCCTCCTTCACTCTCTCCCAAAGGAAAGTCTTCCATTCCCCCGCTTGGATGTGGCTCATAACTGACAGGCGTGGAGGCTTTCGCCTCATCTTTTCCCGCTTTCGGGAAGGGGACTCGTCCTGGTGACCGCGAAAGAAATAGGATGTGTATTGGCGCCTTGTCCGATGCTTTCCTGCCCTCTGGCTCTCCGGAACCCCGCGTCTGGCAGGTAAGGATCTTTTCTTACCTTGCCGGCGTGGGGGGCATTTTGGATGGGGACGTAGTAGTTCATATAGGAGAGTGTTTTAATAAATGCTCTTGCTCCTTACTCTGGTACGTGTGTCTTCTCTTCCGCTATGGTCGAGAGAGTTGGACAAGGTGGTCGATCACCGGCACCGACGGAGGTATTTATCTCACCGACCTGCGGTAATGTAGCCCTAAATGTCGTCTATATTGCCGCGGAGACGTGAGGACCGCGCTACTAGGTTTGACAAATCCTTTGAGATCACCGCCGCTGTTGAGATAACCCTTTGGTTAATCTATCGGTACCTCTGTTGGTAGCTAGCAAATGACACAAAAGTTAACCGCTTGGGGCGCAGCGGTTGACTCTCCTCCGCAAAAGTGAGTACGGGGAGAATACAAAAGTTGCAGGAAGTGAGCAAATGATTTAGTGAAAGGGGAGACCGGACTATTTGGCAAAAATACGAGGGGCGTTCATAAAGTTTGTATTATCGGCACAAAAAATTAAAGGAAACGGAACAAAACAGGCATGAAAATGAGCACGCGTCCCTCTAGTTTCCGCACAGTATAAGCATCGTATGCTATAGTAGCTCGGAAGGCCGCTAGGGAGACGAAACAAAAATGGCACCGCCCGTCGGTGCCAAGCACATGCAGTGATCCGTTTTTTTCATTTGAAGGGAAGCAATGCCAAGGATATTCATTCCAATCTGAGAGCGTTGTTCAGGGACAACGTCCCAGTTTACGACACTTTTGGTTAAATGGCACAGACGCTTCTAGTGTGGCCAAATAAAAGGAAAGCATTTCGAGGACGGCGACCAAGTGATTGCTGAAGTGGAGCGATTCCTGAACACTCAAGACAAGGAGTTCTATAACAATGGTCTCCGGCATGTGGTGCATCGCTGGAAATATTAGGTAACTTTAGGTGGCAAACATGTAGAAAAAGTCTCAAATCATACTCGAGTTTGATTGCTCAATCTCTATTCCTTCGTGACAATAATACAAACTTTATGAACGCCCCTCGTAACGATCCACAATGCAAAATCAATTCACAACAATTCATCCTTTTCTGGTTGGCTGATGTTCAGCCATGATGTCATTGGTGGATGGAACTGGTTGTCTCTCACTGTATTACATTCTCCAAACGTTTCTGACTGTCTTTTTCTTTTTCGAGGTGGAGGCACAGGTCCGAAAGTTTCATCACTGTGATGAATGCCTGAATGCCAGCTCACTCCCACCCAGCTTGACTGTACAGCATCCACATATATAGTACTCCTGCCTACATGCTTAAATCCAATGTATCTCTAAAGATTTATATGCATCAAGTCCACATTCTAGCCAATTTTACTTGAAAGGTTCCCAGCCTTGCACTTATTATTCCAAGCTTTGGCAGCTCTTCAGTGCTGTGCTGCTTTTGGTGATAGGATTGCATTCTTTCCAGGGCTGCTGGAAGTAGTATTTTTTTCTTGCATCTGCTTTGTATCCGTCCATGCTCATGAAACCTACAGCATTCTAAGCATTTAGCTGCTTTTCTTGCCTTATTGCATGCCCCTTGTAACAATGAGAATTTAAAATGTAGGTGTTGCGATTGTTTGAAAAAACTGATGGTACTGGCAGTACATTTTTCTGCTTGTTATCATGATATACCGTAGAATACCGCGCATCCGCCCATTCCACATTAAGCACCCATTCCCAAATTTCTAAGCTCTGGGAAAATATGCACAGTAGATTGATATGTAAAATTGATGACCGGACAACCGCCCAACCCCCATTTTTTTGCGATTATCTCTAAATTTTGAGTGGGCGCTTGTCCGGTATTTTATGGTATGTTGTTATTTCAAGAAGGTTTAATTTCCACATTCACATTCTTGTTCTCTTCTTTTCGTGTCAACTTCTGTATTTCTTCAATCTCGGGTTGCTTCAAAATGTTCAGTATACATAGTCCTACCCTTTGTGAGCATCATTAAGTCGTGCTGAGTTTGTGACTTGCACCTGGTGCCAAATTTTCACAGCTATATGTCATATGAGGCCACTCAATGCGAATACTTAATCTGTGTTTCTTTTATGTCCAGTCAATCATTTCAATCTTGTTTTCAAATTTGGTTTGGCATAGAGTGGACCGTGCAGGTTTATTGTAGTGCTTGCATCTACAAAATGGGAATTGCTATCAACTAATGCAATCTAATACTGTTGTATTGCGTGTTTGCTACCTCACTTGTTGCCTTTGCCATTACAAAATGTGCTCATTAAACTGACCTATGACCTTGATTTTCAGTATTTCGTCATAACTGCAATGACTTTTGTCGCAGGAGTGCCCTTGGAGTGTGTGCTACATCTTGTGCTTGCTTTATGTCATGTCTTATGTGAGATTTTCCCTTTCTACCATGTGCTTTTGACACCTTTTTAAGGATACACTCCATTGCGCTTGGTCCTTAGTTGTCTGCTAGAGCCACCCGTCACGTGTCTTTGGGAGCAAGGAATTTTTTCAAATCAACTTCCGTACGCAGAACCGTGTAACTTGCGAACAAGCTGCATTTCGGTTGGGAAATTAGATGTACATAGATTTTTTAAGTTGACAATTTACAAAATGAGAATGTTGCGGAAAGTTTGCTTTTGCAAGTGAGCTGAAAAGCTTTGCTTGTCGTGGAAAATTTACATGAAACACAATTACCATTGAAAGTTACCAGTCAAATAACTGCAAAACAGAAAGTGAGAAGTTTTCTTTTCACATCTTTGGAATGTGTTTTGTAGGAGAATGCATGCCCTTACATCATGCTTTAAAGTGAACAACTAAGAGTGCAGGAGGAGACAAAAAAAGGGGAGGGAGCGTTTTCAAGTTTGGTAAAAGTGTACTGGTATTCTTCATTTAACTCTGGAGAGTCTGGTCACCACAGAAGATCCTCAGGGCCACACCAGTAGGTTTGTGATGCCTTGCAAATGGCCAATCCGAGAATTTAATTAATTAAAGCTTGTGAAACAATATTTCAGGACAGGCCGAGCGCAGAAAGACCTCTTTCCAAAACTTGATTGAATGTTTTTCTATCTAGCACTGGTTTGTGTTATGGATCTTCCGGTGTAACGCTAGCACCGGCCAACGAACATTGTGCCTCTTGTTCTTCCAGCGGAGCCAAAAGAAATTGGCCGTAACTTGATTCGGTTCTTCCTGTGTCCGGACTGCACCACCCTCTTCAGCTCCCTTGGCCAACTTAGTGTGCATCGCAGGAAGGTGCATGGTCGAGTGGTGTATCGCTGCCGTCACTGTGACTTTGTGACCAGGGAACTGAATCTCATCACGGGCCACACAAGGAGCCACAAAAGCTTTAAGTGCAAGCTCTGCGGGGAGCATCTGGCATCGGAGGAGGCCCTTGTCGGTCACGCGAAGACTCACTGGAAAAAAGGAATTTTCAAGTGTGACGGCTGCGGGTTACTGCTTCAGAGAAACGGTGACTTGCTCGTGCACAAGATGAAGTGTTGCCCCCCCTCAAGTTGAAAAATACGAGACCTACCACATTACCTGGCAAGTTGCCAGGTAGTTCGTATGTACTGGAAGACATGATGTGTTGTGGTTGTGAAAATGCTCTGTGATATGCGCAAGTAGGCAACAGTCGGTTGTTGGTGGTACCATGCATCGCCTATCTAGTTAACCCGTCCTTTTTCCCCCTCAAAGTAAGCATGAATGATGCTCTCTCGTGAGTCTTCCCTTTTTGTTACCCTACCTTTTTTTCTTTAACTGCTTTTAGCGGGAGAAATATGACTGAGATAGTGGCAGTCTTGTGATATGTCTCTTCTGTTAGCTTAAGAAAATTCTCTTCTGTTAGCTAAAATGCTTTTCTTCATGTCTGACATTTGGCTCTGTATGTAGCAACTTCTACACCAGCGGGAAAGCTGCCTCAGCTATGCCACGAAACAACATGTGTGCAATTTTTCCCTTTTTGTTTAGTTTGTGGGTTTTGGAAGGAAACACAGCTTAAAGGACTATTGCCTAAGTGATGGTTGTAGTCTTACCTACTCTATTGTCCTCAGTCGCTAGTATTATCGTACTTGCTAGATGTGCCTCTATACCCACTGCATATCTGGCTTGTTTCATCGTGGAGCAATCTTCCTTCTTTTTTTTTTTGTTTCTTCAACCATTGGTATGCTGGACACGTTGCTGTCACACCAGTAGTCATATCGGTTCCTTGGTCTTTCTTTGAAAAGAGCAGAGTTGTAATCAGTGTTCTCTGTTGTTTGTGTTACCTAATTTGTGTCCTCTGTTTGACACGTGTCAGGGTTGCATTACGTGATTTTTTTTTTATGCTTTCAAGTGTGTAAAAGGTTTTGTCTAGTAGATTCTGCCCCAAAAATGTGCAGCTCACAGATAATCCGTTTCTCCCTTATGTTTTAAGGAGCCTACACTTTAGCTCCTAGCAGGATTCTGCGTGTCTAGTACTAGCTGCCGTTTAGACATTTTAGCAGGTCGGTTGTCTTTCCAGTTATATCTCGTTCAACTGGAGCAGATCACCAGCATGTCAAGATTTCTTCAGAGACCATTAAACAGTAAAGCAAGCCTCCTATAAAGGAGATGGGGCACACTATGCGCACCCCATTGCTAGACACTTTTAGGTCCGCATTATGTGCAGTTGCCTTCGAGGGGCTTTGACCAATCTCTGCTTGGCAGCCTGCCTCATTGAAGCAGCTTACATTGTCAATGAAAAGAGCCGTTAATGATGTGAACACTCATTTTTTTCCTATAAATTTTATCATATAATTTCAAATAAAGCTGCCCAGAGTGAAAGCAGACTGTTTATTTCAGCATAAAATTATCTTCACCTGTCGGTTCAACCATTTCCTTGAAATGAAGGCACTGAGGCGAATCGTCGCGTGGCAGGTTCAAATTGTAGTAGGAGTGCCTGCATTCAGGTGGAGGCTTGTTGCAAAGTAGGCACTGTAACTAAGAGTTGTATTGCACATTAAAAAGATTCCCAGCGAGTCTGAATTGTCCCCTCACCCACCCCCATAAGCTTCATTCTAAAAATCGTCATGTTTCTTTCAATTGTATGATTTCATTGTATCATCACCAGGCTCGGCACCGTGGCTTCCCCGAGACAAAAAATAATGTCATCGCTATTATTATTCCTGAATCCTTTGCTAAAACTAACCTAATGCCCTTTTTTTTTTTATGTCTTACTTTTGGGAGTTACGTTTTTGTTTTCTTGATTTTTGCCGTGCCTCAATGCTGGTGTATCATTTGTTCTCAAAGGCTTCCTTGGCTAATCTTGCTCGAGTACTTTGAAGTTGTGAGACTTTTCCTGAAGATTAAGTGTACTAAGATTTTTTTGTTTGTGTGTACTCTGTCTATTGTGCATACAGTTATATGAGAGTTTATGCAAGAATTATGTCTTGACAAGAGGATTTTAATTGTAAGGGAAGTAGGGGTAGTCACATTTCATCCAAATTTTCTGGGAGTTCAGTACTGGTTGCACTGTGCCTGACATGTTTTTAAACCCCAAAAGAAATGAAGGCTGTAGAGTATGCAGTCTTGTGGAACCCTGCATTGTATTTATTTCAGGCTTTACATGTCTCGCACGTTACTAATATTCTGTGTTTTCTTCCAGATGAAAACGAGTCTCAGTCTTTGGAACACATGTGCCTCAACACAAGTGCCACGACACTGTTCAAGGCGTCGGAATCGAGCATTTGGCCACACTTTTTTTCCTGCCAGCTCCTTATACTTTAGAACAGCTGTGGCTAGGTCTCGCGGTGTGCTGCGCTGAACTGAGAAAGTAATACAAGATGGTGCAGTATGTCCACATCAAACATAAAATATCCAGAGCTTGAATTTGGTCAAGCCCTTCTAGGTCACAAGTTAGTGTGTCATCTGGGACAAGCAAAGGTTTTGGTTTTGGTGCTAGAACTATTTTTACAATAGAGTGCCCATTTGCGAGCGGCCACAGTTCAAAACCAATCTGGCCACTGGCCACTGTGTGTGGGAAAATGCTTTGTCGCAGCATCACCGTGTCGGCTGCGAGCATGCCTTGCTGAGGCGTGCCCACAGTTGACCATTGATCTACGGTCAAACCCGTTTATAACGAACAGCAGGAAACGCTACGATCAGTTCGATATAGCAAAAAACACTTACAACGAACCTCTACGATGCGTTTGTTGTAAGGAGAGAGCTTTTCTTTCTTTCTCATCTCTTCGCCTCCGCCTTGTAACAACGCGCTGGAAAGATTCTTTATTTTTGCATGCGTGCACAGTTTTTGTTTTTAGCTTATCTTTTCTTTTTTTTAATCGCTTCTCATCATGGGCAACCTTTTTGGGACGAAGGTTTTTTTTCTGTGCGTGCGTGCAGAGTAGTTTTTAGCTTTCTCCCCTTCTGAATCTCTTCTCTTCGCTCAAATATGTTCGCAACTTGAGCTTTTGGAATTTTCTTTCTTTCCTAGTTTTCTGGGGGGAAGGGACAGGCTAGAAGACGATTGTTTGCGCGTTTTTGGAAACCTTTCCGGGGGAAAAAAGTTTGATATAGCCAATATGCTGTTCGTTATAAAAATTACTTTTTACATGCATTTTTATTTAAATTTTTCGTGAGTTTGATATAAACAATAATTCGCTGTACGTGGGTTCGTTCTAAACGGGTTTCACTGTACACACATCGGTTGCAAGATGGTGGCTCCCAGAGGCCGTGCTTGCCAGCATGTGTAAACTCGGCATCCATACTCGTTCTCGCCTCAAGAACCGTGGTAAAGGAAGTCCGGCTCCTTCTGGAGCATTAATATTTTTTTCCCCTTTATGGGGAAAATTAAGATGTATGTAGGTGCATTCTAGATTAGATATATGTTACCTTATCGAAGCGTACACGTTTCCAATGCCAAAAGCGTCACTTGTTCCTTCGACAACCAAGTCTTGTAAGAGCTACTTTGCGTAGCGTATGAGCAGTGCAGGTGAGAATGAGTATAGTGTGACCCTGTTGTGGTAGAAAGTTTGTTCTGGTGGAGCGTAAAGTAACATACTGTCTTTGAGCTCACGGTTTTTGTGATGCACTGAGATTACATTGCAGGGTGCTTAGGCTGGAATTACTTGGTAGTTCTTTTTCTGTTTAGTGTTCCAGCATTTTGTTTTGAAGTTATGGAATCAGAATATTTCTCACTTATCCTTAAAGCATGAAGAAGATAATGTGTTCTAAAATTTGAGGAAAAAAAACACTAACTAGGGTCTCTTTTATTATTTGCAAGGTTTTATGCTAAGTAATAGTGCCTACCCTATTGCTGTCATCAGTTTTTATTAAAGGCCGACCTGCAAAATATTTTTCCGCAAAGTAGGAGAATCCTCACCATCGTTTCATGTCCTCCTTCCACTCTTATATTGAAAAGGGGGGGAGGCTCCTTTTGTTGCTGCATCTTGGGGCCGGATAAGCCAGGAACTTATCCAGGCTCTTCCAGCCGCAACAAGAGCAGTCCCCCTCCGTCAAATAGCAGTGGGAGAGGGGGAAACGGGAGGGCTGGCAAGGAGGATTTTCATACCTTGCGGAAAAAACCTTTTCGGAGGTCGGACTTTAACTAGTAATTGTGAAAATTGAAGGAACTATTGTGTCATGCATGTCCCCATGTATCGTTCTGTTGTCGCATTAGCTTCAGATTCTGCAGGTTAGCTGACAGACTTTTTGAGCTACCTTTTTGCACATACATGTCTACAATCAGTTATTTTTCGCCTATGCAGAAGTGCAACTTTCAAGCTTTTACGAAAGCTGCGAGGACGACATCGCAGATTCCTAGGCTGTTCCCGCCGCATCAGTCTAAATTCAGTGAAACCTTCCAAAATCTTGCGTTCCCACCTGTAGATTTTATGCGCCATTCAATAGAGCAGTGGTTCTCACCCACTGATGTTTCAGGGCCCCTTCTGGATCGACATAAGTGATAGGGGACCCCCAGGGAGGGGAGGGTATTGAACAATTGTAATGACAAAAGGGTAAATGAGAGAAACAGTGCGTGCAAGCCAACTTTGAAGCTCTGAAACAGAACAATCAACCCCACTCACTGGGTGCACATGGTTTGGTCTATTTAGCTTAACGGGACAGCCAGCATGAATTTTTCGAAAAATGTTTTAGTGCTCGGCTAGAACTGGCAGTCCGATACCAAAGGTTCCGCAAAGCCCCATTTGAGAACCACTGCAATAGGGTGTTTTATTTGTAGGAGAAGCTCGCTGATGTTGCCCTATGTTCATTGGTTTGTTTTAGGGGCACATTGATTTTAATGAGATGCAGTAATCGGTTATTGCTGGTCCAGATTTCTCTTAATGCATCCTCGTACCTATTCAATATAGACGGTCCTGTTTATTGTTTATTTAGAATAAAAGCACTAAAGTGGTTAGACACGTGTAAATGACTATGGTATAGACATCATTTGAACTAGCTGTAAAGTGTTCTTGTTTTTAGCTGTGTGGTGCAACCAAGGAAACTGCCTCGTCAGATTCAGGTATATGATCAAACTCCCTTGAATGCATCCTGCTATGATATAATAATAATAATGTTTTATTTTTCTTTAGTGCCCACAAAAAGGCTTAACGCCTTTTGTGTGGTGCACTGCCATTTCATGTTCACGGCAACACTATTTAAAATACAAACATGCACAAAATTACACAGACATTATTAAGGACACAAATACAAGTTTGCAGAGCAAATACAACCTTATACTAACTCTTGACTGGATAAAATACACTCTTGCAAGGCCGACTTGCAAACTAACAAAATCATAAAAAATATCTATGTCACAATCGTCGCAGCCTAATGGTGCGTGGAAATTACCTTCCAGTTTCTTGCTTTGTTCCCTTGTGTCCTGTTTTTCTCTTGCGTTGGCTTCGTATGTGCTTGTGAAACCTCGAGCGTCCTAAGCATTGACTCTGCAGCTTTACTTTGTCTCGTTGCATGTCCCTTGTATCGTTGAGAATCAAAGATGTTGCCATCGTTTGGAAGAAATGCCACTGAGGGTAATGGTAGTAACTTTCGCTGCATTTAGCATAATTATTGTTTCAGCGAAGTCTTTTGAAAATTCGTACCAATAATGTAATTGAAAAAGAAAAAAAAAGATAAACTTTTTTGGGGAACAAACAGCCGGCTGCGGCGGACGTCGGGGATTGCAAAAGACAGACGGGCACAAGGCTCGCGATGCGAAAAAAGTAAATTATAAAAGTATTGTCAACATTTTTCCATCGCCAGCCGTGAGCGTGCTGCACGAGTGAAAAGTTTAGCATACCCCCGCGCTTCACACATGGTGAAAGCTTTCCTAAAGTAGGCTGATTAGGAGTTTTCGATTACGCTCGGGAAGTTTATAATTGGAACCATTTGTTTATTTTCACTATTTAAAAGTTGATTAGTGCATTTTAGTTAATTATATAGCTAATCAGTATGTTTTTTGCAATCCCCACCATGGCTGGCAGTTTGTTCCCAACAAGAGTTATTTTGTTTGTTTTTCTCAACCACCCTGTTGGAGTTTTTAAAAGTCTTAGCTATAACAGCCGATATATTGTTATTTCAAAAAGGTTTATTTTTTGCAGACGTGGTTTCGAGAGCGTGTGCAGGCTAGGCTCGTCGTAATAGCCGGAAGGGTAACGTTCCTTTAAACCTCTGGCATTGCAGACGCCGAGCCGCCGACGGCCACCGTCGGCCATCCCAAGCCCATCAAGGGCCACCTCTACACGTGTGACAAGTGCAGTCACGTGACCGACCGGAGGCAGAACATGGTCATCCACCAGCGGACGCACACGGGCCAAGAGCCCCTGCAGTGCCCGCTCTGCCCCATGACCTTCTCCCACAAGCACATCCTGATGCGCCACATCCGAGGCCACACCTGTGGACAGGCCCTTCCGGTGCCGCGCGTGTCCGGCGACCTTCGAGAAGAGCGACTACCTGGTGATCCACATGCGCACCCACTCGGGTGGGCGCCCCTACGAGTGCCACGTCTGCTTCATGAGCTTCTCCCAGAAGACGGACCTGGTCGCGCACGTGCGGGGACACTCCAGGGATGCCCCGTACTGGTGCACTT
The DNA here is from genome assembly GCA_013358835.2 of Ixodes persulcatus. Classification (NCBI taxonomy): domain Eukaryota; kingdom Metazoa; phylum Arthropoda; class Arachnida; order Ixodida; family Ixodidae; genus Ixodes; species Ixodes persulcatus. Next base: position 146,852 of record JABSTQ010010925.1, on the reverse strand, counting down.
TCTGCTCCCAGCCGTTCACCACGGGGTCGCTGCTAACGAGGCACGTGATGACGAGTCATCCCGTCTAGTCCGGCCAAGCTCCCTGTCTGGATCGAAATCAACTTTGGGGGCCATATTCCGTTTGACTCGGAGCCCTACCACAGCAGACGCCATGATCCAATGGAGCCGATCGAGCAGTGCCAAAAGTGTGTCGTCGTCGTGCCCGTCGTCTTTGTGCGTTTCCTGTCCCCGGCCAGAACGATCACGTGCAGCGCATGCCCCGTGAGCCTGTACCTTTTTTTTTCTGTGCCCAACGGGTTTCGCATCGACGACGCACTTTTGGCGTTGCTCGATTGGCTCCGTGGTACCGTAGCATCGGCTGTGGTCGAACTCCATGCCAAACGGAGTATAGTTGGTTGTGCGTATAAACACGGCGCAAGAAGGATGAGGGCCGGTAGAAGCAGAAAACAAGTGCCGTATTGAAATAAAGACGGCGCAAAACGTAGATGGACTACAGTCACTGACGGATTGAGGGAGGCAGTACTAAGACTGCGATTAGTTGGTTCCGATTCATAACAAGGATATACGCCCAAGAAATGAGGATAAGAAGATGAGTGGCACATGAGACAGGGACGCCCTCTCATGTGTCCCACTCATCTTGTCCTCGTTTTTTGGGGGTTTTTGTTTGCGTATATTTTTATTTTGAGAAAGGTAGAGCGTGTCTTTCGAATGCCCAGGCTTCAGCATGAGCTCCACGCCTCCCACCGTGTTTTGGCTGCACGCCCCCGCGCTCGAGGAGCACGAGATGCCGAAGTGTCGAGGAAGGTGGGGAAGCTCACGCCGGAGGCAAAACGTGCTCCACCCTGTTTTCCTCACCTTGTAAGTGCTTTCCCTGCCTTCTTTGTACTTTTGCCCCCAAAGTTTCAGCACAGATTATTATTTTATTCAAAAGTTACTTGATTTTCTGAAAATTTCAATGGGAAAATGGGGCTCATTTTTGCCCGTTTTCGGTTTCTGGCGCCATAGAGCTTCCAGGTATTCGAGAACTCTGTCGGCCACCCATTGAAATTTTCAGAAAATCACACTTATAACTTTTGAGTAAACTATTAGTTTGTGCTGAAACTTTGGCATCTAGTTCGGACCTCTAGCGCTACCTTTGGGCAGAGAATGAACATTCGGTGATGCATCGTTTATTTTTGCGGTGGAGGAAACCCTGTAGATAGCTTGCAGGTGTTGTCATTGCTGTGTACTGACGGTTGTTTCTATGTTACTGGTTCCCTCGAGTTGCGATGTGAAGCTAACATGGTGAACCGAACGCTAGTGACACATAGAGTGCCAGCATTTCCGCGAATGACGTAACGGGCATGCTATATGTAGGACATAGGGCGCACAGTCCTGAGATATTGCTGGTGGGCGATATCATCACGCCTTGATGCCAATGGCAATGCTCGCAACAACAGTACCCTTGGCCATGCAGGGGCCATTGACGTCACGATCACGATACGCATTGCCCTTCTCGCTGACCGATTTTGAAGCAAGAGGTAGAGACCACACGTCGACGTCATTTAGTTTCCGTACCCCTTTAAGTCCTTGCCTGGGAAGTAGTTCCGTGGTGTTTTCTTGGTCACAAGCCGTGCTGCAATGTGAATGTCATTAGTGGGGTGTTTGTTGCAGGAGATGCATGCCTCTTCATGGAATTAAAAGTTGGCATTGCTCAAAATCTCAACTAAGTTGTTTTTTTCTTTTTTTTTAACGTGGTAACGTAAACCTTAGATTTTAGTGCTCTAAGTCGTCGTGCACGTAAATGCCTCTTATGTAGTTGTGCCTTTATATCGAGCTGTATACTGTAAACGACTAAATTTTCGCGAGGACCCAATTTTCTCGAATTTCCCCGCGAACAATTTGGGCAATATGTGAACGCTACGGAAGCTACACTCGATTCGCGAAAATTAGTACCTGCGAATAATTTCAAATTTTCAGCTTTGGCCCGATTCGCAAAAATTTGAGCCCGCGAAAATTAAGTCGTTTACAGTATTCATCCCTTTGGTGCATAGGCAAGCATGTACTGTGCTTCCAACTTTTTATTGTGACATTGAATTTGAGCTTCGCCTAAAGGAGCTCAGTAGGTGGTATTCACTGGACGCCATATTTGAGAAGATTGCTCACAGCGCATGCTCGGGATGAGTTCTTATTTATGGTCTCCCAAAGAAGACAATCTTGATGGTGTGCAATGTGCGTGCTGGAAGCGTTGTGAAAGCCGCCATAATTGTAGTTCACGAATCCCGGACAAAAGCTCACCGGACAAAAGCTCACCCATTTTTTCACAGACCCGGACAAAAGCTCACCAGGAGAAAATTTAAATGTTGGTCTTAAGACGAGTGCGGACAACTTAGGTGCATGCCTGCGACACTAAAAATTTAAATACCTTTACGACGCACAATGACGGAAAGAATTAATTTTCTTAGCCATTCACTTCAAATGTAACCTTGAACCCCAAGAAAAACCATGCATTAGTAATGAAGAGACATTGTGCCTAATCTTTATGTACGCGATTAGAGTAACATAAGCGCAATGAATAAGCGAGTTCACCGAACGGTGACTTCGCTTCTTCGGTCACTTTTCGGGTTGAAAAACTTCGGTTCATGAAGTTTTTTGGGAGATGCACAAGGGTGCTCCGACATACATTTAGTCAAACAAGCTTGATCTTATCTCCTCCACTCAGTTTCGGTGACCTAAATTTTGGTCCCAAAACGTTGCTTCTCCGCCTGTCATGGCTTATCTGTCGACACCTTTGCATGGTATGGGGTACCAGTTCTCCTAAAAATGGTACAATGTCCATCGCGTCTGCAAGTTATCCAAGCCCGTGCTTCGCCCGGGCAGCAAAAAAAAAAAAAAGAGGTGAGCTTTTGTTTGGGTTTGCGAAAAAACGGGTCAGCTTTTGTCCAGTGAGCTTCTGTCCGGTGAGCTTTTGTCCGGTTACCGTAGTTCACAGGAGGTAGGCGGCAGTGTACGGGGCAGCTCGTGCCATGTCGTACTCTGCTTGAGCAGACCCGCAGCAGGGATGTCGCGCGAGCGGAAAGACTACAGTTTCCTTTTCCACGATGCATGCCGGCAGCGGCTGGATAACGAGACTGTCTGTTGAGATCGGTATATTGTTGAAGTGTACCTTTCTGAGAACGTATACTTCTGCCCATCATAGATAGCATGATGTATGCAATTCATTTCACTCTTTTGCACCCAGGGGCACAATTTCTAATGGATTAGAGTTTCCTGGGAAACAAACTAGGCACAACCAAGGCTACAAGTGAGATCTAGCCCGCGCTTCTGGCTTTGAGATGTGCCTTTGTAGCACGAGCGCTTATTCTGGGGAAGGACGTTTCAAAGCTTCGACCTCGTGCTCTTGCGCTTGTGGCATTGCCTGCACTCTCAGCTTGAAGGGTGAACTGAGTATAATAAAAGTTCCCTATGCAACACCTTGTATTATTCTGAAGACTCGTAGCCTTGTTCTTTTTGCTGAGAATCAATACGGTTTGGGGAAAACCTGACCATATAATCTCCAAGCAAGTTTATAGTTCTGAAAGTGTATATGTATAGCTTTTTTTTTTTTTTTTAGCTCAGTGATTGAGCTCCTAAAAGCATATGCTCTCCGTGTGGCATGGAAGACCCAACAAAGTGGTGGAGTCTCAATAAATCGATGTAATTACGCAAATATAGCTGCTTCCATGACTTTCTTTTTTGATCTAATTATGAATTGATTAAATGCCAATGACTATCTCTGAAGGAGGTGGCAATGATTTTGGAAAACAAATGCTGTCCGCATTGCATATCATATTTGACAAAATGGTGAAGTTCCAATGAATAATTGCATCAGTAACTGCCTAAGGCTCTCTTTTCTAATGCAGCTACGGAGGGATGGGAAAGGCTTCCTGTACAGAAGCTGCCAATAATTTTATTGGGAGGGCTGTTAAGACACGGAACATTTGGTTCCCATCGCATAGCAAATTTGAGGTGAACGTCTTTGTCTCGTGAAACTTGTACATACAGTTGCTCAGTTTTGTTGGCTTCTAAGAAATGGGTTCTGCTTTGCATCGTACTAATCTTGTTGCAATTTTATTGTACACACACGGTATAACATTCAATTAACTAACAGAGTGACTGCAGCAGAGGAGAATATTAATATTACCAATACTTGATATACCAAATTGTGAAGCTTGATGATGTGGATGCTTGGGCTAGTTGGTAATTCATGCTTGGATTACCATTAACGTTAATGAATGGTAATGAACGTTAATTACCATTAACGGCGAAGCAGAAGTTGACGATTTCAGGAAGAAGATATATATGATTGAGTTGTTAGTCAGCGCTGCGAATGTGTTTCCTTGTGTGCCTGTGAGTGTGACAATATCCGCGCTGTTCCATCCAAGCACAAATTATGAAGTACAGAGGAGCTTAAGTGTTTCAGGATTCAATGCAGTGCAGGTAGGCTTATGGTATTAGTACATAGGTTGAAAACCTATGTACTAGTTCGCAGGTTGAAAGGTCTGAATTTTGATACATTAAAGGCAGTATTTTGGATAATGCGATACTACACATCTAGGCCTGTTTTCGAGTTTTCATGATGGAGTCGCGACAACCGTAATGAACATCCAGTTTGTGTTTTAAAAAATCGACGCTGATTTATTACGCCAAACCATATGTTAAATAAACGGCTGCTAACTAAATACGCTGTTTTTTTTTGTTTTTTTTTTTGTTTTTTTAATAGGGACACTTTAGGTTAAGAAACGATTCAAACGGCGGACGTGAGGTTACGAGTAAAATCATAATTACCGTGTTAGATACCTGAAACCCACTAATTAAAAAGTTTTAGTAAAAAAAAATATATATATATATATATATATATATATATATATATATATATATATATATATAAATATTTTAAATATAATTTGCGCATTGTCAAATGCTCAATCTCCGCCTAAAGGCCTGTTCACACATGCAGCGGAGCGCTACAAGCATGGCGCTGACCTCGCACTAAGCGCGTGCTGACGGGAGCGTTCACGAGCTTTGTATCGAACCGTCAAAACTGTTGCTCATGGCAGACGACAAGTAGCGGACGACACGTGAGAAGCGCTACATTAGCGCTTCGCTGCATGTGTGAAGGTCGGTTCTCACATGCAGCGAAGCGCTGATGTAGCGCTCCTCACGTGCCGTCAGCTACTTATCGTCTGCCATGAGCAACAGTTTTGACGGTGAGATACAAAGCTGGTGAACGCTCCCGTCAGCACGCGCTTAGTGCGAGGTAAGCGCTACGCTTGTAGCGCTCCGCTGCATGTGTGAACAGGCCTTGAACGTCGGTTCTCACATGCAGCGAAGCGCTGATGTAGCGCTCCTCACGTGCCGTCAGCTACTTATCGTCTGCCATGAGCAACAGTTTTGACGGTGAGATACAAAGCTGGTGAACGCTCCCGTCAGCACGCGCTTAGCGCGAGGTAAGCGCTACGCTTGTAGCGCTCCGCTGCATGTGTGAACAGGCCTTGAACCGGCCTTAAATGTAGCGCTAATGATCCGCACCAGATGCACGTGCAACGTTTTGTGACATTGCTAGGAGAAAAAAAAAAAGGACGCTCTTTTGGTTTCTTATCGGAACGCGCCTTTGCGCCTGCGGTCCTGCTCCCCGATCGTGACCAAAGCGCGCAACTACTATCTATTGTACGCTGCCACGCAATATTCTTCGCATGACGGAGACGACGAGTAGGACATCAACCTTTTTTTCTGCGCGATACGGTGAGCTAGAAGGGGAGGTGCTGGTGCGGCCATGCATCGCTTTTGCCTCTCCCAGCGGCCGGGAGCAGTGATTTCCCACACCCCCTAGGGGGGTGTACACCCGTCCTCCTTGTTTTTCTCAATTTCTCAATCTATTCTGAATGCCCCCTCCCCCCGTTCCTAAATTTCATTCCTGGAAAAACCCCTGGCCGGGAGAATGGTCCGCCCTCCACGAATCGCGTCTCGTCGGTAAGCTGGCAGCAGCGCCACAACGTAAAACCTCCTTTGGAAACGGTTCTCAATTAAACTAGACAAACAAGAAATATTGAAAAAAAAAAAAAAAAACATGTAAGGGGTTTTGTTTTCGTTTATGGCTGAACAGATACATCTACAGAGTGGGATCCATTTATTTATGTTTGCATCTTCTTTCACAGCCCTGGAGTGCAAGTTAACGCTACTTCCAACTGTAAATTAAAAAAAAAAAATGTCGCGATTTTGTTTAGGTTTGAGTTCGACGAAGTTCGACTTGTTCGAATTTTCAACGTGATGTTCGACTAGAGTTCGGCTATTGTGCGCCGAAACAAAAATTAAAAAAAAAAAATTAAAAACAAGAAAAACGGTTGATTTCACCTGGCGGAGGAAAACTAACGGAAGCATTAAAAGCGCATATTTTCGTTTTTATATGGTGTAAACATTGGTAACCATTTTATAAAATATAAAATAGACGACAGTGATGTCTCGTTAATATGGACGCCTTCGTTCCCCCCAAATATCGTCCATAATGTGAGTTACCCATATTAACGAGACAAAAATGTATGTATTTTCTCAGTTATTAACGGGGTCCATATTAACGAGACATGACTGTACTTTGTAAATTATTTGTTTCCCAAAATTCGAAATATTTGTGAAGAAGCCGTGTCGTGTGTCATGTGTCGAACTTCTTCGAACTAAGGTTTGGCGAACCAGTCGACCTTGAGGTTCGACGAAAGCTCGCGACACCCCTACTTCCAGCGTAAGTATTCATGAATCCCGGGATCACCTTGGCGGCCCGTGTAGACTCGTGCTCTTGTACGGTACTCATTACTATTAATAAAATTACTCGTAATAGATTACTTTTTCCAGTAAGTTCGTAATCATTTCAATGCATTTATGGGGAAGTAGTCGCAAGAGTAGTCTGATTACTTTTGGAAGCAATAAAATTGCTTGTAACCGTTGCTATTTTTTTTCTTCCCTTCCCAAGCTTGGTTGGTACAAGAACCCTACCGAGGAATCCTCCAACCAAGTCTTTGATGGGAGGATGGTTCACCAAAACCGGTGGATTAGGAAGATAAGAATAGTTAATAATTCGCTTATTATAATCCAATCATGGACAGTTCCAAAGACCCGTTTTCAAACCGGCAGAACACATCTGTCGTTTTGAAAATCTAATGTAATCCGGAAAGTAGCGGTTCCTTTGAATCGAATGTATGCCTTTTAGGTTCTAAATGATTTGAAACGGCACCTCTCTCCCTGCATCATATCCTCGTCACACGGGCTGCAGAGCCGGCTGTAGGGGTGGGTGACCTGGGGGGTAGCCCAAGGCGCCATCAAAAGAAGGGCGCCGCGGCGCCCTTCTTTTGATGGCGCCTTGGGCTGGCTTGAGCGGCGTCGACGTAACCGCGCGTTGCATTATGGGACGTTTCCCATAATGACGTCACGGGTGACGTCACTCGTAACGTTACCGCGCATTGCATTATGGGTAAATCTCCCCGCTGAATTTAGCGCAAAATGCTCCCCCGAAATAAAGTGGAAAATTTCCCCGCTAAAATTAGTGGGAAAATTTCCCCGCCAAATTTAGCCGAAAAATTTCCCCGCTAAATTTAGCGGAAAAATTTCCCCGCTAAATTTAGCGGAAGAATTTCCCCGCTAAATTTAGCGGAAGAATTTCCCCGCTAAATTTAGCGAAAATTTTCTGCTAAATGGCAAGGGAGGAGGAGAGGAGGGGAGGGTACGGATGAGGGGGAATACCTTCCTCTCCGTACCTTCCCCTCCTCCTCCTCAAGAGCTGCGCTCTAATTCGGCGTTACAGGGGATTGTGAACGTCTTTTTTTTCTTCTTTTTTTTTTGGGGGGGGGGGGGGGGGGCTTTTTGATTTATTTGAACATGGCGCCCGACAGGACACTATTAGCGGCGAGAGTAGGGTGCCTTCATGTCTGTCTGTCTCAGGGTGAAGACATCCATTGTTGCACTGAATGTGCCAGCGCGTGACGCGCTCCCGCACTCGGTGCGTGACTTGGGCGATAAAATGGCGTCTATGCATTAGCCAAAGCTGCGCGCTCGAGCTGAGTAACACCGTATTGCCCGCACTTCAAAATGCATAAAAAAAACGATTGGGCGTGAAAATGGCTGAGATGTCACCACTCAAGCAAAAGCGCTCGTGTGTATGAAGGCACTCTAGGCGAGAGGTTTTGGTGGCGCCCTCCTATGGTTACCTTTCGTGACGTCATTACCTTGTGAACAAGTTTGAAGGTGTTTGTAAACATGCATGGTGGAAGCCTGAAATCATACCACTCTCAAATCAACACTGCCAACACCGTCAAAATTGAAGTTGTTACATTCCTCTTATTTCTGTCGATGGGAAATCCTTTGGGCCTATCATGGAAGACCGATCACAGCAGCGACGCTTTCGATTGCTCACGTCGCCATTATGCTCGATCGCCGATCGTTTTTGGACTGCGGTTCTCGTCTGACAGAACGCTCGTGTTGGGCTATTAGCGGCGAGATGTTTCGGTGGCGCCCTCATTCGGTTACCTTTCGTGACGTCATTACCTTGTGAACAACAAGTTCGATGGTGTTTGTAATGGGCATGGTGGAAGCCTGAAATCATAAGCGCTCTCAAAGCAACACTGCCAACACCGTCAAAATTGAAGTTCTCTCATTCCTCTTATTTCCGTCGATGAGACATCCTTTGCTGACGTCATAGTCAGCATTCGGCCAATTGTGGTGGGCCGACCACAGCGACGCTTTCGATCGCTCACGTATTAACAACGTGATGTCGATAGCTACGGGCGTATAAAAAAAGAGGGGGGGGGGGGGGGGGTGCCATGATCGGAGTTTGCCCAGGGGGGCTATGTTGCACGTTTTGGACTCCCAAGAGACTAGGGAGAAGGAAGTGACGTAGGTGTGAATGAACCATCTTCTGCAGATACCGTCATCAGCGACTCCACCAATCAACATCCAAAGAGCGTTGTTGACGTCACTTCCTTCTCCCTAGTCTCCTGGGAGTCCAAAACGTGCAACATAATCCCCCTGGACCACGTGTTTCTTCCACCGTGCCCAGGGAGCTTTGATTAACGGCTTTGATGGTGTAGGGCCGGCACTGCACAGGGCCAATTACTCTCATTTTTAAGTTATCTAATTGAATAATTTTTAGACGAGAGATATTGAAATCTATTACTCTTTCGAGTAACGTGGGATATTTTTCTAGCCCACCATGTGTGCGTACTTTTCAAAGGAACGATTTGGTCGGCGTTCCATGAAACGCTCTGTATGGTCTCAGTTTCGTAATTTCACAGCAGAAAACGGGTTTAATAATAATAATAATAATATTTATTTCGGTTCAGAAGAACCGCGGCTCTTTACCGTCACCTGGCAGTTCTCTCGCGTCCCCCTAATTACCGTCGCTATTTTCCCCGCCCAACCAAACGCGGCCCAACAAATTTTCTTTTGGCTATTGCCTGGAGCTTTCGTGCATCTCCTCAGCGGCGAGAAAGACGACGAAATGAAGAAGAGCGTCGTGTCAGCCGTGCGGGCCGCCCCCCAATCGTCCCCGCAGGCCCCTCCGAATTCGTCTCTGAAAAGGGCGAGTATACGACGTTGTCATATTAGCGCCTATGTTGCCGCTCAGTGTACTATCGTGGACACTGTTAGCTATAACACGGCAGCGGCGGATGGATGGATGGATGGATGAATACGGCTGAGCCCTTTGGATCGGGCGGTAGCTTACGCCACCTAGCCATTTTGTCTTACCCTTTAAGCTTAGAATATTTAAATGTGAAAACTATATTCACTCTGTACTGAAAAGAAAGTGAGGCTATAAATCCCCCTTGCCATCAGTTAATAAGAAAATGCCTAGTTTTCTCTCGCTTTCTGCCACCATTCACTTAATCTTTGCTTGGTAATCTCTACTGTCTTGAAATCCACTTTTCCTTCGCTGTCTCTAAAACCCAATGACCTTATTAAATCTATGTTGTCTTCGGTATGCATAGGGTGAAGCCCTTTACAGTAGAGTATCAAGTGCTCAGCCGTCTCGTCCTCCTCTCCACAAGCAGCGCACACTGTGTCCATTTCCTGGTACTTCGCTCTGTATGTTCTGGTTCGCAAAACACCTGTCCTTGCCTCAAACAACAATGAGCTTCCCCTAGAATTATCATAAATGCTTTCTTTGGCAATAACTGTTTTGTTTAATCTGTAGCCTTCCAGAGCCTTCTTTGTCTGCATTCCCTCTAGCCACCGATCTCTTTCTGTGGCTTTAACTTTCTTCTTAACTGAGACCTGCTCTTCCGTAACCCCACTATAGCCTAAAAACTTTCCTCTTAATTTCCTAGTGCGCTGTCCCCATTTTGTGTCTATACTCCTCATGTATAGATAGCTGAAAACCTTTCGTGCCCATTGCTCCCCACCCATTTGCCTCAAGCGATCCTCAAATTCTATCTTGCTCACAGCTTCCCTGCCCTCAAGCGACGCCCATCCCATGTCTCCTTGTACTCCCTGGTTCGGTGTTTTGCAATGTGCCCCCAAAGCCAGCCTACCTACTCCACGCTGTTTTATTTCTAGTCTTGCATGCACTTCGGATTTCATGCATAGCACTGCGTTTCCAAAAGTCAAGCCAGGCACCATGACCCCTTTCCAAATCTCTCTCACCACCTCATACCTGTTGTAATTCCAAAGTGCTCTATTTTTCATTACAGCCGCATTTCTGTTGCCCTTACCTATTATATACTTTTCATGCTCACTGAGATATTCTGCACCACCACATATCCATACTCCTAGATACTTGTATTTAGTAGCTCTCTCAACTGTGATATTCTGTATCTTCAGTCTCTCAACATCATCATTGTTAAAAATCATGACTGCTGATTTTTCACTACTGAATTCTAAACCTAATTCCTCTCCTTCCCTACCACAGATGCTCATTAATTCCTGCAAATCTATCCTGTTGTTAGCCATTAGTACGATATCATCCGCATATATCAGTCCCGGTAAAGATTGCTGAATTGTTTGGCCTAGCTTACTGTACGAAAGGTCAAATCCAAGCCCACTCTTCTCTAGCCTATCCTCCAATCCTCTCAGATACAACATAAACAGCAAAGGCGATAACGGGCACCCCTGCCTAAGGCCTCGTCCTATCTCTATTTTCCCCGTTGCCTTTCCTTCCCATGTTATAATCACCTTATTATCTTTGTAAATGTTCCTTAATATTGCTGTTAGCCCTTCATCTAGGTTTAAGCTCTCCACTATGTCCCACAGAGTTTTTTGGTTCACATTGTCATAGGCACCCTTGATATCCAGAAATGCCAGCCAGAGCTGTCTGTTTTCTTTTTGCGCAATTTCTATACACTGTGTTAGAGAAAATATATTGTCTTCCACCTTCTTTGTTTCCGAAACCCGTTCTGTAACTCGCCCAGTATGCCCTCGCAATCTACCCATTCCTCCAGTCTGTTCTTTATAATCTGCATTACCAACCTGTAAATAACTGGTGTCACGGTTATGGGACGATAATTCCTAATGTCAGACTTATCTCCCTTTCCCTTATATATCATGCTCATCCTACTAAGCCTCCATTCATCTGGAATATTTCCTTTTGTTACCATAGTGCTCACTACCTCCCTTAGTTTTGCCTTAGATTTAGGACCCAAATTCTTCACCAGCTTGATTGGGATACCATCTGTGCCTGTCGACGTGCCACTAGGGACTCTTCGTTCCGCCTTTTCCCATTCTCTTTGTCCAAAATTCGCGATGTCAAAAGCTGGACTGATACTGCCTTCGGTTCTCCTATCTTCCACATGTACCCGTTCCCGAAATTTCTCCTCCACCACTGCTCCTATATATCGTATCGCATCATCTCCCTCTATTTGATCTCCCTGATGCGAGAGTATGAACCTCTGTCTAGCTTGCGTCGTTTCACCGAGTGAGTTCAAGTGCTCCCAAAACTTCTTGGCTGCGTTTCTATCTTTCTTGCTTACATTACTCATCCATTCTTCACCCTTTCTCTGAATTTTCGCATTGATCAAACTGGATGCCTCTCGGCGAAATGTTATAAAAGTGTCCCATCTTCTTTTTACTTCCGTTTCCGACTCCCCACTACGCTTGGAATGCCTGTGTTCTCTAGAGGCTTCCTGACGTTTTTGTATCGCTTGCTTCACTTCTTTGTCCCACCAGCTTTTTGGTCTATGTCTTCGCTTCCCCTTTCGTTTACTCTGAACTTTGTCTAGTTCCAGAACAAAAAGTCCAGTTAGGCTCTCATAGGTCCAATCTGTATACCGTTGCCCTGAAACTGCTTCCTCTATTCTTTCAGCAACTATTTCCAACTCTTTGTCGCTGCAGAAAGTCTGCTTTGAATTATGTTGTCTAGTTTCAGCATTTACTTCTCTGGCAAAATTCAGCTTAATACGTTTATGATAACTACCAAGACTTTTGGAACCTTCTTCATCTATTTTCATTACTTGTAACTTACCATATATTTTGTGTGACATAAGTACGTAATCTATAGTTGAATGTAGATTGCCAGTTTCCCATGTTATGTGCCCGTCACACTTCTGACTGGTATTACATAAAACTAAGTCATGCTTTTCCACCAGTTCTAATAATATGCTTCCAGTTGAGTCCGTATACCCATCCAGACCCTCGATATGGGCATTCATGTCTCCCATAATAATTATTTCAGAGCCTTCCCCTAGCTCACTAATGTCTCTTGATATGCAATCAATCATTTTTCTGTTTTCCTCTTTAGCACCTTTCCCTGTCCATAAGTAAACAACTCCAAGGAGTGTTGATTCCCCAGCGACTTTTCCTGGCGCTGGGGGCCGTTCCGTACCCCCAGCGCCGCATAGCAGGCGCCGTCCGAAACTCCGCGCATGCGCCGTGTGGCGGACTCGCTCTTCCCGCCCGCGAGCACACCCTCGCTTTGTCGTCTGCTAGGCACAGTGCAGACGACGCCACAGCGCTCGCCAATTTTCGCTGAACACGGTTCAGCGAATCACCGCGTAAGAGGTGCCCACGGTTCATTCCCTCACCGCTGGCTAAGGATAATCATCGCCACTAAATGTAATATCAGAGTAGATTACATTTGTTTTGTGGGACAAACTTGCAGTTATACTCCGTTTCACTTTATGTCTAAGCGCAGCGGACGCTACGAGACGATGGGGCCAACCAAGCAGCGACAAAAGCGCATTTTTTGCACCTTATTGGCTCCCCCGGTGATGCACTCCGTGACGTTGCACCTTTGCCTCTATTTGATTGGCTCTGTCGTTTTGTAGCGTACGCTGCGCTCGGACTTAAGGTCCTGTACCACACCTGCTGCGCTCATACTGGTTTGCGAACGCATTTTGTTAAAGATGATTTGCGCACGCCTGTTTCTGAAAAAAAAAACAACGTAGACAGGGTTAATGCCCCAATGACTCTGCAATTTGCCCTTATAAAAATCGCCGGTTGAAAATGAGTTTAAAACCAATTCGCTATGGGAAATGTACCAGACGAGCAGCACTGTGGCAACGCCTGCTTTGCGCCTAGCAGACGACAAAGCGAGGGTGTGCTCGCAAACGGGAAGAGCGAGTGCGCCACACGGTGCACGCGCGTAGTTTCGGACGGCGCCTGCTATGCGGCGCAGGGGGTACGGGACAGCTGCCGCTGCCGTGTTATAGCTAACAGTGTCCACGATAGTACGTCTACACAGAGATAGTCAAAGGTCGGTCCTGAAAAGTGACCCTGTTCTCGTTGTAGGAGCTGCAATCGAACTCCAGCCGTTTATCGTTAATCAGCGGGTTTTTTTTTTTTTTTCCTCTTTTTTTTTCATATAGGTGTCAATTTTTAAGTTCAACTGATTTAAAAAAAGAATGAGAGACGAGTGCCGTCTTCACGGTGTATTTATCAGATGAGGGAATAATCGCTATGGCAAGATGACTAATTAACTAGAATTTGTTCATAGACTTTTAATTATTGGCTTCAGGGGTCCTATACATGGCTTGCTCGTGACGTCATCGCCTCGTGCTGGTGGTCATTTCTATTTGTTCTTGCCGAGAATAACAAGTTTGATGGTGCGAAGTGTATGCTGTCGAAGGTGCGCGCTCGGCAGCAATACCACCACGATGGCCGCTGTTGTGACGTCAGTGCAAGCCATGTATTTAAGATTGTTTCCGAAGTTTCCGCCGGTTGTGTAAAGCTTCTATACGCCCGAACACTGAAGATGGCACCGGCCACAAGCTCTTTTTTGGAAAGCCCCTCCCGAAATTACGCCCTCTTCTGGCAGAGTTTGAAATACTGCACAGCTGCGTGCGGGAAAAAACACCATAAAATGGAAAGCCGATCGCTTATATATAGTTCACCTAATAACAGTAATATACAAGTAATAGCCTTGCCACATTCAAAGGTCGGGTTAAGAACCGGTTCGCGCTTATTAAAACCGGTAACCGGAGTGATAATATGTGCGCTAACCTAAACCGGAACCGAACCGGAACAAAATGCAGTGCTACTGAACCCGAACCCTATGATCTCGCCAATGCAACGCCCCCCTCCCGAGTGAGCCAATTAGCCCGCGGCGCAGAGTGAGAAGCGTGAGCTGATGCGCGTGAACTCCCGGCTGCTCCCAGCTGAGCGGGGAGGTCCGCCATTTTTATTCATTCGCCCGGTGGATGGGATCGGCATCTAAACTACGGTCATTTCCTTTTACATTGCCGGCTCTGGCAAGAAAACGATACACTGTTATTCCTCGGGGGATTAAAAAGCGAAGGAATGAAGTTTTCTCGACGTCTGACCGCAAACTTTTATTCGGGCAAAAAAGAAGTCAGCCCGAAGCAGACGACGCGTAGCTTCAACGGCGCTCGGAAGACTTGCAGCACGAGCGAAGCGCGGGGGTCCGCTAAAGTTTCCATTCGTGCAGGGCGGGCACAAGGCTGGCAGAGCGGAAACGCCGATAATATTCTTCGGCGCACTGCCGCGCTTCATACCGTGCTTTGTCTTCCTTAAAATTACTCATTTAGCGCTTTTCGATGACGCTCAGAAAATTAAGTTTCTAATAGGTATGTTTAGTTGCACTAATAAAAAAAAAGTTAGTAAGTTTTAGTTAACTAGCTAATTATTACTTCTTTTTTTTTCAATTCCTGACGTCCGCCGTGGCTAACAGTTTCTTCCCAAAAAAAGTTTTTTTTTTTTTTTTCCGTTTACCGTAATAACAACTAAGATTCATCCAAAATTGTAATTTTTTTGTGAATATATGAGTTGGCTTGGTTCTTGTAGCAGCTGCAAACGACCCTGTATGAGGAGGAGGAGGACGACTTCACGGACATTCCACAACACATCCGTGTGAACCCTGGCTACATTGTTACCATGCAGGGCTTTCTCACCGTCTTGGAGACCGTGAGTGCGCTATAGACCTTTCCAGCGGCAGTCTCGAACGAAGCGCCCGGGCGGAAAATGCTGAGTCACTGAGCTGTGGACGCATGCGCAGCATCCGATATACCGCACAGCAGACCAACGGCGCATGTTCAGAAGGCGTTCCACAGCCCAGCAGACAAAGATGGCAGTGCGCAGAAGGCAATTTTTGCAAAGGTCTATACACGGCTGTGTTTTAGAGCGCAGCTCTTAGGCGCCCGTTTCCGGCTTGAGCGGCGTCGCCGTCGCCGTCGGCGTAACCGCGCGGTGCATTATGGGAAATGTCACATAACGCACCGCGCGAGCCCCTCCCCCCGGGGTCACGTGACCTCGGGGGGAGGGGCTCAGCCACAGTGGGAGATAAGCGAACATTGCAAACTTTCCTTAAGGGCAGTTTCCTGTGGTCCACTGCCCCTCAACGTGAAAACAAGCTTTTGGCAGGTGACAAAATATAAAAGTAGAATTCTTACAAATGTTCTTGATTGCACACCGAAAGTTAGCTAGCCCACTTCTCGTTTTCACGCAATTTTCTCATGTTTTTAGGTGGGCTATCGGTTTATTACGAATACGGTAGTCATTTACTTTTTTTTTTTTTTTAATTTATAAAGACACGTCCGGGAAAGAAAACCCTTAACTCTCGGATCCCCTTTCCTGTCTAACCATGCAACACAAAAAAAAAAAAATGGTTATGTCGTCATGGCAGGTTTCAGCCACAAGGTGGGGGTTAAAAACGTTTCTGCCGGCGCGTCGTTACCTGACAAACTTGTCGACATGCTTTCGAACGACGAGTACAGCGCACACAAAGGGTGACCACAAATGAAAGGGGTAGCGGCTGGCACGATCGGTTCCGTGCTGTAAGCCCCACCAGAAAACACGCGGGTTTCGGGACACTTCATGATGCCATTTAGAAAACAAAAATGCATCGTCACATGCCGACCAAAGTTTCGCCTCCGTACTCTTCCGTGCGGAGCTTCCATTGTCGCTTGGATTGGCAGGCACGGGCCGTGGACTATCGTCGTTTTCCCGAGTTATTCTAAAACGTGTGACATACGTGTATACAGTCAATCTTGTATAGAGATCCCGCGTTAATCTCGCACGTGCTTACCGAATTCTGGACACGCAGGTGGGAGCCGCGTGCTTGCTGGTACTGTACGTACTGGCGGCGGGTTCCGTGATCGTCCAGTGGTACCCTCACGTGTGTTTCCTGGTAGCCTTCACGTACTGCCTCAACAACATGCTCATCGTCATCGCCGGAATCTCTTCGCCCTCCACCCAATTCCATCTGCCACAGACCACCTTTGTGAGCACCCTCGGGGCTTCCGGTATTGAGGAGTTTCAGCGACGGAGTCGCCGCCCTGGTGGCCGGTCGCCGAAAGAGAAAGAGGGGGATAGGTTCGCTGGGCGTAGGCTGCGTAGGCCGCGAACTTAGGCTTATAAACTTCGGCAGCAAGAATATTACGCGGCTCTAGTGTTCCGGTACGAGCAACGGAGGTGACACGATCCGCTACGACTAGCTACGACCACCGGCCGCAGCGGTGCCGGCGATGCAGGCGTCGAAGGAGCGCAACCTGTGTGCTACGCAGTCAGTCGCCGTCGCCCGACGCAGATCGTTTGGCATTCAGGGCTTTCCGCCCCGGGTTCTTCGTGTGTACTTGGAACCGAGTATTATTTTCTGTGCTTGTGTGTGTGTGCTCAGTGGCTGGATATATATCAGTCCTTCAGACTCAACAGCGACTCAAAGTTGACGGCGGAGGTGCTTGCAGCAACGCTTTCGGTTGGTGCACGGGCGTGACGACTACACGGATACATTTTAAGATTGCTGCTAGCAAGGTGGGCCATAGTCGCTATATGTTGACACGATTTTAAGTGTAAGTACTCCGTGCAAAGGCGAATCTATCGCGTTTAAAACATATACCTTGTTTATAATCCACATTTTTTTTTGTTTTTTTTTTTTTATCACGCACGACCAACTACTAAGCAAATGCTTCTGTACCGATCACGGAGTGAATGTCTTCGGCCTTACATTGCGGAACGCCCAATAAAAATTCATGTTCGTTCAGCAAGAAAACTTCCCTTTCGAGTGACCTTTTTTGATTGATAATTTCTCCCGTATCTATGTGCTTTAATCAACACGATCGATTAGATTTGCTTCCCTAGTTAAGACATTTTGCTGCCACATGCGGCACTAATGCTTGGCACGATGTATGCCACTGGTGGTATTGTGAATTGGTAACTTTACTTCCAAAGCTAAAAGTGTAACAGGTGGGACCATTCAGTTTGCTAAAAATGTGATATGAGAATTTCATTGCATAACTAGCGTTTTACGTTTAAGATTGATAAGAAACATGCTCATGTGATAATGCAGATCTACAGCATAAAAGCTTTGCTGATCCAGAATGGGTGTGCTATAGGCTAAAGCCTCAAGGTTTTTAATGTACCAAATTGGTGATTACACGGCAATAAATATTGTGGTGGAAAACTGCCCATTGACTCGGTGAGTTTTGATTGTGACCATTGGTGTGCTGTTGGCAAATTAGGTAATGGCACACCTTTTCCCTGACCAACCGGCTTCGAGGGACATCGCATCTAGATGTGCTTAAATATGTTTATTTCAAGGTTCAGTTGACCCACTGCATCATTACAGGAAGGCAGCCTCAAGCCACAACAAACAGCAGTGAACACACAATGCATGATAACGGGCACCAGTGTCCAGGCGTATAGTCCGCAGAAGCCAATTTGAGCCTAAAATTTCTTTTGTTTTATTTAGATAGTTGGCATTTATTGTATAATCCGCAGGGCCTGATTTCCGCACCCAGTGCATAGTCCGCCAAGCTGGCGCGTTGTGTCTTCGTGCTTTTTTTCCTGGGTGGCATTTTTTCAGAAGTTCTTCGGCGAACGCTGTTGAGCCTGAGTAACTGCTCTTGAGGCCCATATCCAGCCACTGAGCACACACACAAGCACAGAAAATAACACTCGGTGCCAAGTACAAACGAAGCACCTGGGCAGAAAGCCGTGAATGCCAAACGACCAGCGTCGGGTGACGGCGACTGACTGCATTGCGCCCCTTCGACGCCTGCATCGCTGCGGTGGGTGGTCGTAGCAAGTCATAGCGAGATGATCTCCACTTCAAGCAAGAAATCCTGCCATACCATAGTCAAGATATGTGTGCAAGTGTTCGACGACGTGGGCTGTCTCACGCTGGTGCAGCTGTGATTAAGAAACGTACATATCAACAATGTTTGCACGTTTGAGGCTGAAACTGTGACGCATACTTTATCGAAACCTAAATTTATCGGTCTGCTGCAATACATTTTCGTTGACATTGCTTAGATGATATAACCATTCCGGCCCCTCATTAAATGGTGTTGCGAACTCTTCGGTTGTGTATGAAAATCTATTTTTGCCCTAATAAAAGACATTTTCAAAAATACACGTGTCTTCTGCTGGCACATATCTTCCAATTTACAATGCAGAGGCAAAAAAAAAAAAAAAGCAACTGTCTACATCCACCACTTAGCATAAGCACCTTTTGCCATTCATTCTTCAGCACACTCAAATATCAGCTTAGGTTGCTATTGTTTTAGAAGCTTTGCCCTGTTTTCTAAAAAGAAGAAAAAACTTAAAAAAAGTTTTACCTTTGTTCTCCTGGCATTGAATAAAGACTTGTTTGTCAGCAGATTACACACAGCTGATATCACCGTGGCACATACAACTCGAACGACCGATGAGACTATTGCTATAACAATAAAGCTTTCCACAAGAGCCAAATGAAGGCTTGTAGGGGTGCACAAGTACATCGAAATGAGATTGGCGCTTCCGGGGCTTGTTTACATTATGCGTAAAAACAGGACGATCGGTGACCAGCTGATCGCAATATAACACCAAGGATACCGATGTTTCGATACATAGAACGCAGGATAAAGACCTCAATCGTCCCTTGTATGCTGTAGCTGTCATACTTTCCATCCAACCGCTTTTTAGCGCAATTAACTAGAACAACCGAAGAGTTCGCAATACCGTTTAATGCGAGGCCTGAATGGTTGCATCATCTAAGCAACGTCAACGAAAATGTTTGTAGCCACAAACCGATAAGTTTAGTTTTAGATAAAGTACGCGTCATGGTTTCAACGCGCGAACATTGTTGGTATGTACCTTTCTTTGGACCCGTGTACATTCTGTTCAACGTTGGTTCAACTTGATGACAGCTGCACCAGCGTGAGAGCTCACGTCAAACACTTGCACACATATCTTGACTATGGCAAGATTTCTTGCTTTCGACTGGCTTGTCCACTTCATTTGTAGCATCACGGTAGGTCTTGCTTGAAGCGATAATAGTCTCGCACACGGCAACAAACAGAGAACGACGTGATTTGTTTAATTTATACGCTACCGGTCTACGGGCGTCGCGATTCTATCCCCCTCTTTTCCGCCATGTTGGATCGATCGGAGCGCCCCCTATATTCGCTGAAACTCCTCAATATAGCCGCCCCTTATAGCCATCCACCACCCAACACATTGTCTACAGACAAGCCCGCCTTTCCCCACACCGGGTGTGCACGGGCACTGCGCGCGAGCGCAAACCAGATTTGCGTAAAGGACGATTCACACGCCGGCATGAGTCCCACCGAGTACGCCTCCAACGGCTCGCGACTTTAAACCTTTTTTACGGGTTGCTACGGCGACGGGGTTTGAAGCCGCTTACAACCGCCCCGTCGCCATAGCAATCCGGAAATAAAAAAAAAAAAGATTAACTCACTCAATTTCAACGAAATTTGAAATTGACCTGTCGTGTTCAGAAATAGGCTGAATATGATCCGCAATATCCGTAAATGACAATCGCACGTTTCTGTTTTGAGCCTGAAGGCTGTACTTTTCGTTATAAATGGCCCACTCTGGCAAGCGCTCGGAGAGCAGCCAGCGGAGAGCACGTCACATCCGGCGCAATCGTGACGTAGATTGTCTCGGGACGAGCAAAGCTGCAGCGAGGCTGACGTCGAGAGGATGTCCTAGCCGTTCCAGCCACCGAAGCGGCCGAAGCACGCCAGTGATCGGGCCACCGCGACTAACCTCAAAGCTGCTTTTGTACGAATTTTGAGTGACGGGTTAATCTTCTATAATCTTGTAGAGGGAGAATAGCGACTTCTGGGTCACACAAAAGAGATGCTCGGGTAGAGGGGAGTTCCTCCTTTCCCTCTTCTCTCGTGGTGACCGGAGTCTAGTCAGTTATCGTCACTAGCTGCCGAGGTTCCTAGACGGGCATTACAAACAGGGCGTTACCGACATCCACCAGGTGCTCTTTGCTAATCGTTTAAATCGTTTTAAAATTTTTTTTCGTCTCTTTTTCAACGAGAAATTGGTGTGTGTGATGTGATACTGCTCCCTTGAACACGAATAGACCAAAAAATAAGTGCCGAAATTTCGTTGTGGTATGTATCCCTTTAAGGCGAAGCATCTGCGCATGCGTAGTGGCGACAGCAGCGCCACCGCAGTGGTGTGGCGTGCCGAGTTGCGAGCATCGCTCCTCGACGGAGTGGAGAATAAAAATTAATACGATTCAGATTGTGATTTAAATCACTGCCTGAATCAATTTAAATCATGACTTAAATCACGATTTAAATCGTGATTTACATCAGATTAGTTTTACTATGATGCACGTTTTCCGCAAAAAATAATCCCGAAAATATATATTTATGTATACCCTTTATTTATCATATGATGCTTTCTGTGTCCATTTAATTTGTATACTCTTAGATCAAGGAAGTATCAAGCAAGAAAGATTCATGTAGGGCTGAACACGAGCAAAAAGGAGTGCTCCTCTGAGCAGAACGGAGTGTTGAGCTTGATTTCTACCTCCCACTTCACAAAAAGAAACGAAAACTAGAAAACCTCATATTGCAATCAAGTCAGAACTCAAAAGAAAAATGATAAAAAAAAAGTTTTTAACGAACTGATAGAAAAAAATCCTTCTGTTTTTGTTCTGGTAGTGGCGAGGATTACACCAATAAAAAGTTGTTAATTTGGCGGACCTTTACTTTTACGGTAATTATTTCTCTCGCATTATTGTGAGAATTGATCAATTAACGTGCCACGTTAAAAATAATATAGTGGCCGGTGAAGAATCACAGTTGTTGTTTTTACTACACTGATTTAAATCCAATTCTGATTTAAATCAAACAAATATGAAATACTTGATTTTTTTAAACATGATTTTTCTCTGTCTTGCTTCGCAGCCAATTAGACTGCGGCATATAGCTGGGAACGCCAAATAATGCGCTATACGAAGCAACTTTCTTAGATAGTGGTAGTGATAGTACTTTATTGCACTTAAGAGTTTGTGGTGCCGTTCGGTGTGCAGGTGAGAAGGGAAAGGCATGCGCCCATAAAGATATATTGTGCCCCTTTCACCAACCGGACGGCGCTATGAGGAGCAAGGACAAGACGAGACAAAAAGAAAAGGAAAACACACACACACACACGGGCAGGGGGGTCATTATGCTATTGTCCGAGTAACTGTTCTACGCAACTTGTGGATGTCATCCCGGTTGCAGGGGATTGTTTCTGTGAGGTGGTGTGGGAGCGACCTCCGAGTTTCTGCAGCACGTTTTTTAGTTTAGTTTAGTTTATTACATATTCAGAAATCGGTAGTTTGATAGGCTCTGATAAGGAATGCATGCATACCACGAGCGCTGGCACGAGTCCCTTGCTCGAAAGCTAATCATAGACGGGTTCATGAGTTCATGAAACGTGAGTACGTTTTCATATCAGAAGCTCCTGCTGCGTGCATGATCGAGAAGACACGCTTCTCCGTTCATCTAGAAGATTCGCGTATAATCTTACCCCCGAGCGTAAACGATAAGGAGGCCAGAATGGCCTTTGCCTAATTAGTCTCGCCCTATAGCTCTTTCCCAAACATTCTAGGTCGAACATTCCAGATGACGAGCACTGTAAATAAAGAGCCGAGCGCCGTATTTCCGATTCATTCGCTGATTCTCTCTCGCGATAATCAGCTGTTACGCCGACGTACCGTCGCTTGCTGCTGCCGCCGTCGACGCTCGCTGCTGCTTTCTCAACGTGTGTTCTTTTTCGTTCCTTGCACAAGTTCGCCCCCCATTAAATCTTTAGTTCATTCCGTTTTCTTCTGCATCATCGTCTATCATTCGTGACAATATAATATCGAAAACAGTGGATCATGGGGCAATGCGGCACCAGCTTCCCTGTTAAAGTGACAGTGTCGCGTTGCTGAACTGTTCGACAATGGGCTCATTCGATTTTGTTCTACCATGTTGAGTGTTTAACCAGGTTAAGTGGCATGTCCGTGACCGGTACTTGGTCTTAATTAACCTAGAGGCACTAAATAATTGCTACGCTTAGAGTATCGGCACAGCATTCCCATATTTTCACGCGCGCGCCACCATTGGTTTTTCGACCTGTTGCAAAACGTGCAGCGCCGAGGGGAATGCCGGGAACGCCCTGTTCGGAATCGGTGGTAGCAGTCAACGGAAAATGCGAAGGCGAGTGGGCAAGGGCAGGCCAGCAACTGTGCGTCTTTCTCTCCCGCTCGGAGTACAGGACTTCGCGCGCGGCCTTCTAGGATTTTAGATGCGGAGCATCTCTTGCTCGGGTCTATGTCCCGCGGCGTCGGCGTCGTAGTCCGCACTCACACTACGCATGCGCAACTCTCCTCCTCTAGTCTCCTCTCCTTCAAGTGTGAGCGGTAGCGCGCTGCGCCAAGCTGCGCGCGTTCCCCATCACGTGACCGGAGCGGGGTCTGAGGCGAAACCGTGTTTCCCCGGAGGAGGGAAAGGAGGAAAGTTTTCGGCGCGCGGGTCGCAGCGCCAGGCCAGGCCTTTCTAGTGGGGTGAGCTTTCCCCGCAACTCCGCGGCTGTCGTCTGCTAGCATTTCCCGACCGCTCGCGTCCGTTGCAGCCTAGATCTCGCCGGCCAGCCCGGTCTCGACGAGGAAACCTGCAAGCGCTGTTAGGGCATTTTGCGCCGCCTTACCGTGCGGTCTGATTAGACTTTCAAAGTTACTCGTGCTACATCAGTTCACCGCTGTTGACTCCACTTCACTCCGTTCTTCCGATGAAGTGTGATGGAAGCAACAGTCCCGTCAGTTAGTGGGTTGGCGCAAGCTAGCGTCAGCACCACCCCGATGCTCCGCATCACCCCATGGTTCCCCTCGGGAAGATGGTGTAATTTTTTGCCATGCGACAGCTAGAGCGTTCATAGGTACGGTGTCTGGATGCACAAGCGATATCGCTTTGTTCTGTCGCGGACTGTTTTAACATTTCTGGAGAAAGTATAAACCTTTCAGTCAATATCAGAGAGCTTCAGACAACTGACTAAAAAGGTTAAGTCTTACCTAGGGTGCTAGTGTAACTATAGTGTGTAAGATGACTGAAGTGATCGCTACGTGGAAGCGTATGTAGTGGCTCTTTATTAACCTAGTGGTCCAAGGTCATTAACAAACCTTTCTTTGGCTAACCCTGTTACTCGCACTGTAGCAAACGCCGTCTGCTATTAGGGCGGATATCAGGTCCGTAAGCAGGAGGAAGGCTGATCTCCTTGAAGAGAGCCTTTTCTGCTTCTAGCAACAAATTTTGCCGTTCCGCGTAGCGTACCGCGGGTCCTATTTTCGGAACTTCTAATAGCCTCCTCTTTGACTTACAGTACTTGCTGTACCACTATGTGGCCGGATTCATCTACATGTTGGGTGGTGTGCTCCTGCACCATTCGAAAAGCGGGATGAAGTACAGCGATGCCTCGGCGGTAAGCACCATGCAAGACACTGCTCTGCCATGCCTTGGCTGACGACTATACTAAGGCCGTGCAAAATTGCTCAGGCCAGCTTTCCAACGGACCTCTACGTACAAGATAATTTATAATCGATCACAGGTCAGGAGTTCAGAAAATTTCCTCCCACTTTCCCCTCCAATCCAGCGTTCGCTCTGCTGAAGGGGAAAGAGATGGGAGAAGTTTCCCCTGAAGACTGTATACTGTACCTGGTTTTGAGTGTTTCCGACTGCTCGATTGCGGTCACGTGGATCGTGGGGTTATAGTTACAATCAGCGGCGTAGACTTTCCATTTTCCCGGGGGGGGGGTTTGCGGAATTGTTTTTTTTTACACCGGCAATTATCAGTATTTTATTTTAGGGGGTACATTTTACAACGTATGTACATCGCCATGTGCCCGTCGCTGTGTGCGTTATTTTGTTTACATGCCACTACTGGAAGCTCGTTACATAGAACGTAAACAGCGTCTCGGTAAGAATCATGGCCCGGGGGGGGGGGGGGGGGGGGGCACGAGCCCCGATGCCCTCCCCCCCCCCCCCCCCCCCCCCGTAGTCTACGCCTATGGTTACAATTAGTAATTCTAACTGTAATCGATAAATTACAACTACTTTTTCGATGTAATTTACTCAAGTGTGCCTTGAATCAGGTGTTCGATTGCGGGGCATCGACAATAAAAATAAGATTAATTACTGTCAATGTAATATATAATATTCAATGAATACTATTATATTATATTAAAAAGTATAAACAGGACAATAAAATGAAATGCAAAACCTTCGCGCTCAGGGTCAACGAGTGTGCATTTGCTTCTTTACAGTTCACCTCCGTTGCACTTGGCCTCGTTCACGCTTTCCACAGTCTCGTCAATTCCTTTAGATGATCGAAGTTGACCACTGCTCCGCGTCTTGTTCACGCTTGTCTGTTAATAAAATTATATACGGTTTCTTATAGAACCCTTTCTGGCTTGTCTGGTTTCTATAAATAGGCTTTCTGCGTCAACTAGCCAGTACTCTAGTCCGCGAAATAATAACGCAAAACAATGGGTTCGATTAGCAGGTGATCAATCAGAAACATTGTTAATGAAGTACTCTATACCCACCCTCTGTATGTGACGCCATCCTATCGTGCTGGTGGTCATTCCGGACTCGTTCTTGCGAAGAAAAACAAATTAGGTTGTGCGAAATGTTTGCTGCAGGGGTGTACGCCCCCAGCAGCAAGTTCCACCACAAGGACTGATATATGACGTCGGTGCAATCAATGTCCCCTCCCTAGTTTTTCCCCCTGCTTTTAAAGCTGTACTCTCATCTGGGAGTCTAACATCATATCCTAACTTTATTTACTTATGTTAATAAATAACATCCCGCACCACAGCGGACACCTTTGGAACGCAAAGCTTATCTTTCAATCTTTAAACTCTCACAATTTGAGAGGTAACAGAAAGCTGTAGGCGTAATAAGAGTCCAGATTGAATGCTTCAGATCACATTGTCGGGAGTGCGTATGCATTCTAATCGCTCTTGGGCGAATCGTTGTATCTTTATTCGCTTAACTCCCGTTCCCGCCACCGTAGTATTTGTCAGAAATCAATAGAGATGCGTATTGTTGCGATTCATATAGAGGTCCGCGCTCCACCCGTCAATGAACATATATAACGCCGGCTTTGCTCGGGCAGGCGTGGGCGCACGCAGCTCGGTCGTTGAACTGGTTCGGGCCGGCCAGACAGAGGTCCAGGACGTTGTTGCACGTGCGGCTGACCGTGTTGAAGAACCACGAGAATCTCCGCTGCTCTGCGCTGCACTTGGATGACGGCCGGACGTCCGAGCAGGCGTCTAGAACGACGGACATCGAACACGTTGTTGGCAGACGAGCCTGCCTTTGCCCACACCGGGTGGGGCCAGTGCGCGTCCGCAGAATCCTGATTCGCGTGAAGCGCCTGCGCCGACATGAAGCAGCACCACCGCAACGCCATGACGTCAGAGGTATATATATATATATATATATATATATATATATATATATATATATATATATATATATATATACAGGGTGTTTTTTTTAAGCTTAACAGATTTGTTTAAAAAAAGCCGTGAAAGTTACACTTATGCCGCTTGTGGAGGTGAGTTATACGGCCAGGGGGACACATTATAGGGGGCTAATCGTAACGATCAGTTGGCTAATTACTTAAAATTCGTTAATTAACTCTTTAATTAATAAAAATAGACATATGGTTCCAATTAGAAATTTGCTCAGCGTCATCGAAAACCCCTAAATCAGTCATTTTCTGAAAGACTTTGAGCGCGTGAGAAGCGTAGTAGTGAACTGAAGTTACCGCTCGTGGAGCAGGTACAAAGCTAGAGGTTGCGATAAGGCGCCCGCGCGATTTTTCCGTCTCTTATCTAGCCCCAGCCTTGTACCCGCTCCACGAGTGGTAACTTTAGTGCACTACTACGCTTCTCAAGCGCTCAAAGTCTTTCTGAAAATGACTGATTCAGGGGTTTTCGATGACGCTGAGCAAGTTTCTAATTAGAACCTTATGTCTATTTTCATTAATTAAAAAGTTAATTAACAAATATTAATTAATTAGCCACCTGATCATTACGATTAGCCCCCTATATTGTGTCCCCCTGGCCGTATAACTCAACTTCACAAGCGGCATAAGTGTAACTTTCACGGCTTTTTTTAAACTTATGCCGCTTGTGGAGGTAAATTATACGGCCAGGGGGACATATTATAGGGGGCTAATCGTAACGATCAGTCGGCTAATTACTTAAAATTCGTTAATTAACTTTTTAATTAATGAAAATAGACCTATGGTTTCAATTAGAAATTTGGTCAGCGTCATCGAAAACCCCTAAATCAGTCATTTTCAGAAAGACTTTGAGCGCGTGAGAAGCGTAGTAGTGAACTGAAGTTACCACTCTTTAAGCAGGTACAAAACTAGAGGTTGCGATAAGGCACCCGCACGATTTTTCCGTCTCTTATCTAGCCCCAGCCTTGTACCTGCTCCACGAGTGGTAACTTTAGTGCACTACTACGCTTCTCACGCGCTCAAAGTCTTTCTGAAAATGACTGATTTAGGGGTTTTCGATGACGCTGAGCAAGTTTCTAATTGGAGCCATAGGTCTATTTTCATTAATTAAAAAGTTAATTAACGAATTTTAAATAATTAGCCGTCTGATTGTTACGATTAGCCCCCCATAATATGTCCCCCTGGCCGTATAACTCACCTCCACAAGCGGCATAAAAAAACACCCTGTATATATATACATACACTTCATCTCGCAAGGGTGAGTTTGGTACCGGCACGCGTCCGTGTAAAGGGGTGTCCAAACAGGATACTACAAAACACACGACTCCGGCAAATCGTGCGGCGCTCCGCTTCCGGCCGTCGGGGGGAAATTTCCCCCTGTCAAATCTGTCAGGGGGAAACTTCCTGCCGTCAAATCTCCCCCTCGCTTCCTCCACGGCGGCCTTGCTCTGCTCATCACGTGAGTCCGGAGAGCCACTCACACGCTCTGTTGGCTGTCGGTCAATCGCTCAAGGCCTCCGCCGTTTCGCGAGTCCCGAAAACGGGAAAGGGAAGACTCGAGGGCAAGCCAGGCAAGCGTGCGTCGTGTCCAAGGTCGGAAGCGAGGTCGGCGACTTTGTGAGCCGCGGGACATAGACAGGCAGCAGGCACACCATTGGCAGGTGGCGTGTGACGTCAAGTCTGACGAGCACCGACGTCAAAGAAAAGTGGAGGAAGCGAGGAGGAAAGTCGTGAATTTGGCTTGGTGTCCAAACGGACATACGACTAACGACTACCGGAACCTTCGATTTTGACGATTTTTGCAGGAGTCGTGTGGCCTGACGATTTTTGTAGTAGCCTGTTTGGACAGGCCTTAATCACTACTGCGTTAGTGCATGTTAAAGACATCTAGGTTAGCGGTCGTACTGCACCGGCTAAATTGCTCATCTACAGCTGGGAGACAGGTCGACCCCGTCGAGGCGTATCAATGCTGTATAAACATGCAAGCAACACAACTTTTGTGTCCCATCTCATTTTCTTCTTTTCCAGTTCTCTATCTATCTAGTATCTGTCTGCAGTACAGACAAGGGCACATGCGCGTGAGCCTAGCTCAGCAGAATGCTTCTGGTTATACGAGGACTCGTGCATAGAAGGCACTTTCCAAAGCCTCGCGCTCGTGCCGATGCCTTTGTCAGCACTGCAGAGGCTTGGAGACAGTGGACTGGACGCTCAAAAATGAAAGGGCGTTCGTTGCACTGGAACAAAGACAATAAAGATTTCTGCCTCTTCCACCCTCAATTTTCGTTTTTTACCCCCCTCTCATGTTCATGGTATATAGACACCAACTCATGTTTACAAACAAACCGGAGCGCCCCTAGCGGACGCCGCCGGCGCCGCGCATGCGCGATGGGGGTGTGGGCAAGAAGCTCGCCGTCGCCCATAAACAAACCATTGAAATGCGATGTTGTCGGCGCCGGTGTGAGTCCCCCTGCCCTTTTTCGCGTTCGAATTGTTGATTCTACGTCTTCCTGGCGATGTCTGACTATCTTGAGCGGCGTCAGCGAAATTACCGAGGCTCGTTACACCGCAAAACTTCGCGTGAATAATGTGACATGTGGCGATTCATTCCGTGTGGACGCCGCAGTATGTACGCTAAAGCCTGATTCGCGTGATGAGATTTCGCTCGCACTTTTCAGTCGCGACGACGCTCTGGCTGCAAAAGCGTGAACCGTATAGCTGAGATGCTCGACGTCGATACTGAAAATCGCAAGCAGAATCGGACTAAGTGAATTAAACGTAACAAGTCGGTGATGGTCACTGGTAACAATGATCAACATCTCATTTTATCTACTGTTTACATCGGGTCTGCTTACCAACCTTCAAATTTAAGTCTTTTGAGGCCTGCACTTCCGTCTTATCGCAAGTACCGGGCCAACATTTGGTCTACGGGCCGGCGTCGTCTAAGAGAGCAGACGACAAGCAGAAACATTTGAAAGAGCAGACGACAGTTCGAACGATCAGGCGGCCGTTTGAACTTGAAGACGCACTGAACGTAGTCCGCAAGTGGTCCGCACAACTTGACGGTTTTTTGGCGTTCATGTCGGAACAAAACAAATAAATTTGATGACTACAAGTATCCGTGAATTCAACCCAAAGTGCTTCCCGCCCAAGCAATCGTTGTCCGACGGCGTCTGCTTTTCCCTTTTCACGGCACATATCCCGATTCTCGGACGAACCGAGCACATGAAAACTGACCTTCAAACCTTTCTCGACACTTTTGGTACGGCCCCAGTCGCGGCGTTTTCACGAAAAGGCAGGTGTTTGTCTGGTTTCTTTCAAAACAACGCAGGAATACACGTCGGGCATGGGGACTTCTGCCCACAGCCCCAGACGGGAAGTGCGACCGGCGCGCCACCACCGCGCCGTGACGTCACAGAGTTGAGTTCGTGTATAGGCTTCCAACAGAACGCCTGCACTCCAATTATGGTGTTTCTTTTTTTACGGGATAGCCGTTAGTATACGGAGTTCGAGAGAACCGTTTCTGCACGTCCGATAGGGTACGATGGACCCTCCGATACGAACTGCGCATATGCGAGTCTTCCGCGGTAGCGCATGCGCCGTTGGTACCGTATCGGACGTGCAAAAACGGTTTCCTAAAACTCCCTCTAGGGAGCTTTCGTAGACCGTTTTCGGCCTCCCGTAAATTCCTTCGCAACCCGCTACGGTACCCGGAACTCTACAGTCAAGGCCATCTGCGCGCAGGCGCAGTAGCGGCTTCTTCGTTGCTGAGGGGGAAACGCGGTCTACGAAAACTTCCTATTGGCCGGGTTCCGCAGCGGATCCCGTGGGGTGCTTGTGTAAGTCGTGGCCCGCTAAACTTAACGGGAAAAAAAATGTATCCCCTATAAATCTAGTGGAAATTAAGTGTCACATGACGTCACAGCGCCACGTGACGTCAGAGTGACGTGACGTCAGTGTCACATAAACACCGTCCGCTAAATTTAGCGGAACAGCGCTTCCCCGCTCCGCGAATGCAGCCACCGGGCATCTTAGGATACGGAACATCGACCATTTGGAGCATTGCGGAGGCTGGGCGGCAGCGTGCGGAAGACACGTTTTCTGCTCGTTCGTCGTCATTCGCCAAAGACATTTTTTTTTTTTTAAACCTTGCGTAAACGGTGAGAATTGTCCTTGAGAACACGTGAAAATTTTTACGAAAGCGCAGCACCGCAGGAAAACGGCACAACGGGTCCCGCCGGTCTCGCGGCGTGATCAAAGCTTCCTTGGCACGCCGAAGTGCTGCGTCTCTGTGCCTTCGCACGCTTGGATGCTTATCAAGAATTGATGCCGTGGCGTGACGCCGTGTGTCGCGCGTAGATGTCTTCTGGATTGCTTAGCTTTTTCGGCGTTCTGGATCGCCCAGCTTTTCCGGCGAGTTACTATCAATAGAGGTTAAAAAAATCAGTGGTTGCTATTATGCACGATTAACCATATATGTTCCAAGTCTACTCGAATGGATCACATGACAGCACAAATAGAGCAACGCTGTGGAGGAAAGTAGGATTTCGAACGCAAAATTATGACACGGCGAGGATCGAAATTGTTTTTTAAACGTGGCCCATATGGTTGTGTGCAATCTGTCGCCGTCGCCGTACCCCTACCCCACTTCCGTCACCACTGATCAAGCTCTTTTCTGGACCGCGAGTGCGGCAAGTTACAAATATACAGTCGTAAGAGCAAAGTAAAACGCTGCTCCAGAGGCACAGTATACGTCTTCACTCACCTCGTACTCGCGAAACAAATCCACACAGCGTCGACTTTTGATCGGTATCCAAGCGTGCGAAGGCAGAGACGCAGAACTTCGGCGGGCCAAGGAAACTTTGATCACGCAGCGAGACCGGTGAGACTTGCGTCCGATGAGTTGTGCCTTTTTCCTGCAGTGCTGCGCTTTCGTAAAACTCTCCACGTGTTTTCAAAGGCAATCCTTACTGTTTACACGGGGTTTTAACAAACTTCTTCGGCAAATGACGACGAACGAGCAGAAAGCGTGTCTTCAGCACGCTGCCGCCCAGTCTCCGCAACGCTCCAGAAGGTCGATTTTCCGTGTTTCAAGATGGCCGTCCGGAGGCAGCACTTATCGATGTAGCGACCAAGCAGGGATGCGCGACCCAGCAAATTGTCATAGGGAGCACTACCTCAGCTGTGCTGCAATTCATTGAAAAAACCGCCATTTTTTGTTATCATAGCTGAGACAAATTTCTTTTTATCATATAGACCTTTCCAAAAACGAGCTTGTGGCCGGTGCCATTTTGAGCGTTCGTGCGTATGGCGCGTGCTTTGCTCACTTTCCGAAGCGACGAACACGCACGTGCTGGGCTGTGAAGATCGCACGCTGGACTGTGATTTTGTAAACATTGGAAAGGTCTATAGCCGAGACAAGTTTTGTCCGGACAGAATGGTCCCAGCACGTGGAGCAAAATCTCGCGCTAGTTTACCGGGAATTCCGGAGGAAAGCTCAGCGGAGAAAAGCTCACCGCAAAACCGGCGGATGCGAAGGAAAGCTCACAGATTTGTCTTTTCTTTTCATATTTGGGCTGTCGGATCATGGTAGCATACATCAAGTTATTATCATTAAAAATTCATCACTTTTGTAAAAAATAAAATGTTTTTTTTTATATTTGTGAAGCTTATCGGTATATTGCTCCAAAATAAATCATTGCGGGCGAGTGTTTTCTGTGGTTTACTCTCTAGGCAACAAAAGCCTAAATTAAAACTTTATGAACTTGAAAAGCAGAAAAAAATTCGAAAACAGAATGATGCCTGCCTAAAACCTGAAAAGCAAAACTGTAAATGCCGAAAATTCGAAAGTACATGCGCAACAACGCAGTGCCTTAAATTCTCTTTTTGAAGATTTTGTTAATCTTTGAAAACAGAATAGAACGGTCAGAAGGATATTTAGATTTTTCTTCCAAGGACATGCACGCTTTCTGACCGTTCGTACTGGTTTTTCTACACGTTGCCTTTGTGTGATAGTGCCCTTCTATGGCGAACCGGCTCTTCAGAGCTGCACACTGTCACCGTTGTTACTCGTGACCTATATAAGAACTAGTCTTCTGTAAGGTAGCGAATTGGGCGAGTTCGTAAACGTTATACACGATGAAAACAGCTCAAACGACGAAGACGGAGTGAAGACAACCAACACGACAGGGCGAGCTGCTCCTGCAACTAAAGTTTTATAAAAAAAAAATAAAAAAATTAGGCACCACACAATCATCGGAGCTGAAACGGTTCCCACACCGCAATTCATATCAGCTTGCAAAAACAAACCTCTTCATCTGACAGAGCTGCACACGGCGCACTGTCAAGCTGTCAATAAATTGTCTTTTTTCCAAGTGTCTAATGTTCTGATTTTATACTTGCGGCGCGATTAATAGACATAATAGGTGATTACTAATTTCTGAGGAATTAGTAAATATGCCCAATAAACTTCGAGAACATTACAAAAAGATGACAATTATTTTTAATGAAGAATTCTAATTGTGTTAAATTGCCACGTGTAACGGTAACGCACAGTTCGCTGAGCTAAGAAATAATAAAAATTTCGATGAGCTTTTCTCCGCCTCTGCTCAAGGGCCTGTGAGCTTTTTTCCTCGTCTGCCGGTCTTGCGATGAACTACTCAACGGTGAGCTATTCACCGTTGAGTTTTTCTCCGGTGAGCTTTTCTCCGCCGCCCGAACCCTGGGGGCGGGGGGGGGTTTATAGGGTGTCCCATTTGTCACCAGGCTCGATCTAAAATGAGCCGTAAAAATCGACGCGTGCACGTAGCAATCTAAACTTTTCGTCAAAGGTGTATTTCAAAAGTCGTTTTTTTCTTGTAAAATTAGAAAGCGTAGCTCCCTTTCTGTAAGAAATAGGGCCAAGAAACTTGTCAGGGTCAACAGCGGGCGGCAACGCAGACGACCGAGTCGAGTTGCGGGGTGTGTTTGGCGCGCGTATTGATAGACGGCGTCGGGAGCAGCGTCCGAAGGTGTAGCCCACTGGTGTAGCCGACCAGCTAAAGAAAGCAGACGAAATCCGTTGGCAGCAAAAGCGCTGTCGCTATGCAAACGCGTTTGTTTTTTTAAGTTTTGATTTTATCGTTTGCATTTATTTTTAAACCAAAGGTATATTACAAAAATGTTGTTTATTTTAATAAACCACGGTGGAAGCGAGCAGTTTCGAAAAACAGGTAGCGCCATCTATCAATACGAGCGCCAAACGTGCTCCGCCACTCGACTCGGTCGCCTGCGTCGCCACCCGCTGTTGACCCTGTTAAGTTTCTTGGCTCTATTTCTTACAGAAAGGGAGCTACGCTTTGTAATTTACAAGAAAAAAACCTGTGAAATTACACCTTTGACGAAAATTTTAGATTGCTACGTGCAGGCGTCGCTTTTTACGGTCCATTTTAGATCGAGCCTGATGACTTGGGACACCCTATATATTGTCACGAATGACAATTGATGAGGCGACAAAAACCAAATTAAACTTTGATCGGGCGATTGTGCACAAAACAGAAAGGGAACAGAAGATCACAATAGAGCGTCGCGGGCGTCGATGGCGGCGTAACAGCAGGATCGAACGCTGGGGCGAGACTGACTCTGAATCGCCACGTGGAGCCCCTCTTGTACACGCGTGGGCTTCTGGAGCAATCGACGTAGAAGGTTCGCGCATAGAACTTTCTGACCTCGAATCAGCAACACGGTTCTCGAATTTACCAGAACATCACATTACAGAGTCAACAAAAATGTGTACCCGCGGCCAGGAATGGAGCCTTGGCTTTTTACGTGGAAGGCAAGCGCGATAACCGTTAGGCCACGAGCGCGCTGCCTGCTTAGTCAGCTGCGCGCGCGGCAATATTAGGCCGCCCCTGCCCGTTTTGATCTGGATGATCACCGTACCGACATGCGGTCGTGTATCCTGCGTGATGCACGACCCCAAGGCTCGCAGTGTTACTCGACTGGGTAGTGTTAAACAAATACTAACACCCTCAAATTCTTTTTGACAGGCGATTAATTATGGTGTTAGAAGACTACCCAGTTCATATTTTGCAACAGCGTCACGTATATTTTTAATAAACTAAAAAAAAACGCAACTGTTCGAAACCGAAACCAAAATTGTACTAGGGAGGAAAGAGGTGGCGGAAGTCACGTGGCTGTGATACTTTCTTTTCCCCAATCAATGTATTAGCAGCTTTTTCAAAGCCACAAAAAATGGGTATCATATTTCTTTTCCATTCGTGTGCCTTCGATAACCCAGGAATTTGATTATATTTGGTGTTTGTGTTAAACCACAGAAAACGGCACGTGACCACGGAGAAGAGTGAGCGCGACTCAAACCGGCCAGTTCTTGATCGACAATTTTCGGGCGGGAAAAAAAAAAAAAAAAAAAAAAAAAACTAACTTTGAGCCACGGATCTTTTTCTGGGTAGTTGGGCTCTCATATGTCATGTCTAAATAAAAACCTTGGCGAGCATAAATATCCTGTCAGTGTTCCTTTAAATGCCTTCGGTGGATTTGGAGCTATCCATGAGCGTTCTAAGCTCGCGTCTTTAGTGTGGTGAGCACTTGCTTATACACTCAAGAAGATACCAGCGAGAAAGTGCTCCAAAACCGCATAAAATCCAGAAATCCAGCCAGGAAATCCCTTTGATATATCTCACTTACAGTGGGGACACCCGACACGCAGGAGTTTCCAGAAAAAGAGGGGGGGGGGGGGGGTGTCAGCGTATCAGATGTATCATGTAGGGTTCGGATTTTTCGGTTGAAACCGATAAAAACCGATAAAAGTACGCCCAGTCCTTTTTCGGAAATTCGGTTTTAACCGAAAAAGGTCAGTTTGTAGGTTCGGCGTGTTCGGTTTAAACCGATAAAAACCGATTAAAGTGCTTATAATCAGTTTTCTGAAATTCAGTTTTAACTGAAAAAGGTCAGTTTTTTAGTGCCGCGTCGATGTGGGTGGGAGAGGGGGGGGGGGAGAGAGGGGGCTTTGCAAGGTTCGACATTGTGTGACGTCTTCATGATTGATTCAGCATTGATTGATTGAATTCTGTCATCGAAATAAACAATTCAGCTGAAAGTTAACGCCGCGTCCTGTCTAGTTCTCTCTTCGTTTTCGTTCTTGTTGTTTTGGCGTATTACACCATGATGCAAAACCAACTAGCCCAACTAGTCATCCTTATCATGATTGCCCTCTTCCAAGGTTCAACATGCAACAAAAGAGGCCTTCGATTGGCCTTCGTGGGACATCTGTGTCCTTTCTGAAATCAGGCTTAATGTGTTAAGTTCCCGGTCCTAAAAAAAAAAGTTCGGATGAGGGCTACTATAAGGTTTTTCGCTTCATGCACTTCAGAGGACATCAAGGAAAGCCGTTAATACCTTTCTTAACACCCTCTCTCAAACTTCCCTCTGGTTAAAAACAAAAACACAATGGATTTTTTTTTTTTGCCATTCCGCTGGTTCCTGTACGGTCATCACATCAGACGGTCACGTCGTCAGAATGGGAAGGAAAAAGAAGCGCGCTGAAGATTATGCCCGCGAATTCCGCGATTTCGAGGTGTGTCCAGACGGAAGTTGTAGCGAATATCACGTGTGTATATGTGCCGTTATTCTTTGAGTGATCACAATTATCACAGCTACAAGGATCATCTGGTCCGGTGTCCCATGGTGTTTTTTTTTTTATTATATATTCATCGAAAAAAAAAAACGGTAAACATTTTTGGGAATAAATATGCACCCAAAAAAACCGAAAATTGAATTTTAAAATAAACACCGAAAACGCGGAACCCTATGTATAAGTAAATATGCTCCCCCCCCCCCCCCCCCCCACACACACACACACACTTTTAGGCATGTGGAATTCAATGGGGCGAGGGGGGGGGGGGGGGGGAGGGCCATCCCTGATCACCCCTCTAATTTGCCACTGCCCGATTCCCATTAGTGCTCATTATTTTACGCTAGCTGTCTAAACAAAATCACAACTTAGTTCTCTTTAAGCGGTCCCGAAGAAAGTTACACAATGTTTCCAAACGCAAACTGTACGAAATTATCCAAACTGACTTTTGCAGCATTGTTCCGCAGATTAATCCAGTACTTACTTGATTTAGGCTTGAACACATAGAAAATAAAATGTTTGTTTCAAAATACTTAGATCATAAAATATTAAACATTTTTCAAATGTATTTATAAAATGCTACATCCAAATATAGACTGCTACGAACAGCACTCATATGTATAGCTATATATTTACATAATCTTGTATAACGTGCATCACAAATACCTTTAATTCTTAACGTTTTCCTTGCTCATGGCACTAATTTATTTGAATGTTTGAACAAAAAAAAAAGATGTTCACAAAATGTGATTATTTCATTCACACACCAGGGCAGTCGATGTCGCTAGATTTCGACCGCATCACAGCTGTGAAGCAGCATGAGAATATTATAGATTTAATAGACGCTTGAACTAGCTGTTAACCTGTCTACCTCTTTCCCGTCTTGTTTTTTTAATCATAACTTTTATTAAAATTTACATTGAGTGCATGTTCGACTATATTGCAATTCACTAAAACCAATAAAGAGCATCTGGAGTGAAAAGAATTTTAGGAACCATTTTGTTAAATAATCCTCTTTGTGCACAGAAAAAAAAAAAAAAAAAAAGATGATTTTTTAGGCTTACTTATTTCCTCCAAAACCCAAACATATAAAATTTGAGTACATATAAAAAATGCACCACCTAAAGTCACCTCTGTGAAAAGTTCCAATGCAGTCTGTTCACTTGCTTATTTATGATTTGTTTTATGCCCCAATACTGTTGAGAGCTCATATTCAATTTATCTTTTCAACCAACTTGACTCCGTTCAGTATGATGCAGCAAGAGCTACCAAACACATGTCTCCACTCTTACATGCCAGCTGGATATTCAGACTTACTGCTTGCCATAAAACATTACACTCATGTCTCTTTCATAAAATTTATTATCATCTAGGGCATTGTAACACACCAATACTTTCTCCTAGCAGAGCGTCATCGCGACCAAACCACCCATGCCACAGATCACGAATCACTGGTCACAAATTATTTTAGATTATCTTTTCTTCTTGCACACTGTCCTAAGACTGGAAGGACCTGCTGACATGTTACAGACACAACCCCGTCATGTTTCGTAATACAATGCGTTCTCATTTCTACTGTTGAAGGAATTAGTATTATTAGTATTATACTCACACCATTCATGTTCCTGCAGCTGCATTTTGTTTCTTTGCCTTGCAAAATAACAGCACAGCCTGCTATGAATCACACAAACAAATTAATCATTCATTGCAATGCCTGTGTATTTTTGGCCATGTATGCCCTCTTTTTGCAATGCCCCTGAACAGGATGCCCACAGTAGTGCAAAAAAAGAAATAAATAAACCCTCGTATCTTGGGGGGGTGTGGGGGGATCGTTTCTTGCGGTCTCCAAGTGCCAAGTCCAGGATCCTGTCCCGAAAAACAAGGGAGGCATCGTAGATGAGCGGCTTTGGGTCAAATAGGATGGTTTTGTTTCGTTTTGCATGTTTTTCAGACTGACAATGTAAATCTTGGCTAGGCTTGATAGGGCAGTGGTGAGTTCGAAGACTCACTCGTTGCTGCTGCTGCTGTGCCGGCCGATCCGCGATGCACTGGCCGGACCAAAAGTGAAACAAGGCTAAAGGGCAGCAGAAAATGATCCTTAGCACCTTAGAATGATGTTCAAACTGAGGTGGTAATTAGTTATCCACAAAGAGGCCTCTTTGGAGAAAGAATATATGCGGGAGCACAATCCTCTTCACATCCGGCCCAGAAACAGAGAGCGTCATAGAAATTTCCCAGTCAAACTCTTCTGGGCCGAGGTAGCAGCCGTGTCTGCCGCCAGGTCACGCAGATGCATGTTGCGCAGTGGGCAACCCGTCTGGCATGCGCTTCTCGTCGTGCTGCAGGGCCTTCTGTCGCAGCTTCTTGGCCGTCTTGTCACACATCTCTTGGTAGTGCTCCGCAAAGAGGCTCTTCAGCGCCGGGAAGAGGAGCGGCAGCACGGGCAGGTCGGACGGCCGCACCAGCATGTGGTCAAAGGCACAGCCCACCGAGGCGTGGAACCGGTCCGACACAAGGGGCAGCTTGGCATAGCGCTGGCTAAAGTGCGTCAGCAGCGTGAAGCGGGCCCCCATCCGGCTGCCCACATCGATGGCCTGGCTGGTTGTGCTGTGCGTCTTCAGCAAGGCCTCCTCAGCAAGGTCGTCTTCCATGGTCGCTTCGTGAATCAAGATGTCGCTGCCCTGTGCCGGCCTGCACCAGGTCCTCACAGGGCATTGTGTCCCCAGAGTAGGTCAGCTTCCAGCCGGCCTCTGTCGTCAGCGTGAACCCGTATGCATGCTTGCAGTGCTTCACCAGCACGCTGCTCAGGTCCTTGAGCTTGAGCCTGCGGATAAGGTCGGAGCGCTCTTCCGCCGGAGACGGCTGGTCCCAGAGCAGTGACGCATTGTCCACGAACGTGAAGAGGTGGGAGACGGGCTCAAAGGAACGGTCGCACCGGGAGGTCCAGGGAACCATAAACCTCGGCGCCGCCACAGGCACCGGCTCCTTGGGCAGGCCGAGGGCCTCCAGGGCGGACTGCCTCGCCCGCAGAAGCGCAATCAGGCCCAAGTGATGGTCTGCATGCAGGTGCGACACCAGGATGCACCCCAGCGTAGCTAGCACTTTGTTCACCCGCGGGAAACCATAGAACCGAACCAGCTGGTTCAGCGTCCCTTCCCCGCAGTCCAGCAGGATGCACAGGTCCTCGCGGAGGTTGACAAGGACGGCGCTAACATTCCGGTCCTTGCCGGGAATGGCCGACGCCGTGCCGAGGAACACAATTTCTGGGTAGGATGACGCCGCGGCGCTGTCTTGTGACTTCGTGGCAGAAGCAGCCTTGAGCTCTTGCAGCCTCTCCGAGAAGCCGGGACTAGCCCAAGCCTCCTGGACATAGGCGGCGGGGTCCAGGGTCACCACAGCATCCTTCTGCAGCCCGAGGTTCGGCCTTAACCTGAACTTGGTCAGCGTCTCCGCCGCCTGAACGTTGGCGTCTCGAAGGTCTTTCGGGACGCCAGAGGGTTCCTCCACGTGAAGCAAGGGAAAGATGGAGGAGCTGAGCAGATGCAGCCTGTGCTGTGCTCGGTGGACGGCGGCGCTGCTTAGCGTGCCCGCATACTCGTTTAGTGCCAGGTGCACCGTGCTGGCTGGAAACCTGGTGATCCAGTCGAGGTAGGCCGGCCGCTCCATTATCGATGGCGGGCTGAAGTGCACCACCACCCGTGCGGCGTCCTGCTCCCGCGCGGCCGCCGCCTGGTGTCCAGTGAAGGCGGCGTTCTCCAGCAGCGAGTTCAGGTACTCCTCCGACGGAACCTCCACCACTATGAACACGGGACCGGGCTCGTCTGGCGATACCACGTCCGACGACCTGACCAGGGTACCGTTGGGAAGCGTGACGTCGCGACCGTTCTTCAACTCGCCGAGCAACGGTCCGGGGGGAACGCCTAGGTCGACGCACTTTCCGAGGTGCAATTGGCCCGGCTTGCTGTGGGGCTTGCAGATGTACGCCACGACCGAAGCGCCGTCCTCGTCACATTTCCCTTTCTTAAACGCTTTCTCGGAGGTGACATGGGGGAAAAGCGGCACGTACTGCACCTCCATGCAGTGGTCCGAGAAGGGCCCGTCAGACGGATTGCGCTTCACGATGGTCAGGCGGTCCGTCACCATGAAGCCTCTGGTCATGTCGAATAGCTGCTCGACGTCGGTGGGGCCGTGGAGGCGCAGCTCCGGCACCCCGATGTCCTGCACGGTCAGCGCCAGGCCCGGCAGGCCTCCCAGGTTGCCCCACGCGTTATGAGTGAAGAAAATGTTCTCCAACTTGGAGAGCTTCATCTTGTGTTCGTGAGCAAGCCGCTGGGTGCCTTCGCCGCAGTTGAACATGTAGCGCGCTTGGTCCGTGATGACGTAGAGCGAGCGCGGGTTGCCTGGGCCCCCGTTGCCCAGGACGCAGAGCGTGATCTCGGACGGCCTGGGCTTGGGAGCGCTCTTGGCCTTGACCCGCTGCGCCCGCAGCTCCTTGGCGGCCGTCGGTTCTTTGGGCATGCTGGCGACAAGGCGGGTCAGGCGATCGGCATCGGTCGGCCCGCTACACGCGCATCTCACCCACCTCCGGAGCAAAGCAGGGCGGCACCGGACGAGGAAGCACAGGCGGGACGCGGATTTCATCAACACGGATAATCATAAAGCAATGCGCGAGTTGAAGACCGTGGCCGGCGCGTAGAAAAGGATATTTTATCAGCGAGCTGCAGCTAAATGCACGTGGGCGCCGCCATTGCCACAGGGTTTCCTCACGTCCATGCTCGAAAATGTCTCTAAAGCATATCGATTAAACAAATCCGGAAATTTAGACAAATAGCTGTAGGTATAAATAAAAAAAACCTTTTAAAACATGTATGCATATTTTTACAGTTCAGGCTTTCGTTTATTAATTATTTTTTCCTGCATCTAAATCAAAAACATCAGCGAACGTTTTAACATTCTCCAACTAGGTGGCGCAAGCTACCAAGCAAGAGAGAAAGTGGGAGGAAGCGCGCTATTCAAATCGAGTGACTTGACGAAAATAATCCCTGGAGAAGGGGAACAAAAGGGACAAAGGACAAACACAAATCTCCAAACACAGCTAGGTGACTGGTGAGCGACCGAAAAAATCCGCCTGGTCCAGCTCGCTTGCACCTTTGCATTTAATTGCATTATAATTATAACCAGTGACTTTATTCAATAAACTGAATAAACTGGTGTTCTCGCTGCCCTCGCTGCACTAGCGCTCGTGTATGGAGGAAGTGCTTGTAGCTTTGGCGGTTAGTCCTTGTTGGAGTACTAAGCGACCAGCTTACTAGATATATTAGGTTTTTGTGTAACTCTATGAAAAGGCACAGGGAA
Source organism: Ixodes persulcatus (assembly GCA_013358835.2). Classification (NCBI taxonomy): domain Eukaryota; kingdom Metazoa; phylum Arthropoda; class Arachnida; order Ixodida; family Ixodidae; genus Ixodes; species Ixodes persulcatus. The sequence goes on along the minus strand of JABSTQ010010925.1, from coordinate 105,679 downwards.
GCCCCCGCAAAATGCCAGGTTGTTGTCTATGCAGAGTGAGGAACCGGAACCGAACCGAAAACTTGAACTCGAACCGCTATTTCTGGGTGAACTGAATTGAAATCTTCGCTGCCATCTCGAAACTGAACCGGAACTAAATGGGGGGGGGGGGGGGGGGGGGGGGGGGGGGGATATATACAACGGTAACCGGTTCAAGACGGCTCACGGTCATTTTCCTTTTTTTTTTCTCTCTCTCTTTTGTTAATATCACAAGCTGATTATTTGAAAATCAAATATTCGCAGCTGTATTTCTACGTTTTGATGAAATCGTTGTATACAGAATCGCAAGGTATAAAAAAATTGTGGTTTTTCGTGGCGCTTTTGTTTTGGCACTATAATTAATCATGTGTCATCACGTGTCATGTGATGTCAAGGAACCAAGACATGCTGTCAAGTGATGTCACGTGACATGGTGACGCCGCTCATTGCGTCGAGTCATTACCGTTGTGCACACATAGCATGTTCTATCAACTCGCACCGGAATCGCCCTGAAACCAGGACAGTTCACAGCGCTCCTCGGTCGTGCTGCGCGAAGTCGCGCCGCGCAGGTGCACCGCGGCAAGCTCCACCATACGTCACCTCGCGTTTGGATCGTGTTTTTTTTTTTTTTTTTTTTTTTTTTTGCGTAGGTTTGCGCGCGGTGCCCGTCTGCTGTCAATTTCCCCGGTTTTTTTTTTTTTTACTCCCGGATTTGACGGTCCCACAGAAATGAACATCGTGGATATGATTGTCGATGGGGTCACGAAGCGGGTGACAATTCCACAGGCATATGTTGCCCATCATTGTTGGTTCAAGAAAGAGAAACACCAGAAAATAGCCGTACCTCGGTGTCATCGAAACACCTCGCGACGCGTTCCACGAAGTTCATACCATTAGGGCGCTCCTTGCCACCGCAGCAATCGCCGGTAATCACGGTGATGGTAAGAAGCTCGTCGTCTCGCTCTCAGAAGAGCTGAGGAATTGATATAGTGCAGCTGCGAGGCTTGTTCGTTTTCGCAAGATGCGCGTCTGCTACTCCCGCCATCTCCTCGATTCCCGCTCCTGGCCGCAATGCCTGATGGGACTGCACCCCGGCGCACCGTCGATTTTCTTGGTGCGCGTTGGGGCAACGAAAAGCCGCACCGGGAGGGTGCGCTCCGCTGATCGAGGACGCGCGGTGCGCACCGGTGCACTTGATCGAAGACGATGGTGTTTTGTGCGTCTTTTCATAGGAGACACACGAGGTCGCACGTCTACTGAACCGCCATGTTTATTGTCTGATGATGATGATAGAGCTCCGCAACCAAAGTCAAAACGAAACTATAACATATTGTTACAGGCGGAACGAACCTCGCTGCCCCGGTGCGCACTGGTGCGGATGATCGAGGATGCTAACAGTGAGGTCACATATGACATCACGCAGGGCCGGCCCTACACCATCGAGCGCCCTGGGCGAACTCCGGCCGTGGCACCCCCCCACCCCCTTTTTTTTTTTTTTTTATACGCCTCTACCTACTAGGTGCGATATGCGTTGTTAGTAAACATATTGGTAGTGGCCCAACATGAGCGTTTTGACAGCGATCGAGCATATATAGCGTCGTGTCGGGCGGAGTGCTCAAATAAATACTATACCCCCCCCCCCCCCCCAAAAAAAAAAAAAAAAAAAAATGTTTAAAAGGGGGCGCGGCGGCGCCCCCCTTTTGATGGCGCCCTGGGCCCACCCCTAGGGCCGGCGGCCCTTACATCACGAATTCGAACCGTGAGTCACGTGACGTACTCCATTGTCATGAGCCCGGGTCGAGTGTTCGGATTCATGACAATGAGCCTCTGCAAACATTCGAGTAATGGCTCGCGTTAAATTAAATATGAGAATAGCGAAACCTTAACAATGTCTGAAGCCCAACCCGTGCTCTATATCTTACCATCCTCAGCGTATGACTATGATGAGCACTGACGGTATATAATTAACGTCAGATTACGTGGCCGCTTGTTCTAATTGCGAGTTGGGGAGGGAAGAGCTGTTTCTTTCCTTTATTTTTTCTGCGTCTGCCATTGCGCAGAGGGGGAAAGTAAAGGACGTCTTGCGGGTTATGAACGTCAGGGCTCTTGGCGGTTATTTATTGAAACTACAAAAATTGTTGTACGACCCCTTTTACATGTATACGCATCCCCGATGCTCCCAAACATGCTTTCGTTGTTGCTCAACTGACTCGGAAAGTTGTCCCCGAGAATAGAAGCACTGGAAGGACTAAATGTGACTTATCAGACGTTACATAAAACTACAAGCGTAGACGGGAGGGATACCGGAAAAGAAAGATCCCGGTGGCCTCAGAGGAACAGCCGAACGTTGACAGCCGCTCTAATGTCTTACAGGCGCGTCGTTCTTACGTTCTTACCCCAAGCTTCCAACACCTCCGTATTTTGTCTCTACTTCACGGTCTTTGGATGCAAAATAAGAGCAATTGAGTATTGCTGTTAACTGGTGACACAAATATTATTGTCGAATTAACACCCTGAAACTGTGGAGGGTCAGGAGTCCATCAGGATTAAAATATGTTCTCTAAAGGAGCAAAAGAAAAAAACAAAGAAAAAAAAAACAGGTAGGAGAGGGGTGTCTTAAAAACGTATGTGTTGGAAAGGTTCTTCGGCCCCGCATCTCTGAAGAGAGCGTGGCTCCGAAAACTACTTTGTTTGCAAAACCACTCTTGCCATAGAGTGCGTTTTTGTGGTGCCAGACGCTCGCGCCGTTCCTCACGAATCTGCACCAAGCCAGAATAATTTGCGTATCTAAAATACCGGGCGTGCACTGACCTTCTATAGGGAGTATTCACTGGCCGCCATATTTGAGGTCACTGTTTAGAGCGCATGCTCAGAACGAGCTCGCATTAATAGGCTGCCAAGACCGGCAATCTTGGTGGTGCGGAATGCACGTGGCGAAAGAACTGTGGAAGCTCGCGTTCAGCACGCGCTCCGCAGCCGAGCACACAGCTATGGCCGCCAATGAATACTCCCTCGCGTTCAGCACGCGCTCCGCAGCCGAGCACACAGCTATGGCCGCCAGTGAATACTCCCTATAGGGAGTATTCATTGGCGGCCATAGCTGTAGTGAATACTCCCTATAGGGAGTATTCATTGGCGGCCATAGCTGTGTGCTCGGCTGCGGAGCGCGTGCTGAACGCGAGCTTCCACAGTTCTTTCGCCACGTGCATTCCGCACCACCAAGATTGCCGGTCTTGGCAGCCTATTAATGCGAGCTCGTTCTGAGCATGCGCTCTAAACAGTGAGGGGAGTATTCACTGGCGGCCATAGCTGTGTGCTCGGCTGCGGAGCGCGTGCTGAACGCGAGCTTCCACAGTTCTTTCGCCACGTGCATTCCGCACCACCAAGATTGCCGGTCTTGGCAGCCTATTAATGCGAGCTCGTTCTGAGCATGCGCTCTAAACAGTGACCTCAAATATGGCGGCCAGTGAATACCTCCCATTGTGACGACCTTGCTGCTGAGTACGTATGGTTTCTGCGGCGTTCATTTTGCACCACCAGATTTGATTTTCTCAATAAGAACAAATCGCAATGACCACCAGCATACAGTGCAAATACGTCACGTGCAAACCATGTTAAACAGTTTAGTTTCCCGGTGAAAAGCGATGTTCGCAACACGAGCAAAAGTAGATGTCCAAATTGTAAAGTTGTGCAGTATGCATATATATCAGCCTCGTGATGATACGGGGCAACCTAATAAAATGTTAGAGCGCATGACTGATAAAGCACAGAGCGGCGCCACCCTAAGTATTCTCCTCGGGGGGCTTTTGTTAGTGCGTGCACCCCCACACCCCCCTCGAAGGAAAAAAACATCCTGGCTACGGGTTTGGATTTTACGCCCGTAGCCAGGAAGGACGGCGGAGAAAAGCGCACCGGATGAAAGTTCGCTGGAGAAAAGCTCACCGGCCCTTTGACGGATGAAAAGGTCACCCACGAATTTATAATCCTATTCCTAACAGCTGTAGCACGTATAAATGTTTTTTTTTTTTTTTTTTTTGTTTTCAGTTTATTAGGACGACGAAAATAATCCCCGGAGAAGGGGAACAAGAGGGACAAAGGACAAAGACAAATCTTTTTCGTCATTTTTATCCAACTCGCTTGCACCTTTGCATTTCATTGTATCATAATAATCATCAGGATATATTTTATTTTTCAAGTGTAGCTCATACGACGACGTCTTTAATTGCACAACGCATTAAAAAAATAATCAGAACGATAATTAAAGAATAGGCCGGGGAAGTGGGAGGGGGGGGGGGGGGTATAGCCAGTGCAGTACGCTAAAGCTTGAGTAGTTTTTCGGATTCTTATACTTTTCATGTGTAGAGCCGGCACAGCATTTGCCAAATCTCCACATTTCATCATTTATTTAGGGAGGTACGCGTTCATTTCTAAACTCTTCCGATCGGCAAATAAATAAAAAAAGCTGATATTTCCTCTATTTTGGGTACGTCAGAATTAAATATGGCAGCAATCACGCGAAAACGGCCGACTTGAAAAAGGGAAAAATGGCTGCAAGGTACCCTGCATTGAAATGTGTACCGCCTGCGTGGGACGCGCATGTAGTATTTGTTGCATGCACTATACTGCTCTAAAGCGTTCCATAAAGTTCCCGAATATGGGAAGACATTGTTAAACTTAATCAAATAAACACTGAATTGATGACGACCACCTTCAATAACCATTGAAGTCAAAGTGAGCTTTTCTCTGGGTTAGTCAAAAAACTGAGCTTTTCTCCGGTCCCGCACAAAAGCGGGTGAACTTTTGTGCGGGATCCAGCCACGATGTAGGCACTAGTGTTAGTGCACCAGTGCATACCTTTTTCTTCTTTTTTTAGACTATCGTCATCAGTCATGTGATTGGTACGAGCCCTTTTCGGGGCATCTCTTGGAGCAGCAAAAATATATTTTTTGAGCATAAGCGCACGGTTAATTTTTATTCGTACCACTGCAAATATTATGTTCAGATTCATGGGTAATCACACCCAACTAAGAAAGAGTCCCCACTGCCCTTTTCACTTCTACGCAACCGTTGGCTAAAGTGGAAAGAGTCCACTCTTTTCACTTTAGCAGAGTGAATGCTGGAGGGGAGGGAAGCGATATATGCAAAATCGTAATCCCTACTCTGCGGTTGTGGCTTCGCCGCAGCACACCGGAGCGCGATGAAAAGCGCACTCAACGAAACTAACTCACCCGCCAGAACAGACCACGAAACATTCGACTACTGTCAGGGTTCCATGCGAATATAAAGCCGAACGGTATATTATATAAGGCGACAATCGAAAGTTTTGAAAATTCGCACACGTGTACCGCAACGGTCCGGCCGTAAAGCGGGGCTTGTTATATCACATTTTTTTCTGCATTAATAAGGTAAAATTAAGAATTGGCGCAGTGTTGGCGCAAGTTCCTCACATTTTGACGAGATAGAGCAGGGTGTAGAAGGGTAAGCACTTTGACGCAGTGTGACGCAAATGGCGCGGCAACCACATCACTGCTTCAGCCTAAAAATAAACAGATTCTTGGGTTCTTCGTTTTCGGGTTGTAGACATTACGAAAATTGGTGGGTAAAAGGTGTACCACACCTAAAACAAATGCTCAAGCAACAATCAGGCTTTTTGTTTTGTTTTCCGCCCCTAAATGTAGAAAGTTTTTGTGTAAAATTTATTAACAGCAAAAATGTTTTCCCACGTTTCTTTTGGTTAAAATAAGCTTCCGCTACGACGTGCACTACGGCTCCTTGCTCATATAAATAAAATAAAAAAGGTCCTATCAGCAAACCTGAGAACTGCAATAAGATAAAACACGCCAACGAGCTCGGCAAAAAAAAAAAAAAAAGAACTGAAAGTTTAGTAATTAGGTTGTAGACTTTCCGCCGTTTATTTATAGGGAAAATTGGCGGATGTTTTTCGGTGTTTATTTATTTTAAGATATCCGTATATTTCGTTCATCTGTATGGGTCAAACACAAAGAAATGTAATTATCGGCTGAAAAGAAAATCTCACAAAACCTAAGAATAAGACGGGAGCGTTTAGACAAAAACATCCCTGACTGTAGCAAGAATTTCTAGAGCTGGTGTTTTTCGGTTTGAACCGTTTTCGAGTTTTTGACACCAACGGATGCTTATCGGTGTTCTTCGGTTTTAACCGGTTTTGTACCGTTCACTCCGACCGGTGTTTATCGGTGTTTTCCCGCCAAAACCAGAAAATCTACGGCCTCCTCATAATCTAAATCCCGAGATTCGGAGAAATAGAATAGCGGGGAGATCGTCATTTTTTCTTGTTTAGGGGAGAAACCGCCATCGGATTAAATCGATTTCAATAAAACACGTTTGGGGTCCACAGAAACCTACTAATCCTGTTGTGTTCAGAGGGGGACGTTAGTCCTCTCCCAATGGGCTCCCGGCATCTCTGCTGTGGATGAGCAATTTAGCCAGTGCAGTACGACTGCCAGCCTGGGGTTTTTAACGTGCGTCACCCAGTATGATGAGCATCGCGCACGCCGGCGCGATGCTCATCCAGATCGAAACGGGCAGGGGGCTGAACCCAGGTTCCCTCGGTCCTGCAGCGCGCGCCTTCTCTGCACGCTCTTTAGCAGAGTGAACGCTGGGACTGCCAACTTTTGAACCACTCACACAGTCGGCGTGGAATTCCTAGTTGGTGTTTGTTGCGATAGAGAAGGAGGACAAGCAAAGTTTCAGCCCTGTGAGTTACTTTGAGGTACTGAATCCCCAGAACGAAGTAAAGCATAGCTCAGCATGGAATCTGCTCAGTTAATCTAGCGTTGAGAAATGGTGTTCATAACCACTTTTTTTTTTCTCTTGGAATGCATAATGTAATTAATGTTGCTGGTAAAATAAATTTCACAAGTTATTCATTTTTCAGCTAGAAAAAATAATGAAAAAAAAAACATTTTCTCCCGCATTTACCAGGTTTTGCAAATTACAATATTTCATAATAAGGCAACATGTAAATGCAAAATACAAGTTCACAGTATCCGGCTCCATAAAATTTCAGTATATAAGCCGCAAAAATTAAGCCTCTCGATAGTTTTATCAGTAGATAGTATTAAGTAAAATTTCTGCCAAAAAGTGGAACGGGGAAAAACTCGTTCAAAGTGCTCGAACCTCTACGTTTTCGTTAGCATCGGTCGACTGAAAATAAATTTTGAACAAAAGAAAAAAAAATGCAGTTTAAACAAATGAAGCTTTCTGGGAATACTCTCTAGTGAGGGCGGATGTAAATAAAGCATTTTTCAAAATCAACTTCCTTTTTTTTTTTTTTTGTGTGTGTGTGTAGGGCATCGAATTTTTATGGGTCCTGGCGCAGCCTTTGTTGAAAAAGCAGGTCGAGGCGCATTCGGACTGGCTGACGAAGTAGCGGGCGGCCTCGTAGCAGCCTCGCGTCTTGTCCCACTTCTGACAGCGATGGCTGGAAGCGTCGTAGTGGAACGTGTCCGCGAGCAAGTCGGGCCGGCACCGGTGCAACTTGAGGCGATGAAAGCACCGCACGTCCGTGACTGCGCCAAAGGGAGTCGGCGTGTCAGCCGCGCCATGGCTCGGCCGAACAACTTTGGCGCACCATGGGTCCATAGTCGGACCATGGAATAGTCGGACGCCGCTTCGCGGCGTCCGACTATTCGCTAAAGTGTCATTCGGTGAAACGTGGGCGTTCGCTCAAACGTCATTCGATCAAGTGAGTGCCTCCCACTCCGGAAATACATGGCGCCCGTCTGCTTGCCGATGTGCGGCACGTGGAAGATCATCCGGGGAGACCAAAACCAAGTCCATGTTGGTTGGTTTTGAGAAGTTCATGACGCAAAGAAGGCAGAAGAAAATCAAAACAGAATACGCGATGACCTTGTTTCGTGTTCGCTTTATTTTTCGTGCGTTCCCAACTCCCAGTGGTTTCAGAAAATGGATCGTGCCGCCCGCGAAGGCCGCGAAGCGACCGAGTCGACACCACCCTTTTCAAAAGTCCGCGCCAACGGCTGTCCGCCATTCTGCGTCTGCTTTCGTCGTGAACTCGGCTCGGCTCGAATCAACGTTGCGCTCGACCGAAAACGAGCACTGTGTCAGCATTCGGCGAGCACTCGGATCCAATCACGCTTCTCGTATTTATGAATGGATGGATGTAAGAGGCCGTACCCTTTGTATCGGACGGTGGCTTGCGCCACCTTTCAAAATGCGCCCATCACCTGTTCCTGACTTGGCGGGCGTCTCGCACGTGCGGTTGCAATCGGCGCGGTCGAGCAGGGACGGCGGATAGGAGGCGTCCAGGCACCCCACCGTCAGCTGGTCCTTGGGAGAGCACAGTCCCGTATTCCAGTCGAAGTAGTACTCGCTCGTCCCGAGACCCGGCACGCAGGGCAACCAGAGGGCCGGTTCCAAACAGGGAGAACCTGTACCGACGGAGAGGCCACGCCGCCGACCAGTCTGATAACGAAATCCGAAACTCCGCCGATGCCCTTGTGCATACGTTATTGGAGGCAATGGAACGATCTACTAAAGGATATTTTAGTAAATCTTCGCGACAACTCCGATACGATACCCGAAACTCGCCCAGTGTCCTTGAACATGCAACATATTGTTACGGGTATCGTCATTAGAGTTATTGGAACGATTTATAGTACTCCATTAAAACCCTAATACCGTTACGGCTACCGTACTCTCATGGGTGAACAGGATGATCGGTGTGTCGGGGAATCGGATGAATTTCTCGTTTTTAGGTGCCCGACTACCTCTCGGACTTCCAAAAGGAAATCGTCAGATGGCCAAAACAACTGGGTTTGGTGTCTGTGCACCCGGTTGTGACTCCGCCGGGGCAGCCTTTTACGCAGAACGAGCGCGACGCGGCCGCTCACGTCGCCCACAAATGTCCACTGCGCGTTCTCTTTGACCTCACACCGTTTCAAAGAATTTGAGATCGCTGAAAGGGCACTAAAAAAACTTCAAACTCGAAAGTGAAGCCTCGTGTTGCTCACAGCGATAGGCGTCAGGCACGGAGAAGAGCGGCTGGTCGCGGGACGCGGGCGAACACGACACTTCGGGTCGGGACGGAGGCGTGAGAGAAACTCGACTTGCAGGACGACTCAATCTTTGACGTCACTGCACTGGCGCGGATCGCACAGGAACTTCAAATTCGGCTTTTGGTTATTGTATTTTTACTCCACAGATACTAAGTTCCTCCCAAGTTTCAGATTTTCAAGGTACTGTCCAGGCATCGTTTTCAATCGTTTCATATAATAAAAAAAAAAATTGACCTATTAGTGCCCCTAAGATAATGAACATTGTGATTTTTTTTTTTTAAGCCGCGGATTAGGACAGAGCAGTTCCTATATTAAAGCACTCGCTTTTTTCGTTAAAACTGAGTGATGCATGAGCACGCCGACCAGAAACATGCGGTAACAGCAGCACCAAGGCCCTGCCACCGTCTCCGCTGCCGTCCCCGCTCCCTTGGTTCTTCGTTGGTCCGCGAGAGGGCGAGCGAAGGGCTGGAGTTGCGAATAAGTGCAATCCACCCATAATGATAATGAGAAAACCCGAAAATGTAATCGTAATAACCGATTATCATTGTATCTGGAATGGATAACCGACGTAAAAAACGCATGGTCCTCTTTGAACTGAGCGTTATAAGCGGTACATCGTTATATGTGGACTGCACTGCACGGAAAGTAGTGTCCATTGTTTGATCCTCTGTCACACTCTTTTCTCTAGAAAAATCCCCCTCGTCCTCTTCGTCTTCAAACTTTCCCTTACCACTACCACTGATTGGCCGAGCGTCCGTCCGGTTTCGGTTCGCCACTTCCGTCCGCCATTTGTGGCCTCTCGTGTCGGGGCCTCGCATTCTCCGGCGGCTTGCGTATACCTACTTCGCTCCTCAGAATGCGGGCTCCTGCACGTTCGCAGGAGCCTGTTTCGTCATTACGAAAAGAAAGAGGCAGACCGTGCTCGGAGAAGCAACGTCATCTGTCGTTGACGTTACACCACCTCATGGTACTGACTCTGAAGCTGAATTCAGCGTTTCCCGCAAGTCAACAAAAAATGCGAAGTCACTTCAGCCGAACGTTTGGTGTGATGTCAACTCACCATCGGTGATCCTCGAACCTGTGGAAAGTTCACACATCAGCCTGTTGGTATACGCCAAAATATTAAAATGGGCGCACCGCAGTAAATCAACCGGCGCCCTCACTTTCTCTGGACGTAAACACACAAAAAAAAGTATAGCAGTAGTAGACATAATTAAAAACAGAACAGCGCAAAGACGAGGACAAAGTAAAAGGTAACCGACAGGACACAGCGCTGACTCTCAACTGAAGATTTATTTATGTTAGCATCCAGTATGTTAGCACCCTGCAGATCTAACTCAGTGCCGATACGCGCGCCTCTCGCGGCGGCGTCGCGCGTACTCATCGGGAAGCGATCTCGGCAGTCGCAGCTCGACGGGGGCTGCAAGGTCGACATGCCTGCTTGGGCTAAAACATTGGCGGAAGTGCGGGAGCAGCGGGAGCGGCGGTGGAGCTCTGCTACTCTCCATATGCTGACTCAAAAGTGGCCGCGCGCGGCGCTGTTCGCTGGGGGACAGGTAGCAGCTCCTAGCGGACGCAGGGTGCCCATAAATAGTAAACATGCCACACTACATAAATCAAGGAAAAACACACAAAAAAATGCATATTACGTGTTCAATACAACACCGTCACTGGTTTGCCCTCCTCGCTCCACGTACTGCCGCTCTTTATCTGAAAGCACGAGCGACGGGGCGCTAACACAATCCCAGTTCTGCGATGTCACGAGCTTCTATAATTTCACGCGTGACTCTACCTATTTTTAAAAACCACTTGGCATTTGTCGAAGACTGGGACGCAACTACAATCTCCGTAGTGACAACTTTAAAAAACGTTATATCGGTGTTCCCTGATCCGATCGTGGACGCACCTTCCTGTTTGACCGACATAACGACGGCCGCAAGATAATGAAATGGCACACAAGCCACGAATTAATTTTGGTTTTTTTTAGTGCACCCGTTCTTATTTCTAACATCTGAATTAACTTTTCTGCAGAGCCCGGCCAGCTTATTTTATTGCTGAGAACACCACCTCAAACCCCCACGCCGACTTCCCACTTCCTTCAGGTTATGTGAGATACTGTGAAGGTACGGTGCAGCAGTGACATTTTTATTTATTTGTCTAGCCTTCAAAGTGGAGTTACTATGCCGTTTCTTTAGTAAGGTCTCAGTTACTGCAGTTAGTATACGTAGGACGGATAGCCCGCACTCCGGAGTCTAGAATATTGTTTATTAAAACTTATATCAACCTGGTGTGAGCAAGACTTGTCCAGTGCTTTCTGGAAGCACAGGTTAACTATCCCTCTTTTTACTAGTATCGATTACATATAGATGGAGCACAAACAACATTTTAAAAACCGGGAAAAAAAAAACTAGAGCTCTGGCGCACACTACAATTTATTGTGTCTTTATATGTATATTAAGAAAAAGTGAGCAACAAGTCACGCGTATAATTTACTTCCCACACTTATACACAAACTCACAGCTTCTAAAACAAAGGCGTAGGAGCTGACAGTGAAACAACGTATGCGTAGGAAGGTGACGTCATAAACATAAGTTTATGACGTCACACTATTACTATCACGAACTTGCTAAAACAGGACTTTATTTCTCAATATGAACAATCGAAGATTAAGGCTTGTCAAATTATTAAAGTAGGATTGGGAGTTCTAAACGTAGCAAGTGACTTAGGCCTCCATGGTATGTCGACGGTTCCACGTACTTGTTTTTGTAATATCTGTCAGAGAGAGAGAGAGAGAGAGAGAGAGAGAGAGAAAAAAACATTATTAAATTAAAAAAGAAACAGTTATCACACGCAAACACGTGACTATGAATACATACTTTTTTGTGTCCCTTGTAATTGGAGTGATGTGGCTGCAATAGGTATACGAGAACGCACACTTACCGAAGTAATGTGTTAGACCTAAATAAGTGACAAGGAAACTTAAAAACTAGTCTAGTAAAATAAGTTTAATGGTTCTTTGAAACGGATCAGAATGATCTCAAGAAACAAAATCTCATCGGGTTTCGTTCCTAAATATTTGTTTCAAAGAACCATGAAACGTTTTGTCTCTTCCGCAGCTTGCTATATAATGTCCAGAATATATTGTTCTCGACATTCTTAAACGCCAGAAATCTTTTGTTTATATAGCATAGCACACATGGCTGTTTTAATCTCATTCACTCAAAGAAATAGCATTGACGATTGCTCAGGTTGTTGCATCGTCTCTCTTTATTTAATTTCCACACAGTGTGTGCACTCGACGCGTCGACCGCGGCCATTTTGGCCACCGAGGGCCGGCTGCTCAAGCGCCACCTCACGGCCGGCATGTGTGAGAACCGGACACCAGCCGATGCTCCCTTATGTCACTCACCCTCTCGCAACATAACAAACAGCAAAAAAAGAAAAAGAGTGCTTTGTTTAATGCACAATCCGCCTAGGCACGGCGAAACGTTGCTTTTGTGAGCGCCAATCTTGAAAAAAAAAAAAAAAAAGGTACGAACGGATGTTTTTCCTTCTTCTCCGTGGCCTTCCTTTCTGGAAATTCGGGGGCAGAGCATCTCGTGAAGCTCTGATCCAGCGCAGCCGACAACACAGGGTCACCCCGTGTCGGACGCGCCCTCCAGCTGCTTCTTTTACCATGGACGTCAAAATACGTCGGCAAAAGACGTGCTCCATCGCTGTTGCTGCCACTACGGAGGCTGTACACCGCAATTATTTACGAAGATGAAATAGATGGGCGCGGGTGGCAGAAGCTGCATCTGGAGGACGAATATATGTTCCTGAGTGTATAGACATATCAGTCGACAGCTGGTGCGATCGAACTGGTCAAACAAGGATCCCAAGCTGTTAGCGGTTTACGCATTGGCATTGGAACAAAGAAGCTGTGGTTGGGTGTCCTTTACCGAGTCTATAATGATGTACACCGCTGAACGTCTTATTTTTCTTTTTCTTTTGTTGAAAACCAACAGATTGGACCTTACTCATCACGTACGCCAATCCAATGATGGAGAAGAGGACGAAGACTGGGAAAGCAAAAATGAGGCAGAACGTGTTCAGCCACCGGGGAGCTTGAAAGGTCGCGACTCTGTCACTGGAACCAAAGAGCAGTCATTGGGAAAGGAATGACTAGCGTGTGTACTTTCAAAATTTACAGGTTCTGGTCAGGTTACTGTATACGGAATCGGGCTACGCCGGCGAGAACCAATAAACTTTGTAAATCAGTTCCGGAAAAGGAGAGAAAATGGGAGGGAAAAGGGGGGGGGGGGGGGGGGGTGTCCATGCCTCACTTGTGTGTTTTTACACTCAGACGTTGTTCTGTTTGTCCCCCCCCCCTTTTTTTTTCTTTTTTTTTTTCTTCCGTCGTTTTTGGTTAAAATAATGTCCACTGGCAGTTTCACTCTCCAGCATAGCGTTCCGTTTCGTGTATGGGTGACCAAACCGCCGTTCGCAAGCTGCATATATGCGGCTCTTCGTAAATAAAAGTAAGAAAAAAAAAACTTTGGTAATAGAAAACATTTATTCCAAAAATTAAGTTCGTCTCAACAGGCCCAGTAGGGGAAAGGTACTATTAGTGGCTTTTAAATCGTAGTCTGAGTTTGTTCAGAAAGCACGTGACAACTTTACGTAAGGATCAGAAGACGGCACAAATTGCCACGTTGATCAGCAGAGAGCACATATTGCCACGTAATGAGGAAGCCAGCACAGATGGCGTTGAAACGTTGGATTGATCTCGTACTAATTAGCCAAGGACTCTTCAGTCTCCCCACATGTTACGTTGTGGGTTTATGAGTGTGGTCAACCGAACACAGATCTGTTATGGTCTGTCGCAGGTCCCGCAAAGCCGAGCGACAGCCGGAGAAAAGGCGAGTTCATCCCCTCCGGTGTTCGCTCCGCTAAAGTGGAGAGGGTGAAGAACTTAGCGAAAGGAGCTTGTCCTGGTTTCTGAAAGCCAGCTGCGATTAATTCAGATGCTTATCTGGTCCTCGCAGGAACACAGCGGAAAACACAATTTAGCTTACCGAGGGACTGAGGGTTTTAACCGCGGTTACGCGTATATACAACTATTTGATTGCCAGCGTTTCAAAGTACGCAAAGAAGTTGTGCACATTTTTCATACACCGCGCGAAGTAGCTCTTACAAGATTTGGGGTTCGGAGGAAGGAGGAGTGCTTTTGGCGTTTGAAACGTGTGCGCCTCGATAAGATAATTATAGCTAACCGAAAATGCGCCTACACATATCTCAATTCTCTACATAGAAGGGGAAATTAGTAACACTCCACGCGAAGCCGAACTTTTTTTTTTTTTTTTTTTTTGCTGCAGTCCTTGAGGTGAAGACGAGTATCGGAACAATCATGATAGCAAGCAAGCAAGAGGAAACATAAAAAAAAAAAATCGCTGACTAACCATGCAGGGGAAAACATTTCTGATGTTGATTGTCCTGTTGTCATGAACAACTATTTTGCATCTATATTTACGCAGGGAGACCTTTCAACACTACCAACTATAAATGATGCAATCTACAGGTGTATGAGTGCTATGAGTGGAAGATCGGAAAGGTTTTTCCCGTTTTTAAAAATGTAGATCGCCACCTCGCAGAAAATTATTGTCGCATCTCTCTAACCAGTGTTGTGTGCATGATACTTGCACATCTAATATTTTCACATGTTGCATCACATTTGGAATCTAACAACCTCTTCTACAAACACAAGTACGGCTTTCATAAGGATTTTTCCTGCGAGGCACAACTGCTTGAATTTACCCATGACTTACATCTTAATACGAACTCTAACTCTCAAACTGATGCAACATTCCTGGATTTTTCTAACGGATTTGATCGTGTTTCTCATTGTCATCTTTTGTCCAAGCTTTCTTCACTTCATCTTGATTCCATAACCCTGTCATAGATCCACAACTTTCTATCACTTCACTCTCAGTACACGGTGTGTGGTGATTTCCAGTCTGACATTACTAATATATGGTGCCCCAAGTCACCAGGCTCGATGTAAAATGGACCGTAAAAATCGACGCCTGCACGTAGCAATCTAAACTTTTCATCGAAGGTGTATTTCACAGGTCGATTTTTTTCTTGTAAAATTACAAAGCGTAGCTTCCTTTCTGTAAAAAATAGGGCCAAAAAACTTGCCAGAGTCAACGGCGGACGGCGACACAGACGACCAAGTCGAGTGGCGGGGCGCGTTTGGCGCTCGTATTGATAGATGGCGCTACCTTGTTCCAATGCGGACAATGATAACAAAATTTGAAGTAACAAAAATAAAAGAAAACGCGGCTGCATAACGACGGCGCCGACGGCGTTCTTGCTGCCGAAGGATTTCGTCTGCCTGTCGTCTGCTTTCTTTCGCTCGGGAGCAGCGTCGGAGGATGTAACCGACCAGCGAAAGAAAGCAGGCGACAAGCAGATGAAATCCGTCGGCAGCAAAACCGCCCTTGGCGCCGTCCTTATGCAACCGCGTTTTCTTTAATTTTTCTTACTTCAAGTTTTGCTATCAATGTCTGCATTTATATTTTAACCAGAGGTACATTATAAAAAGATTATGTTCATTTTAATGAAACACGGCGGTCGCGAGCAGTCTCGATAAGGAGGTAGCGCCATCTATCAATACTAGCGCCAAACGCGCCCCGCCACTCGACTTGGTCGTCTGCGTCGTCGCCTGCGCCTGCCGTTGACCCTGGCAACTTTCTTGGCCCTATTTTTTACAGAAAGGGACCTACGCTTCGTAATTTACAGGAAAAAACCGGCCTGTGAAATACACCCTTGACGAAAAGTTTAGATTGCTACATGGAGGTGTCGCTTTTTACGGTCCATTTTAGATCGAGCCTGGTGGCTTGGGACACCCTATATATCTTCTGGAGTTCCACAGGGAAGCGTTCTAGGTCCCTCGTTATTTCTCATTTACAATAACGACCTTCCAATTCATTTTCCTCAAATGTAAGTTTCTTTGCTGACGACTGTGTTTTATACGGAAAAATTAAAAATCCTGATGACCACTTACTACTTTAACATGATTTGGATCGCATTAAAAACTTGTGTGATGATTGGCTAATGCTACTAAATAAATAAAAATGTCAGGTGATGAATTTTACTCGTAAACGTTTTATCTTACAGTTTGTATACACTTTAGGCACGTCATCTTTAAGTACATGTTCATCTTACAAATATCTTGGTGTCCATTACACATCGAACCTTACGTGGTTCGCCCATGTTAACACAGTAAGATCTGACGCATCTAGAAATTTCGACCATATAAAACGTAAACTTAAAACAGCCCCCCTAATCATCTCCCAAAATTGGCTTACAAAACATATGTCCACCCCAATCTAGAGTTTCTGTCAGGTGCCTGAAGCCCCCATCAGAAATACCTTACCACTCGCATCGAAGCAGTTCAAAATCGCGCAGCACGCTTCATAACATCATCCTATTCCTTTAACGCAAGTGGTTTTCTCCTCAAACGTCACTGCTCATTGCCTTTGCTTGAAGTGCGTCGTACCGTCTCTCTAACGTGTATAATACATATGTTCTATTACAGCGATTGTTATACAAACATTTCTCTCATTAAACCACCCAATAGATCATCCCATCGCACCAAAAACAGCAAATGTTTTCAACATCTCACTGGTTTAACATAGGCATTCAATAATTCAGCTGTACCACGAGGCATCCGCACATGGAACAACCTTCCCGAATCAATAGTCACCATTACTGACACCACACTATTTCGTAAAAAACTTATCTTCTTTTTTTGTTGTTATCTGCTGCGTTTCTTTCCAATTACACTTACTCCGTTTATTATGGTATATTATTGTTGGTTTCTGTCATATTTTCAATAATGTATCGATTAGTTCAACCAACTGACTTTTGTGTGCAAATTGAGCGACACTTGTACTGTAGTTTCGTATATTTTTATTTTTGCTTTTTTTATGGATCTGTTTAAATGTCCCCCCTTACACAATGCCCTTAATGAGGTATTATGATTAAATGAATAAATAAATAAACGTGCGGGCAGAAGGGGGAGAAGAAAAAAATGTACGGTACGGTTTAAAAAAAAAAGAAGAATTAAAAACCTTTTTTTTTTCGCCGAAACAAACAAACGAACGAACTAACAAGCAAAACACTGCACCTAAATGTTTATTTAATATTTAAGAAAACTGGAATAATGAGACTTGCTTAGAACAACATCCATTATGTTCCTAAAGGGGTATTCACACGAGGGAGAAATCCCGGGGATTTCTCCCCGGCACGCGCATCCCACGACGAAAACGTCAGGCTTTGCGATGTGCAAAAGCCTCGCGTTTTCATCTCGTGAGGCGCGCGTGCCGGGGAGAAATCCCCGGGATTTCTCCCTCGAAAAAAATTGTCATACGACTCTAGAACAAACGCGTATGCGAGTTTTGTGTATCAAAACAAGAAAGTGAAATTAAACGTGAACACTTTTTTGAGGCAACTTATTTTTCTTCCTTTTATGGTATTTGCCAAAAGGCCAAAGCCGAGTGCTTTTTTTATTTGTTTATTTTTTTTTACACACGCAAAGGAGTCCAGCTTTGGAGTCTAGTGCATGCGCTTTACGCAGGCCTTCGAAACATGTAGTCTACTTACATCACTGAAAAGGGAAAATATCGTTGTTAGTGTAAAGTCCTTCTTTCCCTTGTGAGGTGAAGTCACGGCGACTTTCCACATTGACAAGCTCGAGCAATTTGCTGAACTGGTATTCCGGAAAGCGCGAGCTACCATCATGAACGGATTTAAAGAGAAAGGGGGGGGGGGAGCGACCCCCCCCCCCCCCCCCCCCCGAGCCCCCCAAGGGTAAACATATTTTTAATAAGAAGAGTTACACGCACCACCTTTTATAGCGACGCTGTATATGACTCGGACGGATTTCTTCCTTCATGTCGGCCGTCCTCACGGAAAAAAATCTTTCAGCGATTAAAGCGAAAAGTGCATACATTCTTTGGAATCACGCTTACAACGTACAGCACAGCATTCGTTTCGATAAACAACAAGCACAAAACAAGCATCCGAACCACATAATTAACGATAAGGCGCTCCTGATAGCAATGCGAAGCACGTGGCGCTCACCGCATACGTTTCGCGGTAACGATTACAGTTGCGCAAACTGCCGCGTCGACGGCAGCTTGCGACGTGGGGAGTGACCACACTATTCGTAAAAAACTTATCTTCTTTTTTTGTTGTTATCTGCTGCGTTTCTTTCCAATTACACTTACTCCGTTTATTATGGTATATTATTGTTGGTTTCTGTCATATTTTCAATAATGTATCGATTAGTTCAACCAACTGACTTTTGTGTGCAAATTGAGCGACACTTGTACTGTAGTTTCGTATATTTTTATTTTTTGCTTTTTTTATGGATCTGTTTAAATGTCCCCCCTTACACAATGCCCTTAATGAGGTATTATGATTAAATGAATAAATAAATAAACGTGCGGGCAGAAGGGGGAGAAGAAAAAAATGTACGGTACGGTTTAAAAAAAAAAAGAAGAATTAAAAACCTTTTTTTTTTCGCCGAAACAAACAAACGAACGAACTAACAAGCAAAACACTGCACCTAAATGTTTATTTAATATTTAAGAAAACTGGAATAATGAGACTTGCTTAGAACAACATCCATTATGTTCCTAAAGGGGTATTCACACGAGGGAGAAATCCCGGGGATTTCTCCCCGGCACGCGCATCCCACGACGAAAACGTCAGGCTTTGCGATGTGCAAAAGCCTCGCGTTTTCATCTCGTGAGGCGCGCGTGCCGGGGAGAAATCCCCGGGATTTCTCCCTCGAAAAAAATTGTCATACGACTCTAGAACAAACGCGTATGCGAGTTTTGTGTATCAAAACAAGAAAGTGAAATTAAACGTGAACACTTTTTTGAGGCAACTTTTTTTTCTTCCTTTTATGGTATTTGCCAAAAGGCCAAAGCCGAGTGCTTTTTTTTATTTTTTTATTTTTTTTTTTACACACGCAAAGGAGTCCAGCTTTGGAGTCTAGTGCATGCGCTTTACGCAGGCCTTCGAAACATGTAGTCTACTTACATCACTGAAAAAGGAAAATATCGTTGTTAGTGTAAAGTCCTTCTTTCCCTTGTGAGGTGAACTCACGGCGACTTTCCACATTGACAAGCTCGAGCAATTTGCTGAACTGGTATTCCGGAAAGCGCGAGCTACCATCATGAACGGATTTAAAGAGAAAGGGGGGGGGGGGAGCGACCGCCCCCCCCCCCCCCCCCCCGAGCCCCCCAAGGGTAAACATATTTTTAATAAGAAGAGTTACACGCACCACCTTTTATAGCGACGCTGTATATGACTCGGACGGATTTCTTCCTTCATGTCGGCCGTCCTCACGGAAAAAAATCTTTCAGCGATTAAAGCGAAAAGTGCATACATTCTTTGGAATCACGCTTACAACGTACAGCACAGCATTCGTTTCGATAAACAACAAGCACAAAACAAGCATCCGAACCACATAATTAACGATAAGGCGCTCCTGATAGCAATGCGAAGCACGTGGCGCTCACCGCATACGTTTCGCGGTAACGATTACAGTTGCGCAAACTGCCGCGTCGACGGCAGCTTGCGACGTGGGGAGTGACGTCACTAGCCTTCCATATATAAAAAGGTTTGGTACAGTGCATTTACTTTTTCTTTCGTCAATCATTTGGTATAGTGCAGCGGGCAATGTTGCAGGTGATACCACAGCTTCGCTGACCAACCACCTTCACAGCAATGATTGGAGCCCCGACTTTTTTTTTTTTTTTTTTTACTTAGAAATGTTGAGCTTTTGGTGACATAGCAAATGTTAGGTCTGGGCAACGATTTCGACCGTAACGTCCTACAGACCTCCATCAGCCAGAAGCGCCTCCAAGCCTGATCCCTAAATTCATCCCCGGCTATCATACGCACGAACCCTCAAGATGGTTCATGCAACAAGCGCAAAAACTCTTATTCCCATTCTTCAAAGCAGTGCTCCTTTGACTGATAAAAATGAAAAGGCCTCCCCTCCATTTTTGTTTTTCATTCTTTTTTCACTCGTCTATGTTCGTGTGTGTGTGTATGGGAGGAGGGCAATAAACCTGAAATCTCAAACACAGCTGAAAGTTATTTAATTTGATAAGTAACCTCTTTTTTTGTGTGTGTCCTTTCCTGACAATGAACAGCACAGCGTGCGTCCTCCACAGCACCGCAAGGGCATGTGCGTTGCTTGAGAAAGCGAGGAAAGCACTTGCAAGATGGCACCTGCCAGAAGCTCTTGACTGGAATGATCGATATTAGGGGTATCAAACTCATTCCAGTGTAGAGTAGATCGCCCACCCACAAAGGTTGAGGTGCAGCCGGAAGAGGGGGGGAGAGAGTGTAAATATTTTGTTTTTGGACAGAAGAAAGAGCACTGGTGTTTCACGTTCAAAAGCAGACGACTCTCCCAACTATACAAGAGATTTTCTGGAGAATAGACGTCGTGCTCTCTGCTTTATGCTCGCAGTTTTGCCAGTGACACCTTAAGTTTTGATTTCCATATAGAAATGCGGGTCCTCACCTAATGTGATAACAAAATTAAAAACACCAACGTGCTGGCAGTTTTCAGTAGAACAAGAGCAAACAAGCTGTCGTTGCCCTGTCGCACAATTTACTTCGCTCAACAGGCACGGAAAAAGGTTATCTTTCTTGATACGGCAGTCACTGCCGTCCTGGCGATTTTTGCCTTACCTTTGTAATAATGGCAATTGTGTTGTGTGTCTAATACAGGCGGACGTTAGTCAGTCTCAATGGGCTTCCGAATTTAGCCACCAACCGCTAACCTGGGGTCTTTAACGTGCACCACGCAGTAGTGATACACGATCGCTCGCCGGTACGATGCTCATCCAGATCAAAACGGGCAGCGCGAGCGAAAGCTCGCGCTGCAGAACTCAGAGATCCTGGGTGCAATCCCCACCCACGCCCGTTTCGATCAGGATAATTATCTTACCGACGTGCGGTCGTGTGTCACTACTGCGTGGTGACACACGGCTAGGCTAGCAGTCGTGCTGCACTAGCTAAATTCCTCATCTATACAGCTCGTAAACCAGTCACGCCGCACCTCAAAGGCAGATCACCTTACGCTGTATAAACACGAACGTTAAATTTGCTTTTTTTTTTTTTATTTTTGATGCGAAAGCATTAACTGTTCCATGGAGTGAAACCGGCGTTGTCTAACTGTCTGTAGCAGCGAAACGGCAGTTGAATTCCCAATGGCCAGCGAAATGAAAGCACAGCAACGGAGATGCTTCGTCACGGAAGCCGGCGAGGCCGCTCGAGGTCAAAACGGACGCATGCGCAAAGGCGGAGGCGGATTATCGGGTATCGTTATCGGAATTACGATCTACTAAAATTCTCCAATGAGAGTTTTAGTAGGTCGTTCCGAGGACTCAGATAACGATACCCGATACTCCGCCGCCGTCTTTGCGCGTGTATATAAGAGAGTTTTAGCAGATCGTCTTTTCGCCCCGATAACGACACCCGATAACGATACGATGCATGCCCGAGGCCGCCGGAGGGGAGAGGAGGTATCGTTCTCGGGGCGAAAAAACGATCTGCTAAGACTCTTTGACATCTTATCATTATCGGGGGTATCGGAACAATCTGCTAAAACTCGAGCTCTCGGCTGGCGAGACTGCATGGAACGCATTCATTACGATTGGCAAGTCAGAAAAAAAAAATTCTCTGCCGCGCCATAGAAATTTGTCTTCCGGGACGTGGAATGCGTGATCCGAGCACACGCAGTAGCTCTCTCATGCCGAATGCCAGCGCGCATGCACACACAACCCGACCATAACGGCTTTTTTTGCCTTGCATGGTGATACGCGTTGGCAGGGGTTTCCCCAGGAATTGAAATCAGGGGGGTGTCTAAATTTTTTTGGGGGGGTTAAAGGGGGGGGGGGGGGGGGGGGCATTGCGAATATAGGAGTCGTTGTGAATTAAGGGGGTGCCTTCGGAAAAACGAGGGGGGTCTAAACCCCCCCTAGGGGGGGTCTGGGGAAATCCCTGCGCGTTGGGCATGCAGGATGCATACCTCCTGGCCTGTCGCTGACCAGCATGCCGTCAGGGTGTGCTTGTCCAGTGAGGCAACGGCCGTGTTGATAGCCCTTCGATCGTTGTTGTTTGATCGAGATTCTAGAGATAAAGCTCGAGGCCGAACGGTACCTTCTTCGACGCGAGCAGCGAAGATAGTCGTCGTCGTTGTCCTTAGTTGCTGCCGCGCATACGTATACGTAGGGGATTAATCAATGATGATGAAAAAAATCAATAACCAACCAATAAAAAAAAAATGGTGGTTGAATGGGTTAGCCAACTTTACGGGCTAGCCGAGCGGGACACACCTAAAGTCCCTCGATAAAATTCACGCTTACAAGTACCGCCACCATTGCTGTGGAAACGCGCAAGACACGTGCCTCGAGCGGGAGCTCCGCCGCCATTTGCTTCAAAAAGGGGCGCTCATTTCAGTGCCGCGCCTCCATTTGCTTCCAAGGGTTGCTCGAGACACGGGCCTCTGGCGAAGTGACGCTACTTGCAAGACAAACGCAAACACACCGAAGGGCTTTGGGCACACCTAGAGTTCCTGTATAGGCTCCCCACGGGAGCCAGAGTTGCGCGTTCATGCATGGCATGTGGATTCAGCTCCTCACGTGACTGAATTCGGCGAATAGCAGCGCCGCGCTCAAAAGCCGGGGAACGTACGCCGGGGCGCGTGCAACGTCTACTTTGCTGCACGAAACTTGATACGGCTCCTCACGTGATCGGATCTCGGCGAATAGCGGCGAGGGCGGCACGCGGCACGTGGAATCAAACGCGCAACTCTGGCTCCCGTAGGGAGCCTATACAGGAACTCTAATCCTGGCTAAAGGTCTGTTCACACGATTAGGGGTGTGCGAATAGTGATTTTTGAAACCGAATCGAATACGAATCGAATAGTTGTGGCACCGAATCGAATACGAATATGAATCGAATAATTTTCGAATAGTTTACGAATAGTAAGTACACAGCTACTAAAGAAGAGCAAGGATTATACGATTATTTTTATTGTTCCCAAGTGTTTTCTTAAATTATTGTAAAAACGCGACTAGCCGATAATGACTAGAGTTCAACGATATATAATTAAATAGAGACAAAAGCCACTAAAATATTAGAATGCTAAACATAATATCATAGTTCACGCGGATGCTGAACCTAAAATCACAGTTCGCTTGAGCCTGGTACATCATGAAGCATTGTGCTTAGTAGGAACTCTACGTTCTTTTTATTCCTTGTTGTGGCAGATGTCCTTGAATCGAGGATCAAGGAAAATGGCAAGGGCGAGATGGGCCTGTGTGCTTACGTGCAGAAACCTTGTTTTCACTGATTTGAGAAGATTCGGGGGGAACGCATTGTCTTGTTCCACTTGCGCCCTCAAAAAGCAACATCTTCACACACTAACCAAGTGGAACAGCCATGGAAAATGTTGGGAAAGACTCGAAACAAGCAGCTGTTGTGGCTTCTTCAATTGGTTGCATAGGAGTGGCCGAAAAACTTCCACACTCTACTGCGTTTTCTCTTCGAACAACATTCCGCTTTTACCACTTCTACTTCGCTCATACAGAGTGGCGGTACCGTTGCAACCAGTTCTGAAACGTCTCCACGACACGCTTTCTGAAAGCGTGCACGAGCAGTCTTGTGCGAAAGCGGTCCCTAAAGACTGAACCGCATGTATACGATTTAGCGAGCGACGGAGATTTCTCACTGCCGCTCGTCGCGTCGCTCGGTGTTTGGATCTCTAGAAAATGTCCTCATCGCCTTGGTTGCTTGCTCACACCACTTTCATGTGGCTTGCCTCATCGCGCCACTGACAGAGGGTCAGCAAAGCGGGTCGACGTCGCCTGTCTCGTCTCTTGGCGAATCGCTTTCATGCGGGTTATACTTAACACAGTAGTCGCTAATGGAGGCAACAGCAATGTACGTATAGAAAGATACTGCTGCTGCCGATGATGATAATCATTGTCTAGGAGAAGAGGGTACGTTTTGCCATTTTGCGGACACGTGCGGCAGGCGTGCCGGAGCGTTGTGGAACGCCTGTGAAGGGAATCTCGCGGCGCAACACCGTAACGACTATTCGGAAATTATTCGAAAAATATTCGAAACTTTTCAAATTATTATTCGATTCGATTAACGAATCGAATAGAGTAATATTCGATTCGTTATTCGAAAATGGCGAATATTCGCACACCCCTACACACGATGCATCTTTTAGGCGCGCAACAGTTTCGCGACACTCAAGTTTCGCGAAATGTACTCGTTCACACGTACCGCTTCACGTGCAACAACGATGACGTTTAGACTCGCGAAAATAGTTTCGGTGTTGACCATGATGTGGCGCTCCGAATCAGATCGCTATTTATCTGGGGACCTGCTTTGCGCATTTTATGCAGTAATTTTAATTTTTTTTTCTCACATACTGCACTACTTGGAGCGATCTCGCATGTGCGCAAAGCCGATTGAGGCGGGCACCTTTACGTGCAGGACATGTGCCGGCGCCGAGCCAGTACGCAGCCAATTCCTTGCCAAAGCTCCTATCAATGCACATGGTATTCATAGAAACGCTACGTGCCCAATCTGGTTACTTCTCGGCGCCCATGTCTGCCCCGATTTTACTGTGCACTGTTTCAGAGAGCGCAAATGGTTTCACGTTCGCTTGTAAACAAAGCAAACTTGGTTTCAGTTTACTCGATGGTCTCTTATACCCTTGTTACACGGGCGCACTTAACTGCAGTTACGCTAAGCCACAGTTAGCGCACAATACTTGCGGACAACATTCTGCGGCTATGCAGTCAAAGCTATTGGCGAACGTGCGCTTGAGCATCTTGAGCATCTATCGAAGCAGTGCACGCGCGCTCTTCACGTGTTATGGAATAGCTGTCCAAGAGTATACTGCGGCATCTGTGGTGCCGCGAAACAGCAGTTAAAGCTGAGTTAACCACGGTTAAGGGTGGCCGTGTAACAGGGGTATTATCCAGCGGTATCGTCGCGACAACAACGCTATGAGCACTATTCTAATCTCGCCAACTCCCGCTAATTGTCTTCGTCCATCGCTGGATTTTTTTTCCGATATGCTACTCACTTTTCCTTCAGTGGTGCTTGACGTGCTTGCGGAAGCGCCGGCAGTATCCACCGTTCGTGGTTTCGGTTTTTTCGGATTTGGCTCGGCTACAACACCGGCAGTGAAGTGGTCTTCTCAAACAGCTCGCTCTCCCCTCAAAGGCCACGTGAGAGCGTTTCTCAGCGGCCATTGGCGGCGCCCTCAGAGTGATTGACAGGACTCGGCAAAGTTTCAGCAAAAGCTCGCTCCAGAAGTGAGGTGTGCGCGCAACTTTTTTTAGATGCGCGCGTCCTTTTCGGACTTGTTCAGACGGCGCAACCATTTCGCAAAACTACATTTCGCGACACTAGATGCGCGAGAAAAATGCATCGTGTGAACAGGCCTTAAGGCCCCTGTATATCCTGGCTAAGATCCTGGCTCCCTACGGGAGCCGGAGTTGCGCGTTCATCTCCGTAGCGCCGTCTTTCCCGCGCGGCATGTTGATCCCGCTCGTCACGTGACTGAATTCGGCGAATAGCGGCGCCGCGCGTTCGAGACGCGCGGCGCGCTCAAAAGCAGGGAAACGTACGCCGGGGCGCTTGCAACGTGTACTTTCCTGCGCAACTCTGGCTCCCGTAGGGAGCCTGTACAGGAACTCTAATCGAGACTAAAAACCCCTCTATCCCGGGAAAAGTGGCGCCATTCATTGTTGTGGAAATGCTCGAGACACGTGCCGCGCGCCATTTCTGGGAAGAACATGGCGTCTGAAATCTAGCTCTGTGCTGCGCTGTGCCGCCATGATCCTCCCAGGGGTTGCACGTTGCACGTGCCTCGTGCATCGACGTACCTTGCGTTACTTAATCGAGACTGTTCGCGACGACCTTGAATAACATAATCTTGCTGTAATATACCAAAACTCGCAGTAAAAAATAAATAAATTAATACGTGATTGCATAACGACGGCGCTTTTACTGCCGACGGATTTCGTCTACGTGTCGTCTGCTTTCTTTCGCTGGCCGTCTACATCGCCGTTGACCCCAGCAAGTTTTTTGGCCCTATTTTTTTACAAAAAGAAAGCTACGTCTTTGTAATTTTACACGAAAAAACCGACCTGTGAAATGCACATTTGACGAAAAGTTTAGACTGCTACCTGCAGGCATCGATTTTTACGGTCCATTATAGATCGAGCCGTGTACAAAGATAGTGTCTTGAGAATAGAAGACCACATCAACGTAATCGTCAGTATGCGAGGATGTAATCATTGATAGTTGTGCTAACCCTAATATTTACTTAATAAAAAAAGTAATTAGTTGTTTAAACTGCAGGAGTTTAGTCTGTCAGAATATGGTGACATTGTTACCCCCAGTGCAGTACGACTTCTGCAGAGGCGTAGCCCGGGGAGGGGGGGGGGGGGGGCGTATATGAGGCTTCAGCCCCCTCCCCCCCCCCCCCCCCCCCCCCCCCCCCCCCGAAATCCAGCCGACCCTATAATATACACATGCATTTTGACCCCATTCCCCCTCTTCCGCACCCCAAGTCATGGACATCCCAGCCACCTCAGCCCCCCCCCAGAAACAAATTCCTGGCTACGCCACTGGATTTCTGTACTTCACGCAGACGCTTTGAGCTGACGGCACCAAACAGACAGCTTCAAAAGGGCATCATCATGGTGAAAATAATCCTTTGAAAAGGGGAACAAGAGGGACAAAGGACAAACACAAATCTCCAAACACAACTAGGTGACTGTTGCGCGAACGAAAAAATCCGCCTCGTCCTTTGCATTTAATTGCATTATAATTATAACCATCATGGTGTTCGTCATGTTTCTGTACGCGTTTTATCATCGCTGAACCAATCATAAACAAACAAACAAAAAGGCCCAGTGACTTGCGTTTTTGACGCTGCGTCTGATCCATTTAAGCTGAGAAGTGATACACGACTTCACGCCGGTACGACGCTCATCCAGATCGAAACGGGCAGGGGTGGTAATTCAACCTGGGTGTATCATGGGGCGGCCAGGCTCTTTAAATCGACCGCAAAATTTGTTAAAGGGGCCCACCAACAGTTTTTTGACTAGTTTGAAGTTCGCGCTGAAACGGAGCTCCATGAAAGCAGGAACACCGAGGGAAAAAATATTTCTGAAATTCGCAATATTTTGTGAGTTATTAGCAAATTAAATATTGCAGAAAACAACTTTAAATAAGCAAAACATTGCGCTTCATGACGTAAAATGAAACAGTTTAGCGATTGGAGCAAAGCGGTTGGCCAATTGGACGCGAGTTTGGTTGATAGCCCGTCCAGGGGGGCTATGTTGCGCTTTTTGGACTCCCAGGAGACTAGGGAGAGGGAAGTGACGTCAACAACGCAGCAAATGCAGATTGGATGTTGATTTTGTTTTCTTCTGTCAACATCCAATCTGCGTTTCTCTAGTCGTTGACGTCACTTCCCTCTTCCAAGTCTCCTGGGAGTCCAAAAAGCGCAACATAGCACCCCAGCCCGTCGGCCCGGTCGGCCATTAGGCCTCGCTGCAACCATCGGGCTTATCGGATTTTGAGCGCCGAATTCTTGAAAAGGAGTGCGGAGCTGGGCGTCGCGCCGTACGAGGACACACCACGCAAGCGCCGCGACGCGTCTCTGCCTCAGTCCGCTTCGACAGCCGCGGAAGGCTCGTCAGGGCTCGTCTCCCGCCGCAAAATCACGAAACCCAGTGAATGTGACGTATAGTGAAAGGGAGCGCCGTGGGAGCGCCGTTGTGCGCGCGCATTCGGCACCTCGCGGCGCCACCGTCGGAGGAGGTGTTTCTGAGTTGTCAAATTAAAATATGATGCGCTAATATTTTTAAACTCTTTCGTTGTCCACTGGGTTTCCGGGACCACTAGCGTGGAGAAACCGCAAAAAAAGTAGACGCTCAAATACTGTTGGAGGGCCCCTTTAACCTATCGCCAACGTTACTAGAATACTCAGTTGGGAAACTCGCCGTCGAAACCTGGACCGCTGGCGTCCACCGAGACCGAGCTAAATGCGATAACAGCGCCACTCTTTATCATTTGTCTGTACTGTGGTCACCTTGAGCTTTTATAAAGCATGTTTTTGCGTAAAAACAA
Source organism: Ixodes persulcatus (assembly GCA_013358835.2). Classification (NCBI taxonomy): domain Eukaryota; kingdom Metazoa; phylum Arthropoda; class Arachnida; order Ixodida; family Ixodidae; genus Ixodes; species Ixodes persulcatus. The sequence continues at coordinate 77,357 of JABSTQ010010925.1, read as the reverse complement.
ACGAAAAATACTTTTTTTGTATGATATTTATTAGAGATTAGTACAAAATGAAGGGCGCGTGATGTTTTTAAAATCTTTAGTTTGCAAGGTTTTGCGGCATATTTAATATTGTTTTTATACGACCATGCCTCAGCGGCGCTTTCAGGTAGCACGTCCCGACCTAGGTGCATTTTAACTTCGGTTATTAAGACGCGGCGCGTCCGCTGGGGAGACAGGGCTGTCGCCCCTGTGACCTCTTCCACTGCATCTGTTCTGGCCGATTATATTCAAAATGGAAGTAACGTGCGAGCTTACCTGAGAAAAAAGCAACGTTGGAAAAAAGTGAAAAAAGAAAAAGGCTTAAGTCCTATGGAAACGCAGCGAAGTAGAGAGCGAAGCCGCGAAGCCCGGTGCGCCCGGTGGCTTCGCGCGCAAACGAAACAAAAAAACTGATATTGAACAGTGTAGTGGCCACAGCTACTAAATCAAAATTGGTAGTAACTGCACAAAAAAATATAGAAAAGGGACAATTGCACACAGCACACTCTTTTCTTTTTCGTCTCAGATTAATTTATTTAGTTAACCAGCTTGCTTGTACTACAAGCTCTACAAGCAATGCCGAGCAAAAATCCAATCCAATCCAATAATGTCAAGGACCTGGAGGACCGTCGGTTTTTAAACTTTTCTGGTGCTGTTGAGACGCGTGACAGACGAATTCCGAGTAAGCCAGCGTTATAATTTGGTCCCGGTGGGTCAGCCAGATTATTCTCCGATCATGTTTCCAAATGGCCGAGCACAAACTCCGACACGAAAAAACGACACGACTGTTTTGGTTTGCAATTCTTTGTCGCATTGTTGTCGTTCAGTGTAGTCGGAGCTCCGGTGTCCTTGCTATGGTGTGCGAGCTTCCCACCTTCTGTAACGCTTGGGCAACAACGGAAGGCAACAAGCTCGTGCTAGAAGCCGGGCATCAAAAGGAAACGCCGTTCTCCCCTATCAGTGACCAGCAGTTAAACCTTGTGAAGCTTTCGCTTAATCCGCCGGCGTTTCTTAATCCAGTTGATTAGCGTGGTGCTCTGAGCGCGCCATAACGATTTCATATTTATATAAGCTCTCAAGAGGCTAACGTTCTCTGCCGCCTTCATCTCGGTGCAATTTTTTTTTTTATCCCTCTCCCTTAAATATTTCATGCATTTTGCCTCTTGCTTGCAAACCACCTTTTCTCTCGGGACACGCTCAACCTGTCTGATATGAGAGGACTCCCCAGGCTACCAAGTCTGGTTTCGGCCAGTATGATCGAGGTATGTAACCTAAACGTTAGGCTTGCGCAGAACGACATACTGTTTGAAGTCGCAGTAAGTTCTGCTCGTGCTGAGATACTAGGGAGTTTTAGAATGCATGCCTTGCACATACGTCATCAAAACTGCATTGTGGGTTAGCAACCGCCATGTCTCCGTGCCAAACCACCTACCCAGTCACGGATGCCAAGCTGAGCGAGCGTTGTTCTGCCACACTGGGAGAGGAATATGTCCCGTAAAATCATGCTTGCATGTGCGATTATCAGCTGTGCGAACCAAATGAATGGCAAGAAGCGTCGCAATTCCAATATCGTCAGCGGTGCGAGGTTTTAACACCAAGCAGCCTCGCGATCGGAATTCCGTCAGCGGTGTGATGCAAGTTACCCAAACTCATTGGTCAGTGTGCTTGCAAGCACGAGCTGTCTGGCGACAGCTTGTCCGTGCAAGATCTGCTACCAGAGCATGTGCGAGCCGGCACAGTGAAAATTCCTAGTGGCTGAGGCCTGTCACCCAGCTGCCAGTGAAGTATAGGGTCTGATAGAGAAAATGAAACCCAAACTATATCACAAAAAGCTGAAACTCCATGTGAATGTGACGCTAGCGGTGACTGAATGCTAAGGATGGAGAATGTAATGTTTATTTGAAAAAAAGATAAATAAGAAGCATGAAATTTCTTGATAAACTACGAGATGATCGACGTTCGCATAAGCCTAAATACTCGTAAAACGAAGGAATCACGTTGTGGGCGCCGCTGGCATTTATTTCGGTAGGAAAACTTGCAGAAGAAAAGAAAAACAATATTTTTGTTTTCTTCTCGATCGAACACTGCAGTAATGCTACTTCAGAGACTCGAAAACCTTCATCTTTTTAAGCGTTGATAATGTATAAACACAAACCAGTTCACAATGTCTCCACGCTGTTCCAGAAGAAAGCTGCGCCAATCGTCAAGTCCCCCACACCAACGTGAAGCTTGCAGTGACCGTCACCGACGCAAAGTTCCACAGGCCACGCACCCTCGCCCCTAGACTCACTTCCAGGCGGCACAGCCTGTACCGCAAGCCACGCGCTCCTCTGTTCGCATTTCATTTTTCCCCGATAGTACGAGGGGCGTTCATAAAGTTTGTATTATCGGCACAAAGAATTGAAAAAAATGGAACAAAACAGGCATCAACATGAGCGCGCGTCCCTCTAGTTTCCGCACAGTATAAACATCGCATGCTATAGTAGCTCGGAACGCCGCTAGGGAGTCAAAACAAAAATGGCACCGCCCATCGGTACCAAGCACATGCAGTTATCCGTTTTCTCAATTTGAAGGGAAGCAATGCCAAAGATATTCATTCCAATCTGGGAGCGTTGTCCGGGGACAACGCCCCAGTTTATGACACTTTGGTTAAATGGCGGAGACGCTTCCAGTGTGGCCAAATAAGAGGAAATTATTTCAAGGACGGCGACCAAGTGATTTCTGAAGTGGAGCGATTCATGAACCCTCAAAACGAGGAGTTCTATAACAATGGCCTCCGGCATGTGGTGCATCACCAGAAAAAGTGGGTAACTTTTGGCAGCGAATATGTAGAAAAAGTCTCAACTCCTACTCGAGTTTGATTGCTGAGTCTCTATTCCTTCGTGACAATAATACAAACTTTATGAACGCCCCTCGTACACTGCGCAGCAATGTTAGCGTAAACATGGCATTGCTTCATTTTCTCATTTTTACTTTGAAAGTGTATTCACAGGGACAAATATTTACCACTTGTGTTAGTGCCAGAAATCAGCACTTTCCATCACACTAGTAGTTTTGCTGGCAGTCTTTTTATTCTAAGTAAAAAACAGAAAAACAAAACTGATTGCTTGTTTGCTCAAGCAGCATCATGCTGTGTACATTACAATGTCCTAATATTCATTTGAATGTGATTCTTTGCCTCTAGGCCTTAATTGCACTGACATCCATTGTTGTTAGTAAGGAAAATGTTCTCAATACCTAAATGTTATCATGGGCATGCATACAATTTTTTAGTTGTGTTCATTTATTGCAGCTTCTTTTACACTGGACAAGCCATTTGGAACGCTGGACTTTCACATTTGTTCATCATCGATCGTATCTTTTGGATTTGTTAGTCTCACATTTGCATTGCAGACGTGAATTTGACTATCTTAGTTCATAAAAATGTTTATTTGCTATGGGGCATTTTTTTTATCTTTTTCTTTTTTCATGTCGAAAAATGTTTGCAGTTCTTGTACTTCACAAGTTTCAGCAAACCTTAAACTGTCTATTTTAGTTACGAATTCTCACTAACCATTGTATATTGTCTAATTTGCCAAATCACACACACACAAAAAAGTGGGTCTTTTAAAATTTGATAGTTCTAGAGGCAACCATTTTATATGCTACAATGTCAAACTTTTTCTTGTGCATCAAGGCTTTGGTTTCATCTAATGCATTCATTATGTGAAATAACCAACAAATTGTTCTTTACAGTGTGAGCAAAGCAAGGACGACCAGAGGCACACCCACGACAAGGACTAGCACTTCTGGTAGCTTGAGTTGAACAGCAAGCAGAACCGTGAATCTCTACTGGATAAATGTGCATCTTTTTTGTTTGTATGTCCTTTGCATTTCACACTCTTGGTGATGTTTGCAGATCAGGTGAACCTCCAGACCACTACGTGGACAAATTATTGCAAGCCCCGATGAAAGGAACATTGAACCATCGCCACTTCTCACCTCAGTGTGACAGTGGAATGACATTGTTTAGAATGTGTTATGCAGTCATACACTTCAAGGCATGGGGTGAAAGCTTTCGTGGGGTTTTGCCCTCTTGTATCTACAACTGGCGTCACTGGTCCTGGCCATACTTTTTTATGAATAGACGTGGTTTTCTGTCGCGTTACGACATATTCGGGCAACTTGCTTGGTGCGCAACAGAGTTGGCACAAACATGACAGCAGAGTTTTCTCACATTCTGTTCAGAGAGGGTATTGATGAGCCCCAAATAGCAGTGCTCAGGTACTGTCCAGAATGAGCACTTTCTGCTAGATTAGTAGTTCTGATGGCAGCCTTTTTATTCCAAGAGAATAACGGAAAAAAAAAAAAAAAAACGGCGACCTGCTTTGACAGTGCCGTGGTCAGTATATGACTGGCAGTGAGTCAGTTGGCAGTCCATTTGGGTATCTTATCAGCCATATGTGCAAAGCTAATTCCATTGTGTTTATGATATGAGGGGACCTCTCATTGTACGCTATTTGTGGCTGGCTGACTCTGGTGTCAATTTTAGATGTTATTATGTTCACTAGGATGTTCTCTCATCTCATGGTCTGTCTGTCATTGTGCTGTTTCAACATGTTTAATCTGTGGTATGTTTATGATGTGAACTCTGATATTTTTTAATGTGGTCTGCTTCTTTATGTTTTTCATTTTCTGTCAATTCATTCTAATTCATGTGGAGTAGTTAACTTCTCTGCCTTTATATAACCTCTCCTTCTCTCAAAACAATGCATTTTCAGGAAAGGTCGTAATTTTGTGTTTCTATACCTTTCCCCTTTCATATTCTATAAGTGTATGATGTTTAAAAATTAAGAGTGAAGCATAAAAAATTAAGGGGGAAGCACTAACTGAAAGATAAAGGCCCGTTCACACTCTTGCGACGGAGTAAGACCGAAAGAGACCAGACCGGTTTTTAAGCCACTTGCGACTTCTTAGGACCAGCTCCGCTGCAGCGCATCCGGTATTAAGAAGTCGCAAGAGGCTTAAAAACCGGTCTGGTCTCTCTCGGTCATACTCGGTCGCAAGAGTGTGAACGGACCTTAATGGTAACTCCTTCCACGCCCAAGCCCGTTGTAAACAGTTGAAGGAAGGACATGCATCCTCTCCGAATACGTGGTAAATGGCTTCCTAAAACTTTGTATTGCATGTGTATCCTTATTCTAATCAACTTTACTACAAAGGCATTATTCAGAAATATTTCTTCCCTAGGTAAGAGGGATAGAACAAAGAAAAACGTGTGCCTACAATGTGAACAGGATGCTGTGCTCCGGGACTTTGCATCCCCCAAAGTAGCACCTCCCCCCCGCGCAGATAACTTGCACATTTCACCTTTTTGGGCACAAGACCAACCCACCCATATTCTCTTCGTTACGATTGGCCTTCTCCAAGACACGCTGCCCAAAGTTATCAATAACATTTAAAAAAAAAGATTGACCCATGTTTGCCATTTACCACTCTTTGCAACATTCAGTATTGTCTTTCACTCGTGTTTATTAATCTTTCCACATACTGGCTCATTGTTTCACTTTTACTGAATTTTGCCCCCTTCCTTCCTAGTTTACAAAAATCTGGCAGGGATGACATATATTTGATTACAAGTATGGCCAGAAATACAAGATGGGTTTGCAGCCTTACAAAAGACCTTTTTTGAAACCCCGTCGAGCAACATTGGCGGTCACCATTTCTTGGGCACGAAACACGCGATTGGAACCCAGTCCTTGCCGAACGCTGTTGAAGCCCTCGTGTCCAATATGTACTCGGAGTGGGTGATCGAATTACGGTGGTCTCAGATAATTAGAGCAGCAGCAACTATACCCTGTTGCAGGTTAAAAAAGGCAGGGCAAGCTCCTCCCCAAAGCCCTAGACTTCTTCCACTTTAGCAGGGTGAACGCTGAAGAGGAGGCAGGTCGGGCTCCTCGCATTTTTTCGCCTCCTCTCCTGCATTCACTCTGCCAAAGTGGAAAGAGTGTAGGGCCTTGGAGGCTATCCCACTTTTCTCAACCTGCAACTTAACCTGCACATTTTTGAAAAAGGTTTCTCGAGCCAAGCTGATTGCCCTCGTAATGTGCCCATTTGGGCTCTCGAGGAAAAATTGATGATGATGGTGATAATGATGATCTTTCGCAGCAGAGCCGAGGGCCATCCTCTTCCCTGCGGCAGTCGGCCTCTTCCCGTGCGACGACTGCGGCGGCCAGTTCTCATCTCAGACCTTCCTAAGCGCCCACTGCAAGTCCGTGCACGCAAAGGTGGAGCCGCCAGAGGTGGGTCTGCTCCACCGCCCCTCCCGCCCCTACGCCACCCGCAGCGAGTACGACACGCCGAACCACGAGAGGCCCTTCGTCGCGCAGAAGCGCACGCTCTCCGAGCATCTCAAGACGCACTCAGGCGTGCGGCCGTATGGGTGTGGCATATGTGGCGACAGGTTCGTGCAGAAGTCTGCCCTGCACAGTCACAAGAGGAAGCACATGGGGAAGAGTCTGTACGTGTGCGAGGAGTGCGGCCAGGGGTTCTGCCGACTGACCGACTTGTTTATGCACGAAGAGACACACGCGGGGGACTGCCCCTACGTGTGCGGAGTGTGCGGCAGGGCCTTCCGCCACCCTTGAGGTCGACCCACTGTGCTTCAATCGGAGTCAATCAGAGCTCGGCGTTCTGACGTCACCGCAACCCCCGCAAAAGAAGCAGATGAACTTGCGCTCCGCCCGAAAAACTTTTGACAATGTTATAAACGACTGTGTCTCGTAGATAGTTTGCACATTTGATCTCTCAGATACCGCAAAGCCTTCGCCCTAGTGTAGTTTCAGGGCCGCCTCATAGATGTTGCCATCGTGCCAGCGTGTTGCCCCGTCGTTGGAAATCGCGAGAACTCGGTCGCATGCAAACGGAAGTGCGTTTACCGCATCGTCAAATGTGGCCCCTCGATTTCTGCCCGAAAACGTCGCGGAGGCGCGACGCCGTGATCCTGACGGCGGAACGGCGGGGCAGGTGAAGTCAGCAGATGCCCATTTTGCTGGGCCGGTCCACGGAAGCTTCGGCTGCCGGGAATCGGAATGCCACAACGACGGCGACGCTCGCGTTCACCGTTTTCGCTCACACTTTTTGTCGGAATGTCTACAACCGATCGCTGGGATCGCGACATCCAACAGCACGACCCGCTTGTTGCCACTTCGGAACCACTTTTGAAGCACGGGCGGGATATAGGACGGTAAACGCACCGTTGTCTCTCCACGTTTGCGCATTATTAGGGGCGATGAATGAGACGTAGGAACGCGGCAGCCACGTCGCACGAGGAGCTGTCCCAGTGCGAGCGTGCAGCCCCGTGCGGCCGGGAGGAACATTTATTAACTGGCGAACGTAGCTGGTACCAGTACCTTACGTATTGCGCACCCTTTGAGGATGTGTCTTGAGCACCGTAACAGGGCCCCGAGGCGGCGACAAATTATGTTGCAGGAGCGGGCACGTTGCACCGTTGGATGCCGCGATCCCGGCGCTTGGTGCCAAAATTTCTGGCAGAGAACACGAGCGAATGCGAGCTTCGCCGTTGTTGCGGCATCCCAACTTGCAATTGCCGAAGCTTCTGTGGGCCGTTTATGACTGGAGAGCGATCTGCAGTCTCCCTCCGGCTTGACGGTCGACCAAAAAATTGCAACAGCCACAGTTTCGGACGTCACGACGGCGGCGACAGCCCCGTCTGCCCCTTTTTTTTTTTTCGGCGCTTCAGCAACCGACTTTCTAAATTTTGGAAGCCTATAGCGGCGTTACCAGGGTGGCCCTAATGACGTAGTTTGTTGCTTCCTCAGGAATCCGTTGCATGGGCAGTAGGGAACACTACACACAGTAGTTGGAGATATGTTCCGTGCACCATGGTTGTACTGTACTATAGTCCGTTGCAACTCAAGAAGGTAGGGCGAGGGAAAGGGAGGTTGGGGAGGAGGAAGCAGACGAAACGCTAAAGAGAGGACGAGGTTTCCCCCTCTCCTCTCCAGCTCGAGTCTTCTTCTTCCTCCTCGGCCTTCCTTTCCCTCGCCCTACCTTCCTGAGTTGCAATGGACTATAGCTAGGGTTCGGAGTTTTCGGTTTAAACCGATAAAAACCGATAAAAGTACGCCGAATCCATTTTCGGAAATTCGGTTTTAACCGAAAAAGGTCAGTTTTTAGGTTCAGCATTTTCGATGGAAACTGATGAAAACCGATAAAAGTATGTCGAATCCATTTTCTAAAATTCAGTTTTAACAGGAAAAGGTCACTTTGACCTTCCAGTCGTACCGCAGAGCGGCGAAAAAGTGGAAAGACAGTGTCTATCGAAACATGTCTGAATGTATGGGATACACGGATGCCATCACAACGTTTTGGTTAAATGTGCGCATCATCGATCGAAACGTGAAGTCCGAAATGCCCCATAACTTCGCCATGTACGAGCGTGTTTTCAAACTCGTTGTAAGGAAGACTGACTTGATGCAAGCTCTGCATGGTGTGTTCTGCTTCAAAACGTCGCATTGCGTCTCTTTGGGCGGTCACAATTGGTTGATTGGCCGATTCTGGCTCTGGCAGCGCTTCATCTCCTTAGACTGACAGTGTCAAGTGTTAGCGTTGAGAAGGCATTCTCGAAGCTCAGTGTCATATAAACCTGAAAGAAAGAGTGCGGATCAACGAGGAGAACCTGGGAAAGTGCATGTGTGTGTACTGTAATAAGATCACGTAATCCCGATGTACAGAAGGTGAAGTTCCATGTTTTTTGGGCATAGGCTTCATATCTTACTTGTCTGTACTTCTGGTTCTTTTTTTTTCTTGTTTCTTTTACAGTTTCACACATTTGCCAAATAAAGTGTCCATTTCTTTTTCAATGTATCTGTGCCGTCATTCTTCGAGTGATCACAAATATCAGACCTGCAAGGATCATCTGATCGGGTGTCCGTTGGTGTTTATTTTATATTCACCGAAAAAAGACTATAAAATTTTGTAGGTATAAATATACGCCGAAAAAAAAAACGAAATTTGAATTTTAAAATAAACACCGAAAAAGGAACGCCGAATTTTGAAAAAATAGAAACCGAAAACGCGGAACCCTAACTATAGCCAGTCTACAGTGGAGATAAAACGACTTTTTCAGTGCAGATGTACAGAGCGCGACACAGTGCGAACAAGCAATCGTCGGTTTTTCAGTTTTTTCTTCTTTAAAACCAATGGATATCATCCAAGTTATTATTGCTACGGAAAGAGCTCATTTAGTTCTATAATGTAAGCGATACAATTTAGTGCTCGCTAATACTATTTAGAAGTAAAAATGCGTCAATGTCGTGTTCGCGCTAACAGTGTCGCGATGTGTACTTCCCACTGTATTGACATTCCCAAAATATTCGAATCGAGGCAAAAGTCCGCAAGCAAGGTGCATGTGCTTCTTCAAGGTAAATAAAAGGGCTCCAGCTACTTCAGTCTGTTTGTGTACATTAACTGGTTTCCTCCGAGTTTTGTATGTGTGTGTGCTTGTGGGGGAGGAGAGGGGATGTATGTAGACCTTTGCTAAATTCTTCATATCTGGAGTTTATTTTGCTTGAGTTGCAGGAACTGCAACGCATGCTCGAGTCTTGGCTAAGGTGACAGTAATCTATCTTTTTGGTTTTTGTGCTTCGTTCTTCGGTTAGCCATTAAAAGACAATGCTTAGCTCATTCAGTTTCTTTGTCAAATTTTCTTCTGACATGTATTTTAATTTTAAGGACTCTGTTCTGAACCTTGGCAAAGAGCCAGAGTAGGGGGTGTAGTTGGGGTCGTTGCATTGTCGCGTGATTTGTTCCAAGGTCTATTGGGATTGGAGCAATACCACCTATAGGTTGTTTTCACTGACATAATTTTGTCCAATATTTTGTTGTGAGCTGTCTAGTGTGTGCCAAACTCGGGCATTCCAAGGATTTACATAACCCCTCAAATGCGTAGAGCACAGAAGCTTATGTCTTACCACGCTGACATCTCCTCAACTCAACCGAAACTATGGCAAATTGACGTCATTTTGACGCGCGGGGTCAGGTGATGAAAGGGAGGTATTTGATTGGTCCGGCCTCCCCAAACATCAGCATCGCCGCAAGCGCGTTTCGCAGCGTCTCACAAGGTAACATTTGTGGGAAATAGAACGGGAAAGTAAAACGCGCAAAGTAAATAATTGTCTTAGGCCTGTAAATTAAATGCTAGATTTGTAAAACTTTCGTTATAAGCACGAAGCACGTGATAGCAGTTTTGGTTTTGTCTCGTTTCGAAACCGAAAGCATCGGGATTTTTCTTCCTTCTGCTGGCCGGCGTCTTCTGCCCGCATCCGGATAGCCATAAATTCAATCCGATCCAGTAATTTGATGGGGCTTGCGGAGTTGCGGGTTTGGACTGTCGTGCGCGATAACGCGATAAGGTCGCAGGAAAAGATCAAAGTACGGTACGCCTTTACGCTGGACGATAACCGTGAGTAGGATGCCGTGGCTTTGGGCTGTGACTAAATGCGGAGGTGTCGGGCGTGTCGGGAAAGCGCACGGACAAATTCACGCGAGAGGTTAGCCATGTTCGGTGACGGTTTTCTGGGGGTGTAATCGGGTCAGATTATCCGACGTTTCGTTGATTTGTTGAGCGACTGCAGAGTGCCCCATCTTTGGGCGTTATTTTAATCGGAGCGCTTAACGTAGGGACACGGGCGTGCGTGTAATTGCCCGCTCGCGTTTTTCGAAGGTTGGAGACCTGACTATGGTTCGCCGGATGCGCACTTGCTGTTATTTTCTCGGGGATTTGCTACGGCTGTTCGCGCATCTTTCAAAACAGCCGATTCATGTTCTCATTGGAGGTACAAACAATGCTAGCGGACACGCCAAACGGAGCTTGTTGGCAACCGTTTCTAGGCTTGAGTATCGCCGACACGTCCCCCACAAACTCGAAAAAACCAATGATTGCATTTCTGGTCAAGCGAAATGACTAGTGCTACACGCACGACGCAAAACTTTTTGCGTCTCGCCTGGTTTACATGTTTGTGTGTGTGTGTTTTGTGAGTGGCAGGGCGGAAACGCACCTCGGTGAATCACGCGCTAGCTTTCAGCCGCTTCCAGATTTGGCTATGCACGTATCAAAAAATATTGTACATAAAACGTTTATAAAACGAATTGTCAGAGTTGTGGCGTAGCTCTGTGGTAACCCGTCCGCTTCACACGCAGCGGACTGAGGATCGAATCCTGAGGACAGCAGTTCTTTTTCAAGAATCTGGCAATATCGACATCAAACGTCCTACACTATTGACAACATATATTTGCAGCTATTGCAGTAAAAAAATATGTTGTCGTCAAAATGTTGCAGGACAATAGGAAGCCAAAATCCACCGCTATATTAACTAATTGGCACGAGCTCTTCATGTCGTGCATGTGGCCATTCCAGTCGAGGCACACCATGTCGTGCGTATAGGCAACCTGCAATGCTGTTTGGTTTGGCACTATCTAGCGACTGAAGCAAGAAACATTAGGTACGCCTGGGAGTGGCGGCTGCATTGTTCAAACGTGAGCTATTACTCTGGTGGCACCGCTTAGCCTAGTGTCTGAAGCAAGAAATACTGGGTAGGCCAGGAAGCTGCGATTGCATAACATGCAAGTACGGCGGAAGCTACAGCCCTGGCGGACCAATCGGAATGTGACTATGTATCACCGGAGTGCGCTTTTACTGCAAAGAAGTGTCAGGCTTTTCGCTGCATCATGCTCCTATATGTGTGCATTGCACTCGTATATGTAGCGCATATCGAAGCCGTCGGCACGCAATATGGGGCTTATTATTCACCCTCTGCCAAGTTACAACGAGACAGGGTATCACCGTGGGCTCTCACTCTGCTGGCGCTGCCTGGCTGTTGCCGGCTGGCTATAGCATCACTCGAGCTATTTACTCCGCACTGATTGGCTGGGATGACAAAAATCCGACCGCGTTTATTCGGTGTCAGAAATAGGTATTTGCTGTGGTAGTGGGGCTAAACAGCTGAAGAGAAAACAAAAAGAAAAACTATCATTCCCTGATAGTGGTGGATGAGCCTCTTTGTGGCGCCTTATTACAGAGTTTTCGTAGACTGCAGTTTTCCCCCCTCCACTATGTGCTCTCTGCAACGCAGACGCTGCTACTGCGCATGGGTGCCGCTAGCCTTGCCTGTGGGGTTCCGGGTCATCTAGTAGTAGGTTGCCAGACCGTTGCGAGACACTACAAACGATCTACGAAAACTCTCTAATGATAGTCCGTTATCAACATTACTAGAACAACTTAGTTGGGAAACTGCCATAGAGCCTACTTTGAAAAGAGTGGTTTCGATCCATACTTGAGAACCAATCTAATGGCGATCGCAATGCCATCATTGTTCCTGCAGCGGCCACTCTGGGAACTGCATGTCTGCACGTATCGGTTCAGGTTGAGTCGCGCAAGGGCCGGTGGCGCTATCTCGCAGTAGCAATTTAAATTAACTTTCATGTTTTGTCTTGTCACTAAAGGGTGAACGCTGCTATCATATTTAGTTTGGTCTCGGTAGACGTGAGCGGTCCGGGTTTCAAAGGCAAGTTTCCCAACTGATTGTTTAGTAACGTTGGCCATCATGCTGCAGTTGATGAACGGCAATCGATTTACTGTAGGTTCTTTAGTGGCCCCTTTATCACGGTGCCTGAAAGGCTTCTTCGACTGGCGTGTTTACCGCGTCCTAAAAAGAGGTCTTTCGATATTCGTCCGATGACGTCGTAGAGGTGTCACGCTGTTGCTGGTTGCGATCCTGGCGGTGTCCCAGCAGCGGTGCTGGGTGTGACGTACGCCTGTTGTGCTGCGGTTCGCTCTTCGGCTTGACAGTCTACGGAAGCTTCGCAGCCGGGAGTTGGAACGCTGCGAGGACACTTGCATTTCCTCGTGCTTTTTGCCGGTAATTGTAGCGTCAACCGCCAGGATCGCAATATCCAACAGCACGATGCTCTGGCTTTCCCAAAGTCATTTGTTGCCACTTTGGGAGCACTTTTGATATATGGGCGGGTTGGGACGCTAAACACGCCTGTAAGAGACGCGTTCCAGGCAGCGTATTTTTACTGAGCGCACAATCACCTTCAGCTTGATCTGTCAACGGCCTTCCTGTGCACCTGCGACGCTATGAATCTCGGAAAATAATTATATTTGGAACACCCTTTCAGTCACAAATGCCATCTTTGAACAATTAAATCTGTTGAGCCAAAAGATTGTGCGCAGGTAGAATTGTTTCGGAACGTTTCTTTACAGCAGCAGTTACCCAAGCTTCGTACTGCAAAGATATTAAAGGTGTACTCCGGCGTTCGCTTCATGGTCCCCAATTCACCTGAAAATTGATTCAACGCACCAGCAAACATTGCTGAACTATTAGCCCAAATAACCTTTTTTCAGAGAGTTATTGAGTTTACAATTTTGGTTCTCATCATGTTTTTTAAGCCGAGTGTACTGACAGCAATGAAAAAGTGATGCCAGCAACAGGCAGGGGTTCACTTTTCGGGCTGTAAAGTTAATTCCCAACTGATTACAAGCAGTGTCATGGTGTCGAATGAATGCTTTCGAATCTCGCTTCAGCACCCCTGCGGCAGCACGAAACAAATGCTCGGTGAGCCATGTCTCTTATTAGACTGCACGCTCGACCCAAATAATAATTATTCTGAATTTCGCGATACTAGATAGCATACCGGTAAGGGTAAAGGTCAAGGATTCAGGAAACATAGCTAGTTGGGGTAGCTCAGAAAATCGCCAGACCCGTTGACATTTCTTCATGAAGCTTGCTGCCACAAGATAGGGTGGCGACGGAATTACGTCGTTCCTTCCCGAGAGTATTGTTTCAGCGAATCCGAGAATGCCCGAGGCTCCGGTTGGCAAGCACAAAAGCCGGTCGACGCAGCCGTGCACCAAGTCTGTGGCCGCAGAGGTGACGCACAGGGTGAGTGGACAGCCAGCCTCCGGTTTCGTTTTCCTGCCGCTCGCTCGACAAAACCTTAACAACTGATTGTAGACTGCTGAGAGGATGAAAACGACAGGGAGGTATTCGGCGCTTCCCTCCTCTTGCGCGAGCCTCCTACCTTCAATGACGGCATTTCGTGACACGCACATGCAGCCAAAGAGTTGCGGATGGCAGCAAGCCGTGGTGGAGGCCGGGATTCTGAAAGGGACGCCCTGTCATTCTTATCCTCTCCGTGAGTATGGTATAAACTCATTATTACAGAACTCGATAGTTATGAAGATTTTGGCCTGTTATAAAAAGAGTACCGTGATATTCCGAGACATGGCCCTCCTATAATTGAGAGCAAATCGAGTGAAAATAAGGACTGGGCTAACTTTCGATGTGCAACCAACGAAAGTTAAAAAGTGCTATTTCTAGGTCGCGTGACCTGCTAAACTTGTCGTTTCGGTGAGGGGCGATGAAGCAGAGATGACTGTCCCTCCCAGTCAGAAATGTTCGCTTATCTCCCGGAGTAGCCAACTAACTTCATTTCCACCAACATCACCGTTGGCCCCGGCACTGCAATTACTAGAAGTGGGCTATCTTTCAGTGTTTAAAAAAAAAAAAAACTGCAAATCATGTAAAAAAAAGGGGTGTGTTATCTTTAGGAGGTGGGGCATCTCAGGATACTAGGGTGTGCAGAACGCAGATGCTCTTACTACAAACTTTGACGTGGATTATGACTGGAATCTGTTCTAACCAGTGAGACCGACGAAATGAGAATGGATACTACAAAAGAACTGGTTTATTGGGTAGTGATTTCCTTTATTGAGCTGTACCGACGGTTGTTGTTACCATATGCTTTTAGTCGTTTTGAGGCCACAAGGCACCTCATCCGATGACAGCAGTTTGCAAAATGGATGCCGCTGTAACCGAGCCAGAGCCATGTAATGTTAGAAAAACTGACTACTTACAAGCTCCCTAATATATTTTGTTACGTCCGAATGTACGTTATAACAGAATCTGTAATAGGCGAAGTTGACTCAATGGCATAGAAAGAAAGACCAACCAAACTTCGCAAATCAAGATGTTATAACCGAATGTCTGTTGTAACCAGGTCTTGTGTAACCAGGTCATACCTTCTAACGCACACCAACATATACCATTGCAACCGGTGCGAAGGTGAGTGCCGCTAAAAGGTGTGAATCGCTCAAAGTACTCCCAAAGTGTTTCCGGTCCCGTGCCAAAATCAGTTTCCAGGTGTTCTTCGAGAAATGGTCGCTTGCAACATTGTAAAAATGATTTCGTGCCTGTAATAAAAAAAAAAAGTAAAAAAAAAAGAAAGAATCACTAACTTGTGTAGATGGCAAATGGGCGAGAAATAACCAATAAACGGTGTCAGCGAGTTTTGCTTCCGAATGAAACGGGGCGAATGACCATGGGTGCTTTTGCCCCCGATAGTGTGTCACCTTTTTGGTGTGCTGAACTGGGAACTGGGTACCAATTACAACATTGTTAGAACACCTTCGGTGCAACCAGCAGATACTTTCAACTCGGACATTTGAATGTGTAGGTCTTCCCTGAGTGATATTTGACTATTTATTGTGTACCTTAAACAAGATATTTGTGCTGAGTTTTATGTTGGTTATATCATATTTCGATTCTTCACTTGTTTTCAAGTTTTAATAATACTTCCTTTGCCAATTACACAGTCATTGCAAGTTTCACGGCGCACATAAAATATTGTCCCGGCATCATGGAGCGGGCATCGACAACTCAAAATGTGTAGTAATGCCTTTTCTGTGCATCATGAGAAAGGAAATTAGCTGTTCTTGAGCACACAAAATGAACAGATGAGGATGATGATAATGATGAACTTGAGTGTCGCTCAATAATATGCTCTTTTTTGCCAGGTGCAGGATCATGCACTGGAAGCATATGAATGGCATGCAAGGACAATTTGGTTCGTCTGCAATACAAGTCACCTGATGTAGAAGACAAGTCCCATCACACTGACTGCATAGTCTTTCATCATGTTGCCAATTTTTATCAGTGATTTCAGTGGTAGCAACTTCAAACATTTAGCACATATAAAGGCCTTCCAATGAAGCAAATGGAATCTATGCTTTTAAATGCACACTTATGGCATTCGTTAATACTACTGATTTATACAAAAATATCTGCAATGTTCACGGTGACTCGTTGCATGTCATTAATTGCCATAACTGTGTCATGTACTTTTGTACAATTTGTATCTCGACTGTGCTACAAAAAACTGTCCTGTTGTGTCTTCTAGGAATTGACAGTACTGTATAATACCCAATCACACAATGAGCTTTACACTCTTTCCATACAATGGTGCTAGAACCAGCGACACCCAAGTTGACAGTCGGCGGTGTGCCTCTTAATCTTGGTCCTTGACTCCGTGTTTATTAACATGGCCCTACTAGTTACAATATATTTTTTTCGTTGCCATTAGCAGGTGAAACAGCCACGAGTGTTGCAATTTCAGGTATTCTAACTACAATATGCTTTCTCTTTCAGCACACTGCCTCCGTAGGTCGTCATAGGCTATCTCTCTCCTGTGACCCCTCTTGACCAGTCCTTGTTGGAACACTTGATCAGTCCTTGTTGGAACCATCACTTTTTGCTATACTCTCGAGTGCCACCAGCGACTGTTCTTCGCTATTACCTGTTTTGTAGTGCACTGAACAAAGTGGGACACCTTTTCGGCCGAAATATAAGCTGTTGCATTTTCGAATTTGAGAAACCTACAAATCCCGGGACGGATGGACATATCCCAGATGAATCCTTCGAATCGGGCGGTAGTTTGCGCCACCTGTAGTCACCGACAGGGTGAGAACGACGGGCATCTTCTTTTGAATGCTTGGCATTCAGCACGCGCTTGTCTTCAGTTGCACTTTGTATGTGCGTGCATGGTCGAGCCTCGCGAGATGCCAAAGCGTAGTCAAAGCGAGGAAGCTCACGCTGGAGTGGGGCAACCCCTCCCCGCTGTTCTCATCCAATCGGTGACCACGTGTTGCATGTCTACAGTACAGGGTTTCCCCCAACACAATTCACAGGGGATTTTTCTTTTTCACCGCAGAAGTGAACTGTGCCTTGTCGAAAGCTCATTCTCTGCCCAGATGTAGTGCTGGTGGTCCGAACCGAACACCAGAGTTTCAGAGCTAACCGATGCCTCATACAAAAGTTGCGAGTGATATTCTAAAAACCTTTTACAGGAAATTGGCGGTTGACGGAGCTTTCTAATACGTAGAGCTGAATAGCGCCAGTTACCAAGAACGGACTCCATTTTTCCGTTGAAATTTTCAGAAAATCGCTTTTTTAACTCTTGAACGAGATGGCGGACAGTTCTGAAACTTTGGCACCTGGTTCAGACCGCTAGCACTACCTTTTGGCCGAGACTCGGCATTCAACGAAGCGCAGTTTATTTTTGCGGTTAAAAAAATGCTATAAATTTTTTGGGGTGACACGATGTACTTCTAATGTATAGGCGATAGCACCCCGGAGTTTTCTAAATTAAAATGTTTGAAGTTCGCTATTGGTTCCTCGTTACATCCCAGTCCTGACCCCGAAAATGCCTGAGGGCTGCCTCTTTCCCACAGCAGAGCCGGAGGAAGAGGATGAGGAGGGAGAGGAGGTGGTGACGCCGGACTTGCCGAGCAAGAACTTTGTGTGCGGCTTCTGCAACAGCTGCTTCTCCTCGCTGGCCTACCTGAACCGCCACCGCAAGATGCGCCACCTGCCGTCGGAGGGCAGGCACCGCTGTCGGTTCTGCCCCTACTCCAACCACCGCAGGTCAGGTACCCTCGCCTCAGTGTGTGGAACGCGTCTTCGATTGGCGCGTTAAGGGTCCCGTACCGCCCCGCGTCAAAAGTAGCACCGAAGCGGCAACAGATCGCGTCGCAGGAGCCGGGAGTGTCGTGCCGTTGGACGTCGCAACCCCGACGGTCGGGGTTGGGAGAGATGCACAACAAGCAAGAGAAGACGTGGAACGAGTAAAAAAAAAGAAGCAAACAGTACTCATTTTGTCTGCTTTCGTCTTCTCGTGTTCCACGTTTTCTTTTGCATGCTGTGTTTATTGCCGAGTTGGCTACAGAAAGTTGTCTCCATGTTTAATGGTGGTAATAAAAATAATGTAATTATTTAATCGCGATTCGATTGACACATGGTATTTTATTTACTCTTCACTGGCTCTTCTTATTTAATTTTAATGGTGACAAAAACCGGACTCTATGAGGTGCATGGATAAAACTGTATGCCAGAAGATTGATTGGACCCAAATCTGAGCCTAGTGTTGATGCAGTGCTTGTATTCAGTTTTTGTGTAGCACTGTGCCTTGGGTCATCTGCTTGAGCAGATGTTAAATTTTTTTCCTTCATCGAACAGCAGAAGCACCCTGAAATGAACACAGTAGCGAGACTACAATTTCAAAAAGTGTCTGTTGGGTTGCACTCAATAGTTGTACCATACTTTTCTAGCCCACTTCCAAACATATTTTTGCCGATTCTGGGTGTGATTAAACTATAAAAACTGACGTTGGCTTACCCAGTGCTAAGCCAATGTCAGTTTTGAAAGGTAAAGCATTTTAAAATTTATTTCATCGATACTTGGTGGAATGACGGGGTGGAAAGGAGTTGTGTTAAAAAAAGCAGTTGTACTCTACTTTGAAAGTGGATTGTGCCTGATGTAGCTTGATTGAAGCCCGTTTCACCCTAACACACTTCTTACCTTACCCAAATTACTAAGTCTACTAATATCTTTTCACCTTACCTGGCAAGGAGAAAATCCGTGACCTTCCATTCTTGATTGCGATTATTACTCGAGGACTTCACCGGAGCCTTCATGTAATGTCCACAGCTCCATTTCAGCTTTAGGATGTACTACAGTGGACGCTACGAACTCCAGGAGCCAATGCATTGCTCGGAATATGTAACATGACCTGTCGGTTGGGCAGTGTGACGCACAAAGCATAAACTCACTCGGCACGCGTGGAATGCTAGATTGGCTAACTTGACTTGTGGTACGACGTGAGGGGAAACATGTTATAGCCAAGTGTTTGTTTCCCCTGCTTGTACTTCTAATAAGTACAACCTAGCGGGTTATACTTGGCCAGGAGTTGATCCTTCATTTGTGTTTTAGCAATGGGCATGTCTGTCTTTCTGAGGGAGAAAAAATGAACAACTGAGGATAAAAAGAAACGAGTTTCGTAAGTGCATTTTTTGCCAAAACCAGCACGTGTCAACGAGACCGAATACCTGTTCCTCATCTTAAAAAAAAGGGGCCGGGAAAACAATCTCTTCTTAGTGTAGCTAAGTACTTCTCAGGATAAACACTTCGTGAAGTGTTGAACAGGAACATTTTTGTTTGACACACTGCAGTTTTTGCATTACCAGACTGCTCTTAACGAGACGGGCGAGGAACCGACAGTCTCTTGGGAGCACGTAAATTTGTTTATAGTCGGGTATTTAGGGGGCTGGGCACGGAGGAGCCGCAAGTCTCAAAAGTTGTAAAGCAAGAAAAAAAGGAATGCTCGATTTGACAGCTTGCTTGGGAACCCTGCAACGTCGCGACGAGACGACCGCTTGTAAAAGAAAGGTCATCTGGTTCCTGACCGTCGGCATTAATTTCTCGGTTCCTCGCCCATGAAGCGTTTCCCTCGAGCACCAGTCAGCTGAAGTGAAAGCCATCGTGGCAAAGGCAGGGGCAACACGGTACTGTCGAGACCGATTATAACGAAGTTGGTTATAACAAAATAGCGGCTAGAGCGAAGCGATCACGATTTCCCATTCCCTTTTGCCTTTTGTTAACCTAAGCCGGATATAACGAAATAGCGGATATAGTGAAGTGGATTTCCAATTCCCGTTGACTTCGTTATAACCAGTTTCGACAGTACGTATTGCTTTGCTTCGCGGCGACGTTGCACAAATAAACTCGGCACGCATTTTGCGTGTCGAGCGCACGGACATTGGTGTGCGTGGCACCCCTGAAAGCCGGCCCTGCCAAAGATAGCACTCGAGCCAGATTGAAACGCCAAAGTTGACTCTCTGGCAGCCGCATGCCCCAGCTTTGACCCCGCCATTTTGTGTCTCTCCATTCCCGTCATGGCTCATGCTTCTTCTTGCTCCGCTCACCTTCGGCACAGTGCACCCGCTCAAAGCCTTCCAGATAACGAGGCTTTACGGCTGAAGTTTTTGTCGCCTAGGTCAATGCAGGATGCAGATTGGCCACAGGTGCCGTGTCGACGCTAAGCTGGAACTGCTCGTTCACTCAGCAAGGAAGCGCGTTCCAGACGAACGCCAACGCAGCACTCTTGCGACTGCTCTTCTGTTGCAGGAGTGCGTTACGGGGATTTGCTAGGAGCGAGCCCTACAACACAATCTCTGTTAAAAAGAAACGGTTTCCCGGTGTCCCCGCAGGTACAACGTGATCAGCCACGAGCGGAGCCACTCGGGGGAGAAGCCCTACAACTGCCAGTTCTGCGGCAAGGCCTTCAACCAGAGGGGGAACCTGCTACGCCACTGCCGCACCTACTGCAGCGCCAAGCGCTAGGTGCGCCGGGCACTTGCGGGGAGCGAGGGTGCGGGCCTCGACTGCGAGTTTTTTTCGTTGTCTGGCGTTTGCTCCCGTCGCTCGAAGCTTTGAGGCGACTCGCGCGTCGACTGAAGGGACTCCAAGCTGCATTTTAGAGTTGATGAAGCGAAGGGGTTGTGGATATGGAACCCATACCGTATTTACCCGACCCAAATGCGCCCTCATCCAGTTTTTGTACCCAACAATTCTAGTGTGCCCTTGATTTTGTATTTGATTTTAATGGGCAGGGACCTCTAAGGTATATCCTTCTTTTAAAATAACTGCTCATTAGAATTGGGTAAGTAAGGTAGCTTTAAAACCAAAGAAATGGTGTGTGTATGTTTACACATATACCCGTGCGTGGTGGAGCACAGAGTGTTGCTTAGAACCGCTGATCGTCCCCAGGTTCCATAGTGGTCTCTGGGGCCAGGAACACTAATGGTGAATTTCACTGCTAGATTCAAAGCAGTTTCCAAAATCCGCGAGAGAGGATTTTGGAAACTGCTCTTCCACTCGTCTAAATCGATGAGCAAATTCGGAGCGACCTGCCGAAGATGGTCTGTCGTTCAAACTGACCGCTGCTCGAACTTGCCGAGCCGATCGAGCTCTTTGATGACTAATCGCTGGGCTCATTCCATTTACCCTTACCAGCCTGCACCGGTGCAAAAAAGTGTAGCATGGTGCAGGAAAGTGCAGGGCAGTGTAGTTCTTCCGGTTGCGTTTCAAGATGGGCTGCACTCATAAATCGAATACGGCGGTGTGCACTGGTCGGAGCAGGTGCAGGAAGTCTAGGTAAATTGAACGCAGCAACTACTGCTGCTGTTCAGCTGGTGCAGCCGCGGAAGCAACAAACGACACGGGTCGGGCGCATTCGCGAAGTCCATGTCACGATAAAGAGGAAGAAGTCCGAGTTTGCCACCGTCCCATACCCTTCGGCTGCCTCAAAGCGGCGGGGCACACGCAGCGATCACCATTGATGGAGCTCAGATTGCTGGTAAGACTTTGATAAACAAAGGGGCAGCAAACCATCACTTGCACGGTCATTGCCTAGTCTCTTCTTACTTTGTTGTGCTAGAAAACGCCGGCAAAGTGCAGTGAACAACAAACTGGTTGCAGCAAAACGAACTCGCCTAACCTTGCAACTGCTTCCTTCAGATTTTCAAGCGTTCCTTTTCTCATTCTTCAGCTCAGGATCGATGTCAGCGCTTACGATTTACCACGCTGACATCCTGGCTCTGCAACCCCTGATCCGTGCGAGGTAGGAGAGTTTGAGCCGTAACAACCCCGTGTACACGACAAACGTGACCGAATGGATCCGACTAGCGAGGTCCGGTTAGGCACGACGACCGCACCGCGCATGCGCACTTCCGAGCGAAAGGAACCAACGTAGCGCGCTTCTGCCGACTTCCGCCAAGCTCCCCCATATTCCAGGGGGCAACTTCAACGGGGTGGGAAGCACCACACGGGGCAGACACTGCCTCAATTCCGCGAGCGGAAGGTTGCCAAGTTGAGCCGGATCTGCCAGCGGAAGATGCGCGCTCCCAGTCTGCAAGCGGAATTCACCAATTAGATGTGCTCTATGTTTCCGGTAGAGCTACATTTCTAGCAAACTCTTTGAAATGTCAGTCTCTCCCAATCTCGTCAATTTGGACGGAGACTCCCATTTTCCGACCTTTCGAATGTGTCGCACGATTTTTATTTGCTCCTTTAGCAGCACGGTTTGGTCGTACCGTGTTCTCGTCTTTTTCTGCCCGTCTTCGCTCGGCCGAGTTTTTTTTTTTTTTTTTCGGGCTACGATTTTACTGTTACCGTCAATTGTGACTTAGTGAGGCGGAGATGCACCGTTGTCTCGGTTGAAGCTCGCTCGTTGCAAAATGGCACTGTGCCAGTCCTCGTTTTGGCGTTTTTGTATCGTGCTGCAGCGCTCGGTAATCGCCAGCTTGCCTCTGTACTTCCTTTTTTTTATGTGTCATTTTTACGCACTCACTTGTGTGGTGTTGTGCGGGATCCCGTTTATGCGTTTCGGGACAGCACATACGTAACTCGCACCGAATTGTAGCCGTTTTACCCTTTTATATGTGTTTGTGTATTATCTCGCAATATTACTTAGCAGATATTTTTATGGTAAACCTGAAGTTTTGTCAAGCTTCCAAAGTGTGGAAAACAACCCGGGCGTCGCTTTTTCATAGCACATTCACGAGGCTGTTTTCTACGCAAATTTACCATTCTGAGAAAAATTCGGAGTGTGTTTACTTCCCGACAATATTAAACCATAATTGCAAAAGTTGCCTCAACTTGCAGCAGAAAGAGAAATGTGTACATCACTTAAATTATGACCAATGTTTTCGAACATTGAAGAACTCTAAACAGAAATTACTTTAGAATTGTCGTGTCGGATGCCACGCCCTCCACCGATTTGGACAGGTTTCGTACGAGGCGTGCAGTGTTTGTGCACTTTTGGTGCTTTGTTCTTTGGATCTCTCCGAGCTCGGGCCGGTGTGGTCTCGCCCGGCCCAGAGACCCCGTCGAGCCATTGCCTCCCGTTTAATTCCTGTACATGCCACATTGAATAAAACCCTGGAAAAGTTTGAGGTCTTTGCCTTGCGTCACGCTCGAAACGATCGATGTCGTGCCGAAAGAGCCCTTACGGAATGTCGGGTTACTCTGTAACCAACTTTATTTTCGCGAGCACCTCATTTTTTTTTTTCAAATTTCCCGATTTATAAAGATAGTGCGGAAGATGCATAGCACGAACACATTTCCCTCTGGTAGTGGATACACAACGTACCACTCTGCATTGCTGTGCCCACGAAACGTTTGAGAAAACGTACCTACAAAATTCACGACGCATTGAGCCCGCAAAGTTAAAGTGGTTTACGGTTTCTTGGTTTCTGATTGTATGATCTGGAAGGGGCTGTGGTCCGTTACCGAATAAGAACTGGAGCGCGTCTCTTTACAATACCTGGCCTCCAGCTCACGCTCCCTGCTTTTCATTGTGCTTCGGCTGAACTGGCATTAAAGGTTTGAAGCTGGTGCTGGAGGTAGGACAACTGGAAGACCTCTCTATAGATATTACTTTCACGGCCGCTCGACGAGAGGTGCTTCATACGAGCACTGCGATTATGGGATGACGACGTATAGTATGGTAAGCTAGAGTACAATCAAATGCAAAAGGTAGAGACCGACCAGACACAAACACCGTTCCCTTTAGCTACTGAGGCATTCGAGGATCTCTTCGGGCTACCGAGAAACAATTTCCCATCTTGCGTCAAGCACCACGCGGGAAAAATGTGCAAAGTCCAGACTTTGTTCAAAAACATGTCGAGGGAATTTGGGCTTTGTCGAGCGTGCGCTTGCGCGGCCTGAAGCATTTTTATGGGACTGTGCTCATGCTCGGTGTATCGAGGACCGGTCTGCCTTCCCCACGGTGTAAAATACACTCTTGAGGTGAGGACACGGCAGGGCTGAACGAGCGGTGCGAGGAATCTGATAGCGTTCGTTCGACGGGCATCCTTCACCATTTGGCCGGCGGCCAAATGGTGAAACTGTGTGAGAGCGAAAAAAATTATGTCGTTGCCATGACACTCCGGTACACTGTGGTCCTTCTGCACGTGCGAAAACCTCACTGGAGCTCTGCGCGTGTGGAGCATGAGGCGGCACGAGCCGTCTTGTGCACTGCTGCCTGCCTCCTGCGTCTTACACCATGCCCATTTTACGTGCCCACGGGTCGACGAGTCATCTGCCGGCGCCGCTTAAAACCATAGTGAGAGAGAGAAAGAGAGAGAGTGAAAAGCGAACTTTATCGGCACGTCGCAAAAGCACGCTGTCCTCGCCTGAAGAGTATTGTCTTGCACCGTGGCCTACCCTCAAACGAGGAATGCTGAAATTGGTTCATTTCATTTCATTTATTTAGCCTCGAGGCATGTAGCATTAGAGGGGGAGTGGCAAAACAATTATTAGCACATATGTACATTAAGGAATAACAAACAGCAGAAAAATTCAGATTAACAGGAACTACAAATCGCTAAGCAAATAAAAAGCGACAACCCTTTGCCTTACTATTAACAAAACCAAGGAAGCACTATTTGCTAAACAAATACAAGCTCTAAAAAGAAAAAAAGAGCACCTTATTTTAGATTAGAGTGGCACCTTGCAACTCGTGGAAAACCCGGATTGTGAGTTGACGTCGTTAGAAACGTGAATTTTACATTGACCACCATAAGACGTTACTTGTCCAGATTTTTGGTTAAAGAACAGTAGTTCCAACGTGACAGGTATGTAACTGGAAACCGTGCAATGCCAGTAAATGAACTGAGGATATGATGAAACACTCCAAACAATCAATACTGAAAAGTCAACAGAACAAACGCACTAAAAGACAAAAAATCAGCCCTTTGTAGATAACAATAGCGCTGGTCTGCAGGCCAGGCCAGTGCAGTGCACAGAAAGTCCCAGCTGAACACTGACCCAGCACTCGTGGCCAAGCTGGCACCTGTAGGCGACATAAAAAAAATCCAGCACTACCGCCCGTGTAGAGCGGATGCACGAAGGAATATTCAAGAGCGGAATATACCAAGCATAGCACAAAGCTGCGAGAAACTTATGCCACCATATTTTTAAGTATAATGTTCTCAATAACTTCTTGAAAGCTTCAGAGTGGCCTGAAGAAGCTAAGCCTCCCAGCAAATCCAAAACTTCCAGGTTTTTTTTTTTTTTTTTTTTTAAGTTTTAACATATGTTAACAATTGAAATCCCAAACGCCCAAAAGAATGCTCAAACACATTGAATAACCTGCAAAAATCCGTTCATAAACTCGCGACTGAGTTAAAAGGAGCTAACTGTCGGAGTGGTGCCTTATCTTGTGAGACCTAAGGCCCGACGAGTTCTTGAACCTCATCTCGCAGCGGTCGCACTCGTAGGGTGCCTCACCCGTGTGCACACGCTGGTGGCAGATCAGGTGCACCTTCTGCGTGAACCTCCGGCCGCAGGAGTCGCAGCCGAACGGCTTGTGCTGCATGTGCGTCTTCATGTGCAGGTTCAGGCTGCACTTCTGCGTGAAGGTCTTCCCACACGTGCCGCAGCCGTAGGGCCTCTCGCCCGTGTGCGTCCTCTCGTGGGCGTTGAGGGTCGCCATGTAGTCGCTAGAGTAGGGGCAGTAGCGGCACTCGACCCTCCCATCCATCCAGTTGTGCGTCCTCCTGCGGTGCCTCAACAGGAGCTCCCGGGACGGGAACGACTGCTCGCAGAGGCCGCAGCAAAGGTTCTGCGGCGGCGTCGCAATGACGGAAATTTCTTCGGCTCCTGCGGGAATGAGTAGAGTAACTAAGCAGCCGGGTCAAAGTGCTGCATTTGTTTTCCTTTCGTCGCCAACTCCTCTTTGGCCCAGAAGGGATCACATGCTCAAAAATTATACGAGGACAAGCAGGTGACGATGCAACACGCACGTGCGTGCCTACCAGGGGGAGGATTGGCGTCGGTGCTCTACAAGTTGAGCATTTACTGTTCTCTGTCACGACTTGCCATGTCCTGCGGCTTGGCAGTATCGGGCAATACAAAAAAGGACAAACGAGACTATAAAGTAAAACACTACATACTAATATGCGACGTAGGATTCATAGTATAAACAAAAATATCATTCGGAAAAAAAAAAAGCCCGACAAGAGTGCCTTTGTAAAGTACGAGCTAAGACAATTATGTACTCCAAAAGTAAACAAAAACATAACTGTACACCACCGCAGCTCTCGGACGTCGCGCCACTGTGGTGGCACTGCTGTCTGCACTGCACATACCTATCAAGACTCTTTACCTTGTGCAAATCTAGCTTCTGCCAACACCCAGATAACAAAGCCTTAGTGCTGATAGAGTTGCGTTCATCAGCGAAGCAAATGCTGGGAACAGAATAAAAACGACGATTGGGTCGTTCGGCTCAAACTTGACTCGAAGCCGAGCGCTGAGGCCGCGCCCATTTCCAATCAGCACCCAGCAAGACCTCCGCTGGCGACGCAAAAATGTCAGCACTACGGTCTTGTCTTCTAGGCGGTGTTGCTTCCGAGCACGCGCAGTGCCCCCACCTGGCGTGGGCGAACACGACTGGTTTGTAAAAGGCACCTTGGTGTATATCAAGATGGGAACGCTGTAGCTGTTTCAAGTTTCATAGAGTAGTTAAAAAAAAAAAAAGGAAGAAGGTGCAGAGAGAATTTCGGTTGGCAAGTTGTTCCGATAATGTACCGTTCACGGAAAGACAGTGAGCTTAACAGCATATGCCTATTGTGCACTTGTGTTTGCACGCTTTCGGAAGATTCATCTGTGCGGGGGGGGACATACTGGTCGAGTCTGACATATTGTTCTCTGTTGATGTCAGCTCTATCAATAAATACCTTATAAACCAAATGCAGCCCGAGGTAGTTGCCAGCAACTTACCACGTGTATCGGAAGAGCTATCGGAGAATAATATCCGCCCCATGCAAGCTGTGCTGCATGTTTCTCAATATGCCCAAACTTGTCTTTGTATATGAAAGAGTAAGCATATTCTAAAATCATACACACAATATGTTGCCGTGTACACAACTGCGACACACAGTTCTGAGGAAATACCAGTCAATGGAACTGGCTTCAAGCTCTGCATGTCCACTCCGTTTCAATACCATGGACCAGGAGTTCAACCTTGAACTCTACTTTCCTTATCCCATGTCGAGCATAAACAGAAAATTCAACAAATCGTCAGCACAGTCCCTTAATGTTTTTTTTTCAGCAAAAATAGTACCGACTGTCCTGACCAGACTGTGGGGAAGCTTGTCAAAGGCAAAATGTTTTGCGAAACCAAATTTTATAAAAGAATCTGCGCACCAGGATTCAAGAGAGTATTTGGGTTGTAATTTGAAAGAAAAGTCATTCACTGCATTTGCAGAAAATATGCAGATGCCAGAGATAAATAAACAGTAGGTAGTCTGCCTCTTTGTAAGGCAAACCCTCTCGTAAACATCTGGCAAGCCAGCCACCTTACATTGCAAAAAATTATACTATTGTAGTTTCACGAGACGGATTTGATCTTGCGAATACTGTAAAACCTTCGGTCTAGTTATACGCAAATCAAAAATGTCGAAATGCATTCGATCGCAGTCAAATTTAAACGTGTGAACCATTTAAGGCTACGAGTGATGCCACAGGAATTTCCCGAGAAAGAGACCACCAGCCCTCACTTTCATTTCTCATCACATAGGGCGGAAAGGGTACGATTTGTTTCCACATTTTATGCATCGAAGCTCTGCTTCGATGCATGAAATAGATAAGCTTTGTGAAGTGAAGCTTCTATGCATAAGCTTTATGAAATGGGTACATCCTGTGAGAACCAACAAAAATACAAAGTCAAAAACGGCTTTAGTGTACTTCTAAAAAATTCGGCAGTCCTGCAATAACCTACAGTAAAGTAACGGCGACAAGTCGCAGCGAAATCGTTGGGCATCGGCGTCGCATTCACGCACCAGAAACCGTTCGGAACCAATTAGACATCAGACCATTTTGCTCCGACCGCGTTTCTTTCTTTTTTTGTTCCGGACCACGTGACAGCGCATCTACCAGCTCAAGCTCTTGGCATTAACTATGTGCTACAACGGCATTCCATTATCGGCTTAGTTTTCTTCCAGAGAGTGTGTGCAGTGGGCATCGGGTACTACAAGAAACCGTAAGCATAGAGTGGGTTGTTATTGCTATGGCGTAGCTCGGTGGCGACGCCTCCGCTTCGCATGCAGCAAACCCAGGTTCGATTCCAGCGCGGCAGGCAATCTTCTTTGAGGACTTGGCAACATGGACTATGGATGCCCTACATCGCCAACTACAACATCAACGACGACACTTACAACAACATCAACATCGGATGTCATGTCCATTGGTGGAAAAACCCATAACAATTGCTGTAAAAACTAGTGCACAAACATACACGTAACAGACGCAGGCAACGACAGGAAAAAAGAATGCAAACATTCGAGGCACCTCTTCAACAATATTGGGGCTGAAATGAGGAACTAGCACAGTGACAAACTGAAACCAAAAAATAAGCAAACCCATGCTCGCCACATTTTTGTGAATAACTGCCGCCAGATCGAGAAAAGAAACTGCGCGAGACTTTTTGCGGCAACCGTGCATTATCCTATCCGTTCGACCATGCAGCCTTCCAGAAGAATGCTGTCAATGAAATCAGTATGGAGAATTAGTGTACCATGTGCAAACAAGAAAGCACAACTGCCAACATTCTGCAATCCAGATTGCAGTTTTCGGTTCCGCGTGTCATAATTTGCGAAAATACTTGTTCCGACAACAGTGACTCACTCTCGGCGTAATCGTGCCCTTTGTTATGCTGCTGCTCTTCACCAGCACTTCATGTCACTCGCAATGAACTCTTTTTGGTCGAATCACACAAGCAGAAAAGGTTCTGGTCACAGACAAACACTTGTCAATAATCCTAACGTCCGGAAAAAAAAAAAAAAAAAACATTTCATGCTTTTTTGTGTTTTGCAAAGGAATTGTGGCGAAAGCCGAGGCAATGTTCAAGCATGGTGCTGCACAACAGTTGTGCTGCTGTGCTTAATTCAATATAGCAGATGTACAGGGTGTTTCTGTTTAAGCTGAACAGCTTTGCTTAAAAAATGCTGTGAAAGCTGCACTAATGCGGTTTTGCAGGAGAGTTATACGGCCTGCACAGCTTACTGAGCGTCATTGAAAACCACTAATTAAGTCATTTTCAGAAAGACCGAGCACGTGGGAAGTGCAGTAGTACGCTAAACAGTACTACTCGTGCAACTGGCTTGGAATAAGAGACAAAAAAACTGCGGGCGCATTGTTGCACCGGTAGCCTTGCTTCTGCTGCATGAGTGATAACTTTAGCGCTCCACCGTGCTTTCTACACGCTCAAAGTATTCCTAATATTGACCAATTTAGTGGTTTTCCATGATGCTCGTCAAGTTTCTAATTAGAACCACTTTTTTTATTTTCAATAATTGAAACATTAACATATTTTAGTCAATTAGCCGACCAATCGTTACAATTAGCCCTCTATACTATGTCCCCTTGACCGTATAACTCACCTGCACAAACAGCATTAGCATAGCTTTCGAGGATTTCTTTTTTTTTTTTTAAGCAAATTTGTTAAGCTTAAGAGAAAAAAAGACACCCTGCATGTCCCACTAAATTCAGTAGAAAATGTTGTTGCAACACTGTAGCGTTTCATGATGTGGCACCGTGATGTCAAATGACACTGACGTCACACGACACCGGGAAGTCATCATAATGCCACGGAAACTTTCCCACTTCATCTAGCGAAGAAATTGTGACGACATACTAGCACGTGACACTGCGATTCCCTACTAAGTTTAGCGGAGAAATTTTTGCGCCAAGTTCAGCAGGCCACAAAAGACACACCCCGAGACCTGCGGCGAAATCTCGCCAATAGCGGCTGTTGCGGTAAAAAAGACAACCTGTAGCAGGCGTGCGCCTTCTGGTGCCTCTTCAAGCTGCACTCCAACGAAAACAGTCGTGCACATCCGTCGCACTTGTAGGGTCGCTCTCCGGTGTGAATTCTCAGGTGGTCTCTCAAGTGTCCCCTCCTGAGGAGCACCTTGCCACACAGCTCGCAGACAAAACGCTTGACGCCACGCGTCTTCTCGCGTCGGGCCGCCGAGCCCCCGTGCGTACTTTGGTGTTGGACCACCGCAGCCGCGACGTCGTGAGAGTATGGACAGAGGTGGCACTGGTACCGCCCTTCCGCCCTGCCCCAAGGTGCAGTCGTGCTCTGGCAATTCTCCTCCGGAGCGCTCCGAGAGGTGCCCCAGTTCTCGAAAGGAGAGACCTCGACTTTCACGGCGCATGCAGTCTCTTCGGGCCCTGTGGGGGAATATGTGTGGAGGTAAGCCCGCTTGTTACCGATCTTCGCAGACGCTGCACACTTCTCAAAGGGACACGGAAAAACGATTCTCGGAAAGACAGGGTGCAGCCGAGCCAAAGAGAGTTTACTGTCGTGTAAATAAGCCCGAGACAAGATCAGAAAGTGAAAAATTAAACAAAAATAAAGGAGGCAACAAAAAAGTGGTAGTATGTAAAGTTTGCTTCAGTTTGAGATGTCTATCTTTTTGCTGTCTCTTTCTCCTTTTAACTTCCATTTTCTACCCCAGTAACAAAAGATTCAATAGTGGAAGAGAGCAAGAAAGATAAACAATGTCCAAGACTCAACTTGGTTTGAGACTTTTTTTTCTTCTGTCTCTCACACCTTTGATTTTCGTTTTCTAGCCTAATCTCAGTTTAATTTACATCATGATCAAGACAGTTTTATTCACCTCATTTGAAAACAATTTTCAGCTTCCCTTGCATATCTAAATAGACTGTGCCTCGATCCAGAAAATGCCCTTTGCCGCAGTACCAGGCACGTAGCCAGGATTTTGTTTCAGGGGGGGCCCGCCCATGACAAAATGCTGTATGAGGGGGAGGGGGGAAAGGAGGTCCCAGCAAAATCAAAGATTTCGGGGGGGGCCCAGGCCCCATGGCCCCCCCCCCCCCCCCTGGATACGTGCCTGCGCAGTACAATTACCTTAAAGTCTTTTAGAATGTTCAGACCAGTACTTTTTGATGTTACATGTTTGAATGAGTGCAAACATTTAAACTGACTTTCGTATTTCTAAGGCGCAAATGAAAAATCAAAACTCGTTTGCATCTGAGTGAGAAGTCGATCCACACAGCTGGGCGCAAAAAGTTGGCACGCATGCCAAAAGAAATGAAAAAAACAATTTTGACACACTAGTAGTCCCATAAATAGCATTTTCGCTTCACAAATAAAACACTCAAAAACAGCACGAAAACCACAGTCATCTCTCGAAAAAGAAAAGGTGGGACTATGTCAATTTGTTTCTATAGTTGTTTTCCCTGCTAGTCTATTTGCAAGACCACTGCAGTTATCAAAATGTATTCTTACTTCCAATAACAATAAAACACTGGCACAAACTGCATGTGCCAAGCTTTCATCTAGTGCAGTGGTTCTCAAATGGGGGTTCGCGGACCCTTAGGGGTCCGCGAAGGCATCCTAAAGGTCTGCGAAGCCCTGCCTCCCGGCAATTAAAGTTGTCTTTTATCTGAATGAGAATAAACGTTCCAATTTTCGGGTAGTTTTCTCGTGTATATGTCAATTAGAGAAGTCTAGTTCACACCAGCCCTTAGCTATATCCATTTATTAAATCACTTTCATAATTCACCAATCACTTTTCCTACCCCTCACCACGAACGGGGTCCTCCATCCTCTCCGCCGATACACAAGGGATCCGCGAAACATCAGTGGTTGAGAAGCACTGATCCAGTGAAATGCATTAGTGGTGCAATACACATTCTGTCTGATCAAAGTCAACTCATGAACAGAAAGACAATCTGCTCCAGCAGGGGGTATTGACACAAACATCAAATGCAGGTGTCTGACGTCAATCTTCTGCAGGGCCAAAACATCCTCAGAGTTCTCTCCAAAACTGTTATGGTAAAAAGTGAGTGAAGGCAGGAAGAAGGCAGGGCATGGCTCCACACACTTAATGCTCTGAGGAAAATAGATGAGACCTTTATACAGAAAACTATAATAATTTTTGTTTAAATCAAAATACTTTAACACTTGAGAAAGAAGGAATAAAGGACGCAGAAAATATGAAAAAACAAGGAAATGATAAAAAGTAGAAAGTGCACTCGCACTTCTGCCTTTTAAGACAAAGCTAGTGTTGTCGCTGGATTTGTCGTGTAAACGACACACAGTCTTTACACCACATTTATATGCATACATATAGAAAATAAAATAAAACCTATTGCTCAGTATATAAATAAAGAAAAGCTGAATGCAATGATTATAGTAAAAAAAGAAAACACCCTGGCAGTTAGAGAGATTGCTCCATGCACTTCAGTAACATATATGCACATCAACCTGACGAGGACTCAATGCAGCGAACGCGGACAAACATTGAGGCTCATAAATTCCAGATTGTGCACTTTTTAGAAAGACGCGGTACCCCGAAGAAGTGCTGCAACTTGACTTGTGAAGATGGGGACATATGGCAGGTCATCACTGCCAGCAAGTGCAAAGTATGACAATTTAAGCTATTTTGCACCCTTCATGTGCACCACAGCAGAGGTGCCGAGGTACCACAGCTGTTAATTGCACAAAAATATACTTCGGCTTCCTCAAGGCCATTGACGAGAAGCCCAAGCTGGAAGTGGTTGGACAAAACCTGAAAAAGAAAAAAAAAAAGAACCAGGACAATTGATTGCACAAACAGATAGTCTTTAGACAGTCTTCATGAATTTATTCACTAAAATAGAAGCTAGAGTGACTGCAGCATTATCACTATAGTGCTTTTAAACTTATTTTAAAATTTAGAACTTTAAAAATTTTAACAGCACTTTGTTTTACTTTTTTCGGCCCTTTCAGCACCACCTTGCCGTGGTTCTTTCACAAGAGCATCACTTCTTTATGTCACACAATCTTCCTATCAAAATTTATTTTTGGTGTCACTCACTAGATTTTATGTAGGGTTGTTGGTCTGCACAAAAAATATTGACAAAAACAAGCTCCAAATATCACACTGTTGGATATAAATAATAATTATGTTATGTGTATGGTTAGAAAGCTGGAAGTTAGCCAGCATCCATGGGTGTCTCAGATGCAGATGAGATATTTAGCCAGTGCAGTCCAACTGCCAGCCTGGGCTGTTTATTGTGCACCAGACAGTAGCGATACATGACTGCACAGTGGTACGATGCTCATCCAGCTTGGAAAGGGCAGGGGTGGGGATTGAATCCCCCCGGAATCCCTGGGTTCTGCAGTGCAAGCTTTTGCTGCACGTGCTCTGAGCAGCAGAGCGTTAATACACTGTGCCACCGATCCCCCACTCCTGGTTGGGCGAAAAGAAAGATGGGTACCAAACACGCTGCCAGCTCCTTGATATGTATTTTTATCTTGTACCTACCAGTCTACATGTCAACACTCCATATTTGATTGGATCATTCATTTGTCACTTTCCAAACATATGCAAGCACAAAGGATTGAGCAACCAAACAAAGCTGAGCACGCTCTCAAAAAGGAAGATCCATTGGTGGATCCTTAGGAAATGTGTTAGCCTGATCCTCGGGGAAACGTCACACACGTCCCCCTTTGGGAAACGCTAACGCTGACCCCTTCACTCTCTCGTCTTGGCTTTCTCTTCTGCTTCCTCTATCCTTTGCTGCCTCTTTTTGACTTCATTATGGGGTATTAGCGTTTCCCAAGGGTCATTTTAACGCATTCCCTAAAAATCCACCAATAAATCTTTCTCCAAGTTGTTTTTGTTTTTTTGCATTGGTTTTTTTTTTTTTTTTTTTCTAAGCACTGCTCACGCTTCTCTGCGTCGTTCGACCGCCTTGCACGCTTAGCAGCGGCATCCGCTCTCTGACGCTGCTTACTGGTCCCGGCAGCCTGTTCACAATCACAATCAGTCTTCTTTTGCCACCTACTTGGACCAGCCCTAGTATTTGGTTCACACTCCATTTTGTAGCACAAACTAAGGCACACGCGCCCTGCACACCTGCAGGTTAAGACTCACCCCAGCATCTGCGCGCGCATTGGCTTTCACCTCGTGACGTAGCCTCCCTCTCGCCTTTGTCCTTCACTACTCTCCCCCTTTCCAAGAAGTGCGCTTCCCTTTCCACCGTTTTGTCTGCGGACAGACGCCGTCAGCTTTTTTCTGTCATGTGTATACTAGTGCTAGCGAACTGATAACACAAAGGGTCCACTTGCAGCCCAAGACTGAGACAGCGGCTGGGCAGTACACGCAAATTGGGGGCCGTTTCGTGCCAACCGTTTATGTATTTTGCTTATTTTACCATGTTCCCCCTCCTGTTCTAGAATCCCACACAAATGTCGGAAACAAGCTAGCATCGTCCAGGCCGCCAGCTTGGAGAAAGATTTTTTTCTCTCATGGTTAGAGTCTATGCCTTCGTCGGCCAAGATATGACCTGCGTCGCCCCATCTGGTTGTTTGTCATGCCGGTGATCCCAACAAGCTCCAATGGCTCTCCATTTATCAGTGTCAAGGAAGGTTGGTTGGCTATTCATGCTTGTAAAGTCCATGAGGGTACACAATAAATTTACATTATTACAACACCTTGTTTTTTTCTGTCAACTTTTGTACCTTTTTTTTTTGGTTTGATTTGTACCTGTGCAGTATAAAAATAAATAATCTCAGATGATATTCAGCCTATTAGATATGCCAATAATGTGAAACCATGTAATTTCGACCAAAACAAATAATGAGGACCGCAATCATAAGGTGCAGCACTGGCATCACACCACGTTACAATCCACCAATAAACACCAACAACTCCAATAAGGTGCCTCACTGACATCACATCCGTGTACAACCCACCATTTAAAAAAAGATAATTGCAGATACCCCAGGGAACTCTGATTATTACCTCAAGTGATGCAAAGATACCATCTCAGATTTGGCCCGCACAGGTTTATGTTGATTACCAAACTATGTGTCAAGCTTTATGATATAGAGATACCCATTGCAACATACTAACGCCCTGTGTAAACAAGGTGCCAAACTACGTGGCTCAGAGGACAAACTATGTAACAGCAAAGAGACATTCGGGGTTACATCATGCATGCAGGCACGCAAGGCCTTTGTTTAGCACAAGAAGGTAAGTTAAAGTCTTTGAGTTCCTCTCTCGTCAGTTTGCATCCATGCTGTTTACCAAACCTAATGCAGTGACCAACAACAATTTGACTCCACGTCACACTCAAAATTTCAGTGTGAAGAGACTGTCACTTGTCCGCGCAAGGCAGGCAAATGTGTTGGACGGTGAAATCACCAGGAACACTTCAAAAGAGCAAGCTGCTGTTATGATTCCTTTCACAGTTTCGAGCTAGAGGGCTGTACAGCGTGTACCCCACAAACATATGCCGTGTTTTTGTCACCACAAAAAAAAAAAGAAGAAAAGAATGCATCGCCAAACGCTCGGTTTTCGCCCAAATGTAGCACTAATAGTCTGGACCGGTTGCCATAGCTTCAGAGCTGTCATCTTATTCAAAAGTTACAAATGATGTTCTGAAAATTTCAGTGGGAAGATCGGGCCCATTCTTGGTAGTTTGTGCAATTCAGTCCCATGTATCTATGGGCTTTGTCGGTTACCATCTTACCATTAAACCTTCCGAAAATCACTTATAACTTTTTAATAATAAAATGGTTCATTGTGAGAGTCTGACATCTGGCTTGGACCACTAGTGCTACATTGGGGCAGAAACTGAGATTTTGAAGATGAATAGTTTATTTTTGCAATTAAAAAGCACTAATCTTTTTGTGTGTGGAAACTTTGTGTTTTATTAAACTTGCTGGAGTGCACCTGAATGCAATAATTCAGGGTCCTACGTCGAGATGAGGTATAGCAGTCTTGCAGTCATCCTGGGAGAACTGTAAAAGCTGCACTAAATGCACTTGTTAAGCAATCTAAGGAGTAAACTTAAAAAGGATGTACATCAGTTATTCCCCTGTCCTTTTCTATTCGAAAGCATGACACAGCTCAAGCATGTCATCACCGGTTTTTCACTCTGGTAGGCACCTGTTCCAGGGCTGAAATCCTGTTGTCAAAACTAGTGTGCCAATGTGCCAATGCAGGGTCAAAATGCAGTAAGAGATTGTGGTACACAATAACAGAGAGGAATATAATGTGAAATTGTGTCCTCACTGGCTGTGTCATGTGGTGTTCGCGCATGGATACACAAAGCAGCACTGAGGCACCCCATATCAAGCTCCAGCCCGTTTGGACAATGCGAAATGAGCACTAGACTATGCAAAGTTTTAACAAGACAAAGCACAAGCGTTAAAAAGCAGCGCGACTTTTGATACTGCTAAAAGGATGACACCCAATTTTTTTCGAGAATAATTAAAGACAGTATTTCTAATTATGCTTCAAACACTTCGGGGGCTTCATTGGGGCTGAACATGCACCCCGCCTTTTGCCTGAACTCAATGAATCTGAAAGGAATGTGGCATGTTGCAGCATGCAAGCTTAAAAAATATTTATGCGTATGGAATGGGCCACCAACTATGTTTAAAGCTACAATCCTCTTCAACTCGCTGTACTAGTTGTGATTCTGCTTCAAGAAAGCGTACCTTCAAGAGCATTATCATTCCGGGACCGACTGTTTTATATTTTTTTGCTTGTCCCCCTTCCTCTCTTTTCTCTCCCATAAAAACATACTGGATGGATGCTAATAGCTGTACCCTTTATAACAGGTGGTAGCTTGCACCACCTAGGATTGGGCAAAAGAAACTAAAAACATTATCCCTGCCTCCTGCCCCCGTTAAAGAGTTTCCAAGTTTCCTCTGGTCAAACCTAATCGGCATCATGCCAACACCGGGCCCACTGGGAGACAGGGTTGAGACTTTGGGCCGGAACCACGTGGGAAGGGGTCCCAATCATCCTCTATCCCACCTGTATACTCGATAGTTTTACTTAAATTTTCCCTGGATAGTTTCTAACAATCTTTTAACCTCCTTTTTGTGACTAATCCTTTCCTCCTCCAATCTTCCACCTTTGCCACTAAAACCTTGCACCCCCACCAGATCTGTTACCCCATCAGGGAGGGCGGGGCGAAGACCTGTGGACTTCAAAACCAAATGTTCTAGTGTCTCACTTTGACTATGGCATACCACACATACTGTTTATCTCTTGAAATTTAGCCTTATGTCTCTGTCTTTAACACTTGCATTCTTGCCTCAAAGAGCAAACAACTTCCACGTGAATTATTAAACACCTTGTCCTTTCTTACGTTGTTTCTGTGGCCTGTACATTGTTAAAGCTGATTTTTCTTGCATGCTTCCCTCCCATGTTTCGAGGTAAATAGATGTTGCCTGTCAGGAGTCTTGTCTGTCCATCCGTTTTGGTTCCCACCTTATGCGTAACTTGCGAGCTTGTAGGCTTTCGGTTGTTACCCAGGATAATCTGATCAAGCACTTTTAATCTGTGTTTCGATGTCTTCTCCACTGCACTTCATACTTATGAGTACTATCGCGAATAATATGAGCTGAAACAGTCCCTCGTGCTTCCTGGCAAGCCTGCCAGTTTTTGAAAGATCCGCGGTTCACACTAGGAATGGAATGCGAAGTTGAGGCACCATACTTCGGATAACTCGACAAACTGAGAGATAATAGTTTGTGGGGCCCGTAGACACACACACACACACACACACACACACACAAAAAAAAAAAAAAAAAAAAAAAAAAAGGTCAGTTCGGGTGTTTCACCTCATAATGGCCGCGGGGGTGCAACTCTGCCAAAGCCACTGGCGCAAGAGCATTGCACAAGAGCCCGTGCCAGCAGTTTGGGCAGCATTGTATGCACACGAAGCATGGAAGAAAGCATAGACTGCGCTTTAAATTACGGTGGAACGAAGTCGGCGAAGCCTTCTCCTCCAGGGGAATAACGGGGGCGCGCGTTAACTCCGCCCGCCCGCCCGCGCTGCGCTTACGCCGCTTCGCGGCGACAGTTTGCGGCGGGTCACTACAAAAAAATGTGAACCTACTTGGCCCACCCGTAAACGCCGCTTCGGAGCGGCCGACTACATTCGCTGAAGTGTTATTCGGTGAACCGCCCCTACAAGAGGCTCCGCCTTATTACAGGCCAGCGACATCAAAGCCGACTTGCTACTATGGAATATAGAACCCGTTCTCGAAAGCTAGTACTGGAAGTGAAAGATATGAGCACGATCTGACAACTTTAGAAGCGGCTAGCGCGATTCATGTCCATGTGCTCGTGCAACAAACCGTTCGCAGATTCCGTTGCAGTCCGTGGAGTGAAAGCAAGCCATCGAGAACATTGTCCCGTTGCCCGGATCGACTTACAACTGCGTTGTCATCGTTTCTTTCTCTGTTTTCGGGAACAAAATGTTGACAGTTCGAGGACACCACCAGCATACCGCACACAACGAACATTCTTGTCACGCACGCCACGCAAACGCAGGATCCGACGTGATCCGAACTCCCAAACCTTCCAAACGCGTAAACTGTCCAACCGGCGCCATTGCTGTGTGAATTGGCTTGGATGTATACTTCAATTTTAGTCATCCGCATGGATAGGAATTAGACTTCCCTGTGTTTTGGTTTTGGTTTAGTGCGCCGCGTTTTTCAGGTTGTAGTTTTTATACAGTCAGCAATTTTAAAAGAAACCGCAACACAGAGAACACGGAGTCTAGACGGTTCCCGTGGACGTAACGTTCTCTGGCAGAGCAACCGATAGCTTTGCAATATTATGTATTTCCTTTGGCTTTCAGAGATGCAGTTTTATTTTAAGTGTGAAGGGCGACGCACATCGACACCCTTGTTCAGCTTTTTTTTTTTTTATTGTATTAGAAGAAAAAAGACATTTCCTAACTTGTATTGATTGTCATTATTATTCCCAGTGGCAGCCTGACCAAGTTGATGCGGGCTGTGTTGGCTGCACGGGCTCTACGCAAACATTTTGAAGGGGGCTTTTTCGTGTGCACAAACTAATTTCCCCGCAGAAGAAAACTGCGAAAAAAAGAAACAAGATTATTTTACTTTGTATCTTTAACATCGAATGATAACCTGCATTGTGACCAGCGCTTAGATAAGCATCACTAATGCATTTCTTTACGATTTCTTTAAATTTGCTAAAATATATTTCTCATATACTTATTGTAGTGAACACATTGGTATTTAAGATAGAAAAGGCAGACAGGATGGTACTGGTACTGCTATTTCTATGATGCTTGATCCTGTTCCATATTTTTTGCTAAATCACTAAAGAGAAAACTGATATTCCTCACTTTGTTCTTTCGAAAGAGCAGAACCAGAAAAATGCCCGTCACTAAAGTTGGCAATCAAACTCTTCTGCAATTTTGGCTAGAATAAGGATACCAGGTACCAAACAATTAGTCATGCTCTACAGGTCATAACATAGAAAACAGTACCACACTTTAGAGCATTCTTGCCTATGCGTAATTTTTCCAGTGTAAATGATTATAGTCTGCTTATCCATGGTTCTTAAGGACACCAGAAAAATTCTGAAACAAGAAAACTATTGTTTGTTTTAGAATTTAAGACGTTCCTCTTCCCATGTTTTCCCTTTTCTCGTCGCTCTACCAAGTCTCGGGTAGCTTTACGACATGAACCAATCAGCCTTTATACTAATGCATACGTGTACTTCTCGTTCAACATTGTTTATTATGCGTCAGGTAGAAGAATTTGTTACAATAATGTCGCACTAAGCACAGAAATAGGCATTACATTTCGGATTGTAAATTAAATAATGCTTAGGGTACTGCTACAATGACTGCAGCGACTCAACAATCCTTAAGCCACGGTCACACTGCTAATATCATACAAAAAGATAGTCTGAGGCATGTTTCTTCATTGCATGATGGTCAGCTGTTAGATTGGTCATACAAAAACTGTCTCCAGACAAGTAGCATACATGTGTATGAAGCAAACATTTGGATGTGCTTGAGGTGCGTCTGGAGACAATTCTATCATCTCTGCAGCAAACACCGCGTCTCTAGCACTATGTACGAGCAATATGACTGGAGCTCTGGACATAGCAAAGGGAAAAGAGTCATCAGTTACTTGTGTCTAAAATAAAAAAATGTAAGCACACGCGTGTTCGCTGCGGCAAAGTCTGGTCATTTCTGGGCTCTCCGGTGAACTCACCCAAAGTGAGTGGGTGAGTAAACTCACTCACCCGGTGCACAACCTGTCCCAACAATAGGAATGTAATACAACCACAATACATTCAAACATAGAGCAAACATCCAAAACAAATATCGGGTCAGCCCACGAAACATCTACAACATCTAGCATGAAAAACGTAAACATTAAAGCAGCGGAATGCAATGAGTTTGGAACAGCAGTTGTGTAATCACTACTGCATGATGCACATCAGTTTAAGATAGACACTGCAGTTAAACTTAACCTAACTTACACCCAACAACATTGAACCAGGGTCGCATGCTGTCGAGACCGGTTATAACAAAGTCATTGGGAATCGGAAATCACATCGCTATATCCGCTATTTCAGTTATAAACGACTTCGGTTAACAAAGTGCAAATGGGAATGGGAAATCGTGACCGCTTTGCTGTAGCCGCCGTTTGGTTATAACCAATTTCGCTATAACCGGTCTCGACAGTATCTCGAACGTACCCACTGCAGTGTCCAACGAACTGTTTGCAAAGCGTGTAGTGTCCTTAGTGGCCTCTGTGGTGTCAATAGTCGAGAAAACAAGCACACTAAAAGAAAGAAACTCGGCCCTTCCTAGATTACAAAAAGCAGGATTTTCTGCGGGCCAGGGCAGGGTACGGATTGGACCGCAAGTTTTGCGTCGGCTTGAACTCTTGTCCTCCTCGATTTTAATGCAAGTACCATCCCAACGCTGACCCAGCACTCGTGACAAAGCTGTGCCCTACACTGGCCCGTGTAGGTGACACAAGGAATCCAGAACTACCGCCTTGTTACCACCTAGGTGTCAAACGGACACACGAAGCAATACTCAAGACCAGAATTTGGCAAGCAAAACACAAACCTGCGAGAAAGGTGTGCCACCATGCTCTTAAGAACAATGTTCTCAAGAACCTCTTGAAAGCTCCAGAGTGACCTGAAGAAGCTAAGCCCC
The DNA here is from genome assembly GCA_013358835.2 of Ixodes persulcatus. Lineage (NCBI taxonomy): Eukaryota > Metazoa > Arthropoda > Arachnida > Ixodida > Ixodidae > Ixodes > Ixodes persulcatus. Next base: position 36,120 of record JABSTQ010010925.1, on the reverse strand, counting down.
TTAGCAAATCCGAGACTGCCAGGTTTTTCTTTTTTTAACAAGTTCCCAAGACACACCAACAATCTGAATCCCAACTGCCCAAAAGAACACTCGAATACGTTAAATAACCCGCAAAAATCTGCCCATAAGCTCGCGACGGAGTTAAACGGAGCTAACTGTCGGGGTGCTGCTTTATCTTGTGCGACCTGAGGCCCGACGAGTTCTTGAACCTCATCCTGCAGCAGTCGCACTCGTAGGGCGCCTCGCCCGTGTGCTGCCGCTCGTGGCAGATCAGGTGCACCTTCTGCGTGAACCTCCGGCCGCAGGAGTCGCAGCCAAACGGCCTGCGCTGCATGTGCGTCTTCATGTGCAGGTTCAGGCTGCTCTTCCGCGTGAATGTCTTCCCGCACGTCCCGCAGCCAAAGGGCTTCTCGCCGGTGTGCTTTCTCTCGTGGGCGTCGAGGGTCGCCATGTGGTTGCTAGAGTAGGAGCAGTAGCGGCACTCTACCCTCCCGTCCATCCGGTTGTGCACCCTCCTGCGGTGCCGCAACAGGAGCTCCCGGGACGGGAACGGCTGGTTGCAGATGCCACAGCTAAAGTTTTGCCGCGGTGTCGCAACCAGGGACATTTCTTCAGCTCCTGCGGGGAAAAGTAGAGTAACTAAACCGCAGGGTCAGAGTGCTGCATCTGTTTTCCTCTTGCCACCTAGTTCCTCGCTGGCCGAGAAGAGATCACGTGCTCAAAAATTATTTAAGGACAAGCGGGTGATGACGCAACACGCACGTGCATGCTTCCCAGGGGGAGGGTTAGCGTCGGTGCATCGTTGCGGCAACGTTGAACTTGGATCAAGGTGAAAGACGACGGTGCTACTCCGCTCCACAAGCCGAGCATACACGATTACCTTGTAGAAAAGTGAATCGCTGTGTCCTCTGTCGGGATTCACAACGTCCTGTGGCTTAGCAGTATCGGGCAACAAAAAAAAGGACAAATGAGACTATAAAAGAAAACACTGTGCATTATTATGTGGTGCAGAAGACTTAATAGTATTAAGAAAAATAATATTCTAAAAAGAATGACAAGAGTATGTTTGTAAAGTGGGAGCTAAGACAATTATGTACTCCAAAAGTAAACAAAAACATAACTATACACCAGCCCAGCTCTTCCGCGCCATGCCACTGCGATGCTGCTGTCAGCACTGCAGATAACAAGACGCTTTACCTCGCGCAAATCTGGCTTCTGCCAACACCTTCTAGATAACAAAGATAACAAAGCCGTTGTGCTGATAGAGATGTCATCATCAGCGAAGGCAAAAGTTGGGAACAAATTAAACAGGAGGATTGCGTCAAACTTCACTCGAAGCCGAGCGCTAAAGCAGCACTCATTTCCAATCTGCATCCAGCAATGGCCTTCGTTGGCGACGCAAAAATGTCTGCACTACGGTCTTGCCTTCAGGCGGTGTTGCTTCCAAGCACGCGCAGTGCCCCCACCTGGCGTGGGCAAATGCGACTTGTTTGTAAAAGGCACGTTGTTATATATCAAGATGGGAACGCAGTAACTGTTTCATAGAGTAGTTAAAATAAAGGAAGAAAGTGCAGAGACAATTTCCGCTGGCAAATTGTTCCGATAATGTACCATTGGCGGAAAGACGGTGCACTTAACAGCATATGCTTCTTCTGCACTTGTGTTTGCATGCTTTCGGAGGATGATCTGTGCAGGGGGGACACAGGGGTTGAGTCTTTCACGTATTGTTTTCTGTTGATGCCAGCTCTACCAATAAATATGTTATAAACCAAATGCAGCCCAAGGCACTTGCCAGCAACTTACCACATGCATCGGAAGAGCGATCGGAGAATCATAATTACCTGACACAAGCTGTGCTGCATGTTTCTGAATATGCTCAACCTATTCTTTGTATCTGAAGGAGCAAGCACATTCTAAAATCAGACACACAATATGTAACCTTGTACAGGACTGCGACACGCAGTTCTGAGGAAATATCAGTCAATGAAACCGGCTTCAAGCTCTGCATGTCCACTCCATTTCAATACCATGGACAAGGAGTTCAACCTTGAACTCGACTTTCTCTATCCCATAAACAGAAAATTCACTCAACTTTGCCTATCCATAAACAGAAAATTCAACAAATCATCGGCACAGTCCCTCGGTGTTTCTTTAGCAAAACATTAACTTCAATCTCATGTGTACTTACCCTGTCCTGACCAGACTTTGGAGAAACTTGTCAAATGCAAAATATTTCTCGAAACCAAATTTTACAAAACAATTTGCACATCAGGATCCAGAAACGTATTTGGGTTGTAATTTAAAAGAAAAGTAATTCGCTGCATTCACAGAAAGTATGCAGATGCCAGAGATGAACAAACATTAGTTGGTCTGCCTCCTTGTAAGGTAAACCTCCTCGTAAGCATGTGGCAAACCAGCTACCTTACATTGCAAAAAATTAAAAGCTTGCAGCTTCACGAGAGTGATTCGATTGGATCTTGCAAATACTGTAAAACCTTCAGTCTAGTTATACATAATATCAGGAGTGTTCCAGGGATACCTGATGGCTAGGGCCAGTGTGTCCTCTCGTCGTAAGCGACTACAAGTGTTGAAATGCTGTCGATCACGTTGAGACACAAACGTGTGAACCAGTTAAGGCTACGACAGATGCCACAGACATTCTCCGAGAACGATACCACGGCCTCCACTTCCCTTTCTTATCACAAAGGATGGGAAGGGTGTGAATTGTTCCTGCATTTTATGTATACAAGCGGGACGCTTGCGCAAGTAATTCTATTTTTACGCTTTGTGAAATGGGTTAACCATGTGAGAGCCATCAAGAATTCAAAGTCAAAATTGGCTTTAGTGTACTTTTAAAGGCACAGCACACACATATACACATAACAGGTGCAAGTCAAGGACAGGGAAAAAAAATGCAAACATTCAAGGCATCTCTTCAACTATATTAGGGCTGAAATAAAAAACTAGCACAATGACAAACTTGAAAAAAAAAAAGAGGCAAACATACATCTTACACAAGCTTGCCACATTTTCGTTTGTTGACAAGTCGCATATCGCATCGTTGAGTAACCTATGCAAGATCTAGAAAAGAAACTGCACTCAAGTTTTTGCGGCGACTGAGCATTATCATACCTGTTCGACCATGCAACCTTCCAGAAGTAAGGTCCACTTCAGACGGGGCAACTTCTCAGAAATTTTGGGGTTGCTGGCGGGTTGTTCCCTAGCTTTCCCTAGGTGCAGCTCGAAACAAGCAAGCAACTCGGAGCAATTCAAGACTTTTGAAGCGGCAGCAGCCAATCAGGGACGCAATATTTTCGTGTGATACGCTGTGCCTGTGATGATGACAACTAAAGACTTGGTTCTGGTTTAAAATTGATCAATTTTGGAAATAAACCGTTCCAGAAAGATGAGTTAGTATTCTCAACACCATTTAAATGTATAAAAACATGTTTATAGCACATAAATCTGTGTCTAAATAGTGCAAAAAAAAATAAAATGTAACGATGATGATAGCAAATTGCAGCGATTGGTTGCTGCATATAAACACGGGCAAACCGTGTTGCTGGTTTTGCGACGTCAAGTTGCTGAAAGAAACTGCCCCGTCTGATGCGGGCCTAAGAATGCTATCAATGGAATGGGCAAGGCAAATTAGTTTACTATGTGTAGGCAAGACTGCACAACTGCTAACGTTCAGCAGTACAAATTGCGGTTTTTGTTTCCGGGTGTCATAACTCGAAATACTTGTTTCCGAGGGTAAAAGCGCTAAAAACAACGGACAAGTAAAATAAACAAACAACACAGAGCACTTTCTTTTTCGTTTCTTTTACTTGTCCGTTGTTTTTAGTACTTTTACCCTCGGAAATATGGATCACCAACTAGCCCAAGTGCGTACCCTTCTATCGAAATACTTGTTTCGAGGACAGTGACTCAATCTCAGAGCAATTGTGCCCTTCGTTACGCCGCATGCCTTCACCAGCACTTCTTATCACTCACAATAAGCTCTTCTCGGTCTCATCACACAAACAAAAAAGAGAATGCTCACAAACACTTTTCAATTGTCCTATGTCCGGCAAGAAAAACAAATTGATGGTTCCTCGTTTTGTCTTGCAAAAGAACTGCTGCGAGAGCTGAGACACCGTTCAATCTGTGGGGTCATGTGATGACATAACGTTTTGACATGTGGCATCAAACGACGTGGTCACGTGATGCTGACATCACTCGACACCGGAAAGTCGTATCGTAATGTTACAAAAACTTTCCCACTATATTTAGCGAATGAATTGAGATGAAACATTGTCACGTGACACTGAGATTCACTGCCAAATTTAGCGGGCCAGAAAAGACACAAACACACCTTGAGACCTGCCGCAAAATTTCGACAATAGCTATCGCATAAAAGGAAAACAACCTCTGGCAAGTGTGCGTCTTCTTGTGCCTCTTCAAGCTGCACTCCAACAAAAATAGTTGCGCATGTCTGTCGCATTCGAAGGGTCGCTCTCCGGCGTGACATCTCACATGGTCTCTCAAAGGCCCCCTCCTGATGAGCACCTTGCCACACAGCTCGCAAACGAAACGCTCGATGTCCCCGCATTTCCTCTCGCATAGGGCCGCCGTACCCCCAGGCGTACTTTCATGTTGGGCCACTGCAGCCGCGACTTCGTGAGGGTATGGACCGAAGTAGTAGTAGTACTGACCTTCCGCCCTGCCCTCGGGAGCAGTTGGGATCCGGCGACCCTCCTCTTGAACGCTCCATGAGGTGCCCCAGTCCTCGAAACGAGAGACCTCGACTTTTACGGCGCATACAGTCTCTTTGGGTTCTGTGGGGGAAAATATGTGGAGGAAAGCCCACTCGTTACCGGTGTTCGTAGACATTGCACGCTTCCCAAACGGATGCAGAAAAACGATTCTCGAAAAGACAGAGTGCAGTCGAGCCGGTGAGAGTTTACCGTCGTGTAAATTAGCCCAAAACTGGGTCAGAAAGTAAAAAAAATAAAGAATGGAAGAGGAATAAAGAAAAGAAACCGAGAGTTCCCCAAGTTTGCTTAAGTATCCATCAAATACATAACTAGGGGGAATACAGGATACTCCCCGAGAATCCATGGGAAAAAATAACAACAAAGAACCGTGGAAACACGTGCAACGGCGGCAGCGGTACTGTCTTTGCAAACACACTGCATTCCAAGGTGTCGCCTGGTCACGTGCTCTGGCAGTGAGAGGAGGGGGGTTGGGGGGAGAGGCGTTGCCAAATAAACCTCTCCACCAATGAAGGATTCGGTGCAGCCATCGCTCTGTCTAATAGGAGAGTATCTTCTTACTGTTTCTTCCACCTTTTAACTTCTACATTTTACTCCAGCAACAGAAGATTCAAAAGTGGAAGAAAACAGGAAAAGATAGACAATTTTCAAAACTCCATTTCGTTTGAGACTTTTTTTTTTTCCTGTCTCTCACATTTTTGATTCTCGTTTTCAAGCCCAATCTCAGTTTGCTTTACATCATGATCAAGACAGTTCTATTCATTCCATTTTCAAATAGTTTTCAGCTTCCCTTTTCCCTTCCTTAGGGGGAGGTGTCTCTAAATAGACTGTGCCTCGATCCAGAAAATGCACTTCACCCTAGTACAAAATGCTCAGAGCATGTTTGAAAGAGTGGAAACCTTGAAATCAACTTTCGTGTTTCTAAGATGTGAATGAGAAATCAGCTCGTTTGAGTGAGAAGTCCACGCAGTTAAGCACAGAAAGTTGGCATGCATGACAATGGGAAATGTGAACCAATTTTGACATGCTTGGAGTCCCAGAAATAACATTTTCGTTTCACAAATAGAACACTTGAAAATAGCAAAAACACCACAGTCATGTTTTGTGAAACAAAGCGGGACTAGGTCAACTTGTTTCTATGGTTGTTTTCCCTGCAGGTCTATTTGCAAGACAACTGTAGTTGTCAAAATGCATTAGTATTTCCAATACCAATAAAACACTGGCACAAGCTGCATGTGCCACCATTGAGCGAAATTCATTAGTGGTGCAGTACACATTCTGTTCGATAAAAGCTGACTCGAGAACAGAAAGACAACCTGCTTCAGCAGGAATATTGATACAAACATCAAACACAGACGCACAACCTCAATCTCCTGCAAGGCAAAACATCTTCCGAGTTTTTTTCTCTCCCAAATTGTTATGGTAAAAAGTTAAGGCACAAAGAAAGGAGGGTAGGGCTCCGCACACTTTCTGCTTCAAGGAAAATAGATCAGACCTTTATACAGACAATTGTGATAGTTTTCATCTAAATCAAAATACCTTAACTCTTGAGAGAGAATGGATAGAGGTAGAAAATGTGGAAGAGAAGGAAATGATACAAAATAGAAAGTGTCCAGCCACCTTTTACGACAAAGCTATTGATGTCACTGAATATGTTGTGTAAATGACACAGTCTTTACACTGCATTTATATGCACACATACGTACGGAAAATGAAATGAAACCTATGCGTAGAGGAAGTCGTCTGCTTCTTGCGCAGGAGTTGCGGTGACGTCAGAACGAGGGCGAGCTCCGATCGGCTTTGACTGAAAGGATAGCGGGCAGACCTCAATGCTAGATGCCTTCACGTCTACCCACTATTTTTGTTCAGTCAGCCAATAAGAGCTCGGCACTGTGACATCATTGCAACCCCTGTGCAAGAAGCAGACAAACTTGCACTCCGCATTGCTTAGCACATGAATAAAAAAGCTGAATGCAATGATTATATAAAACAAATATCCTGGCAGTGAGAGATTTTAGTAACATATATGCAGTCAACCTAACAAGAACTCAATGTAGAGAATGCGGACAAACGATGCAGCTCATAAATTCCAGAGCCTGCACATTTTACAAAGATGCGGTATCCAGAAGAACAGTGTTACAACTAGACTTGTGAAGATGGGGACGTTCAGGAGGTCATCACCACCAGCAAGTGAAAAGGTATGACAATTTAAGCTATGCTGCACTCGTGCAGCACAACAGAGGTGCCGAGGTTCCATGGCTGTTCATTGCACAGAAATATATTTAGGCTTCCTCGGGGCCATTGACGTGAAACCCAAGCCGGAAGTGGTTGTACAAGGTCTGAAAAAGAAAAAGCAAACCAGGACAACTGATTGCACGAATAGACAGTCTTCAGAAATTTGTTAACTAAAACAGAAGCTAGAGTCACTTTAGCTATGTCACTATAGTGGTTTTAATTTTAACGGCGCTTCTTTGTGAAACATTTATCGGCCCTTTTAGCACCACCTTGCCATGGCTCCTTTACAAGAGCAGCTCTTCTTTGCATCCCACAATCTTCCCATCACATTTATTTTTGCTGTCACTCGCCCCAAGATTTTATGTGGGGTTATCGGTCTGCACAAAAAGCATAATAAAAACAAGCTCCGAATATCACACTGCTGATTATAAATAATAATAATGTTGTGTGTATGTTTAGAAAGCTGAAAGTTAGTCAGCTTCCATGGGCGTCTGGTGTCTCAGATGTAGATGAGAAACTTAGCCAGCGCAGTACAACTGCTAGCCTGGGGTCCTTAACGTGCTCCACACAGTGGTGATTCACAACTGCACGCCAGAACGATGCTCATCCACCTTGGAAGGGACGAGGCGGGGATTGAACGCAGGATCCCTGGGTTCTGCAGCGCAAGCTTTTGCTCCATGCACTCCGAGAGGCAATGCGTTAATACTAGTGATGGGCCAAACTTTTGCCGAATCGAAAATTCGGCGCCGAACCTCGGGATTCGGCAAAGCCAAACTTTTCTAAAGATTCGGCAAAAATACAATGTTACCAGACTTAACGTTGATATTTAGTTTTTCCTAGCGAAAAAAAAAGGTTTTATGTTTTTGTTTTTTTAGCTTAAATGCAACATGTAATGCACATTGACACAGCTATTACTAAATATGGTGATATTCTACAAGATACTTGTATCGGTGACGTTTTTGTGTGTTTACTGGCAATTTTAGTGACTTCTTGCAGAAATGGCGTGACAATGTGGTTGGGTAGTAGAGGGCGCAGTCACGAATCACGCTACTAGAGTTTCGGTTTTGAGGCCTCACCAGCGCAAGCCTGCAAGTGTGTGTACATTGTTAAAATAAAGGCAATAACGCTGCGTTCTTACTTTCTCTGGCGCGAAAATGAATGCAACGGTTGCTGAGCCTTCACCAGAAGAGATAATAATAATATTGTAAATATGCATGTTTTTCGATTTGAGTTACTTAATTCAGCTTTGCATGAAAGTGTGCGTCCCATATTCGCAACGTCTCGTTTTTAACCTCTCAAATACCGGTTTGTGGTATCAGGGCTACACACGGACGTTTAGGAACGTGGGAAGAGTTAGGAATGTCGGATGTGCAACGTCGAGCATGATAGTTCAGTGTTTAGTTTTATGCAGATACATGAAAACCGCGAAATGACGCTAATTGAAAAAGCAACATTATTTTGTTTTGGCACACACTACTTCTGAGCCGAAAACAGGATTGTTATAATTGCGAGGAGTGCTTTAAAAGTCAAATGAAGATCACGTTATCCAGAATGCACCGCATCATTTGTCACTTGCGCACTGGACTGTGTAAATTACTGGTCGATCTTCTGTTCTTGAGGCAGAAAATATTGAAGCGAACTACACTCGCAAACGCTCACGAACGCAGTTACCATGTTGTCTACTCCAAACCTCGCCGTAACTGCTGGTTGTACTACACTGTACGATGGTAACAGCACGACCGCTCGGCGTCCATTTGCAATCCATGGCCTCATCGCGTTCTCGCGCATGCGCACACTTGCCGAATTTTCGCTGAATCTTTGCCGAACTTTACTTCAAAAGTTCGGCAGATTCAGTCCATCACTAGTTAATACACACTGCCACCAATCCCCCCACTCCTAGTTGGGCAAAAAGAAAGAGAGATGGGTACCAAACATGCTGCCAGCTCCTGGGCATTTATTTTTATCCTGTACCTACCAGTCTACATGTAAGCATTCCAGAGTTGATTAGATCATTCATCTGTCACTTTCCAAACATATGAAAGCACAAAGGATCGAGTAACCAAACAAAGCTAAGCGCCAACAGTCTCGACTGGATGCCAAAGTTTAAGAACTAACCGGTATCTTATTCAAAAGTTACAAGTGATTTTCTGAAGGTTTCACAAGCAAAATAGCGCCCATTCTTGGTAGTTTGTGCTATTTAGACCTATGTTTCGTGGGTTTTGTCGGCCATTGTCTTACCATTAAACCTTTTGAAAATCACTTATAACCTTTTAATAATAAAATCGTTCATTCTGAAAACATGGCATCTGGTTTGGACTGCTAGCACTACATTTGAGCAGAAACTGAAATTTTGACAATGCAAAATTAATTTTTGTAATTATTATTTTTTTTTTACATTTTTTTTTTTTAGACTTGACGGAGTGCTTTCTAATGCAATAATACAGGGTTCTACTTCGAGATGAGATACAGCAATCTTGCAGTCATCCTGGAATAACAGTAAAAGCTGCACTAAATGATACATGAAATATAAATGAGACAATTGGTAAGCAATCTGAGGAGTAAACTGAAAAAGGATGTACACCAGTTATCCCCTTGCCCTTTTCCATTCTAAAGCATGACGCAGCACAAATGTGCCTTCGCCGGTTTTTCACACTGGAAGGCACTTCTTCCGCTGATGAAATGCTGTTGTCAAAACTAGCATAGTGCAATGTGCCGATGCAGGGCAAAAATGCAGACAATGTAGTACACAATAACAGATGCCGAAATCGTGTTCTCATTAGCTGTGTCGGGTGGACAATGCAAAATGAGCACTGGACTGTGCCAAGTCTTACCAAGACAAGGCACAAGCACTGAAAAGCAGTCAGACTTTCAATACTGCTAAAAGAATGACCCCCAAGTTTTGTCAAGAACAATTAAAGACCACATTCCAAATCATGCTTCAAACACTTCGGGGGCCTCATGGGGGGCTGAACATGCATCCTGCCATTTGTTTGTATTTGCATGCTGTAATATTTGTTACAGCATGCAAGCTGTAAGAAATATTTCTGTGTATGGGAAAGGCTATCAACTACATTTAATGCTACAATCCTCTTCAACTCGCTGTACTGGTTGTGAAGCTGCTTCAAAAAAGCATGCCATCAAGAGCAGTATCATTTCCTGTCCCCCCCCCCCCCCCCCCCTTTTCTCTTCCATAAAAAAATTATATGTTTACAATTTTCTGTAACACCGAATTATAACGCAGCTCTTGAGCGGGAGGAGGGGAGGGTATGCCCCTCTTCCTTCCCCGCTAAATTTAGTGGGTAATTTTTTCCGCTAAATTTAGCGGGGAAATTTTTACGCTATATTTAGCGGGGAAATTTTTACGCTATATTTAGCGGGGAAATTTTTACGCTATATTTAGCGGGGAAATTTTACCCTCGTGACGTCACGCGGGTAAATTTAGCGGGAATATTTATCCGCCAAATTTAGCGGAACAAATTTTCTGCTCGGAAATATTGGCAATGTTGGATGCGTGCGACGTCATATGTGATTCGTTTCCTATAATAACGTCACACGTGACGTCACAAGACAAGGGTAACGTCGTGATGTTACCCTCATGACCCTCATGAGGGTAGCCCTCACAATCCTCGTGAGGGTAACCGTCGTAACCCTTGTGAGGGTACCCTTGTAACCCTCGTGACGTCATTATGGAAAACGTCCCATAATGCAATGCGCGGTTACGCCGACAACGACGCCGCTCAAGCGGGAAACGGGCGCCTAAGAGCTGCGCTCTAAAACATGCGAGGTAAGTAGACGTTGCAAGTCGGGCTCATGTCTCTCCGTCAGTTTCTGTTCTCTCCCTAAATTTATGTATGGACCTCGGAGCTCGTAGGCTTCCAGGTCGTTATCCCAGGATAATTTAATCAAACACTTTTAATCTGTCTTTCTACGTCTTCTCTACAGCACTTCATAGTTATGAGTACTATGGAGGACAACACACAGCTTACATGCGACGTCATCTGCGGCCATGCCAGTATTTCATGCGCCACAATTGTTCGGTTCGCCGTGTTAACTTGACACCGCAGAACTTGTAGTTAGAAGAAACCAGTCAGTAGAAATGACCGTCAGTACCCAGCAACGGCGACGCTTGCAAGCTATGTACAAGTTGTCCCCGAAAAATAATTTACAAGGTTTTTTTTTCACCGCAAAAATAAACTATGCTTCACCGAACGCTCATTCTTCGCCCAAAGGTAGCGCTAGAGGTCCAAATTAGATGCCAAAGTTTCAGCCCGAACCAATGTCTATTAAAAAGTTACGCGATTTTCAAAAAATTTCAATGGGAAAATGACGGTCGATGCAGCTCTCGAATACATGGACCTCTATGTCGCCAGAAACCAAAAACGGGCGAAAATGGGCCTTAATTTCCCATCGAAAATTTCAGAAAATCACTTGTAACTTTTGAATAAAATATTGGTTCGTGCTGAAATTTTGGCATCCGATTCGGACCTCTAGCGCTACCTTTGGGCGGAAAATGAGCAGTCGGCGACGTGTAGTGTATTTTTGCGGCAAAAAAGAACACCCTGTAAATGTTTTTTCAGGGATACCCTGTATGAGGTGAAACAGTCCTTCGTGCTTCCTAGGCATGCCTGCCAGTTTTTGACAGATCCGTGGTTAAATCTAGGAATGCAATGCGAAGTTGAGGCCCCATACTTCGGATTATTTGACAAACTGAGAGATAATAAAGTTTGTGGGGACCACAGACGCTGGAAAAAAGGTCAGATCGAATCTTCAACTCATAATGGCTGCGGGGATGCAACTGTCGAAGCCACTGGCGCGAGAGCACTGCACAAGAGCGCGTGCGAGCCGTGGTCAAGGCACAGGAACGTGGAAGCAGCTTCGACAGCGTTGCGCTTTAATTTACGGTGAAATGAAGTCGGACACCAGTAAAAGGAGAGCTCACATTGCAAGGCCTCCCGCTCGGGCCTCCCAACCGGTTCTCGAAAGCTAGTACAAGCGAAAGAAATGAGCACGATCTGACGACTTCGGAAGCGGCTAGCGCGATGCATGTTCATATGCTCCTGCGAAAAACCGTTCGCAGTAGACAGGATCGACTCACAACTGCGTTGTCAATTGTTTCCTTTCCTGTTTCCGGGAACGAAAGAGTTGACACCACCAACGTACCGCCATAGCCTCCTGTATATGATACCGCACACATCGAACATTCATCATGCATTCATGTCACGCACACCAGACGCAGACCACAGACGCAGGCGCTCAAACTACCGTCAACCCAACTGGCGCCATTGTTGTGTGAATTGGCTTGGATAGGCTTCGACTTGAACAGGACTAGGAATCAGACTGGACTCGCGTGTTTTAGTTTTGTTTTGGTTCTGGTTTTGTTCGCCGCGTTTTTCAGGCTGTAGTTTTCGGTCAGCAAATTTAAAAGAAACCGCTACACAGAGAACACTCTAGCCGGTTTCTGCGAATGTACCGTTTTCAGGCAGTTGAACAACCGATCAGTGGTGCAAGCTCTTTCCGTTGCCTTTCAGCTTGCCTTTCAGAGTTCTCTGTGTGTTTAGTGTTCGTGTTCCCCCTTTTGACCATCGCAAAAGATGCAGTCTTATCTCAAATTTAAAAAGCACGTTTTTTTTTTTGTTGTCGTCCTGGAAGAAAGTAAACGTTTCGGCGTTTCCTTGTTTTTCTTTTAATCCAGGGTCTACAAACACCGGCCCGAGGGCCAGAGCTGACCCGCGAAGCCTTCTGACCGGCCCGCAGCTTTCATAGTTTTGTGCCACATCGCAATCACCAGCTATAGTGTTTGCCCTTAGTGCTAAGTCACTTTAACGTTTTAACATTTATTTGCGTCGTATGTACACATTGTGCTTAGTGTCTTGTATCACAAATGTTGCATATTTTTATTGAGTTCTACCACTGTGTGTTTGCTGGGTAATTTATTTTATGTAATAATTAGCTAAATGTGTTAGTCAAAATAACTATACACATTATTCACCTGCTTTCTAACATTTTTATTATAATTTGAAATAATCTACCTAAACGGTTATCAAATTATTTATTTAGTCTTTTTGGCACTTTGCAATCCACTTACGATAACGATAATGAGAAAACTCGAAAATCCAATCGATATAACCGATTATCGTTGTGTCTGGACTAGAAACTGAGCGTTTCTATTGTCAAGGAACTCTAGAAACTGATTGTTATATGTGGTATCAAATATCGTATTTGGTGGTATCGTTATAAGTGGATTGCAATGAATCCGCTTATTTATTTTTGGCCCTCGAGACTGCGACATACTGTAAACGACTTAATTTTCGCGGGCTCAAATTTTTGCGAATCGGGCCAAAGCTGAAAATTTGAAATTATTCGCGGGTTCTAATTTTCGCGAATCGAGTGTAGCTTCCGTAGCGTTCACATATTGCCCGAATTGTTCGCGGGACGTATTTTTCGCGAATTGTACGCGATTCGCGAAATTTAGGTCTTTGCGAAAATTTAGTCGTTTACAGTATTCCCAGTCTGGCCCCTCAGACAAAACGTTTGGAGACCCCTGTTTTAATCTACTAAGACGAGTTAGTTACTAATACCAATATTGCACTGCCTTGGATAATGCCACACTTACGTACAGCATTATACACTCCGATAGTTGTTCTGATTACATCCATAATCGCAATATTTTAGCTGTGAAGAAAAAAAAAAAAAGAAAAACTTACTTTGCTTACTTGGTCCTACCTTGTTGCGGTCTATAACATTGAAATGCCTACCTGCATTGTGACGAGCGCTTAAAGGGATGCTGAACCGAAATCTGGATTCCACAAAACATGCGGTAAAAGCGTGCAACGTGATGCTACAAACACCAAATCATCACTTATACAGCGATATCACGAACGGGTGACCATATTTTTCAAAAAGAGGAGGCGCATTCGACAGAAATGTTCACGTCATGTTTCTCCGAGAAGGAGCGGGAACGGCCTCGCGTCTTCTCCGCCTTACCGCCTTGAGGGAGCGAAGCGAAGAGAGGAGGAAACGAGATATCTTGACGTCACGCGCCTCGTCGGCCTGGTTCAAACTCGACCTCTTTTTTCCAAAAATACGACCGTCCATTCGAGATACCGCCTTACGAGTAGTGTTGTAGGGATTGTAGCGTCCCGCCTTCCTGCATTGTTTTTTTTTGAAATCCAAATTTCGGTTCACCATCCCTTTAAATAAGAATTACATATTACTATAACATTTCTTTGTGATTTCTCTCAAGCTACTAAGATATCTCTACTACTTACTGTAGTCAGCATATTATTATAAAAAAGGCAGACAGGATAGCACACGTGTTGCTCCGTGTGCTGTTTTCATGCTCAATCCTGTTCCATATTTTTTGCTATATCACTAAAGCGAAAAGTGATATATATCACTTTGTCCTCTCAGAACAGAACCAGAAAAATGCCCGTCACTAAAGCTGGCAATCAAACTCTTCAGAAGCGTTGGCTTGAACAAGGATATAAGGTGTTCAACGATTAGTCATGCTCGCACGTCCCAACGTGAAAGCAGTACCACCCTTTAGACCATTCTTGTCTATGCATAATGTTTCCAGTGTAAACGATTATGCGCCGAGAAGTGAGGAAGAGGAGGAGACGAGAGCGCACCGGGACGTCTGAACACCGAGCTCAGGTTGGAACGATTAGTAGGTAGACCTTGTGGAAGGGTTGCCTTGCTGCATGCCCATCCCGGAGGAACAACACGAAGCCAGGGTTTCCAAAACAAGAAACCACATTTATTAGTATAACGGGAATGGTTTGTTACTAGTCATTTACAACGATGCCATGGGGTTCACCCACACGTCTCCGTGCTCTCGGTCCCTATTCGTCTGGGGCACACCGCACCCGTGCAGTGCAGTAGACTCTTTCCACTCTACTACATGGAAGGCTGGTGGGAAGAGAAAGAAGCTCCCCTCTCCCCTCTAGCATTCCCTGTACAAAGAACTGCACTGCACCGGTGCGATGCGGGCCCAGAGGCCCATTCGTCTGGGCATGAACAATAGGCCTTCTCGCGCATATTCTTCATGCGCTGTAGTGCGCTTCGGACTTTGTGCCCACTTCGGGCGGGCGGTAGTGGCCCCTGAGCATGGTGGTGGACCCTCACCCCCACAACTTTTGTCTCCATTGCACTCGTCGAACGCGTTAGAGCAATACCACCTAGAACGCCGGCGTCCGGCTTCTGCATTCGAACATGCTAAAACGCGGAAGGCAGGTGTCCGGCCTTTGGCTGTCGCATTCGAATGCGTTCAACGAGTGCAGTGGAGATAAAGGCAGCTAGCTTTAGGTCTCCCGCTAATCATTCGAATCGGAGCTCGAAGTTCTGGTGTGCCCGCCAGTGTTGGGTAAAGTACATCTAAAAGGTACTTCAAGTAAAGTACAAAAGTAAATTAGACGTGATGTACTTTAAGTAAAGTATTAAGTACACTGGGTGCAACATACTTGAAGTCAAGTACTTTAAATACAATGTACTTTCAAAGTAAAGTACAAGTATTTTAACACAATCTTTCATGATGCCCTTTCATTCCCCTATAGAGCGATTTTTTAACTGGTATGCATTGCCCAGGGCCCAGAGGTAATCAGGGGTGCATGACCAATTTTCAAAAACAGCGGCAAATATTTGATAAAGTCAAGTGGCCACAGAGTAGTTATTTTCAGGAATGGAGCCATATTCAGAAGTCCCTCTTCTGAATCTGGCGCCCTTTGCACTGGATTCTTGCACTCAAGGGGGCTAAATGTACTAGGAGAGAGCATAACGTCAGCCAATACCTCAGCCCCGTAGCTTCCGCAAGCAAACCTCTCATAGACGAGTGTCCTCTCTTTAATGCAAAACAAAAAAAAACAGTGAGTGTGCAAGCGCGCTGCTGATAATTAATCATGATATTGACACCTGAGACTGGAGTGCGAAAAAATAAGGACTTTCAAATAGAAGAAAAAGGCAAAAGATAATGTCTAAAAAATTGTGACGTTCTCCTCTGTTGTCGTTTACTTCAACTTGAAAATTTAATCGTTCCGCAGCACAATCTCAAGTGCTACATTACGATTAATTTCGCTCTCTAATATTTTAAACCTCCTCGCTTGCGCTGACTGACCGAGAAGTAGCGAGAGTTAAAAAAACTACGGGAAAGCCGCTACCAGAACAAACGGGACGATGCGTCGTTCTGCTCACGTTTCTGGCAAGAGTAGAATACCCCTCCCAGTTTTTCTTCGGAGTTGAAAAAGCATCATTTCGTGATGCAAATTTAACAAAGCCAAATTTGGGGAATGTACTTTGAAGTCAGGAATTGTACTTTCCTCGGAAAGTACCAGAAAAAAAAAATACTTTAAGTAAAGTACAAGTACATACTCGGAGAATGTACTTCAAGTAAAGTACAAGTTTCCTAAACCTACTTGAAGTAGTACTTTAAGTACAATGTACTTAAAGTACTTCCCAACACTGACCACAGCTGTAAGACGCCGCCAGGGTCGCGACCGGCGGACAGAATGACATGTATGACGTCATCAGGCGGAAATCGAGGACCACTTTTTTGGCCGCGGTAAAACACACAGTCGGAGACGCGTTCCAGGCACCATAGTTTCGTTGTGTCGACCTCGGGGCGGAAGAGCACGATGGGGACAAAGGTGAGCTTGGGGGAGCCGTATAGGTCACATCGCCTGGTGAACAGGATGTAGCTGACGTTTTGGTTGTGGAACGGGTGGGAGAGGCCTTGGGCGCGCGTTGTTTCCAGTCACCTAGTCTCGAACCGATTCGCGTGTCTAGGTGGCAGCACATATTCGCCAAGAGGTCCATTGACATGGTCCGAGGGTCCGAGATGTCTGCATGTCTGCATGGTGCAGCCAAGGACACGACCAACGACCAGGGTCGCTAAACTCGTCAAACACAAAGTTGGGCACGAAGTTCGCAGTGCGTGCTGATTGACTCTTGCGACGTTGGCGTCACGCGGGACGATATGTCAATCATCAAGTTCTCTCGGTGCTCAAATTGCGCGAGAATGTTAGGCACAAAGTTGTAGCGAGCTTCATCGGAGCGCGCGCGAGCAACACCGTGCGGCCCAGCCGATTGAACAGCTGCACTGATGACGTTGCACCCGCGTGTCCTAGATCCCTACGCCGCGATAGAGTCAATGAAACGTAGATTGTACCTAGGCGGGCTGTAAATACTCTGAACTTTCTCGTCGCAAGATCGACGTTTGTGGAGTTATTGCTGACGACAAAGTGACGTTTCACAACTTTGGACGGAGTTAGTTATTTGAGGGCAAAATCTTCGCTTCGGAATCGAGGCGAAGATTGAACTTTGTGATATAGTGGAGCCGTGCGCGGTGTACGCGGTTTTAGAGCTCATCTTCCGCCACTGTCAACAACGCCACCGGGTCACCCACAGGCGTTGTGTATAGAGACGTCGGTAATGACTGAGAGATGAGGGGGCGAGGGGAATGGCGAGAAAAAAGCCATGGAAAGGTGAAAAAAAAGGGTATAACCAACACAAACACACACTCAAATAGGGGTCAGGAAGGGCCGTAGAAATTGTTCGGAGAGAGAGAGAGGGGGTGGAATGATAGTAGTGAAGAAGGGGATACCCCTTCCCCCGAATTTTTAGAGCGCAACACTTATGCGCCCGTTTCGAGCTTGAGCTGTGTCACCGTCGGCGTAACCGCGCGCGCATTGCATTATGGGACATTTTTCACTAAACTTAGCGGGGAAATTGACGTCACGTGATCTTGACACCAATTAGGTTTCCCCGCTAAATGAGAGGGAAGCAGGATAGGAGGAGGGGGGTGGTGGGGCATACCCTCCCCGTACCCTCCCCTCCTCCTCCTCAAGAGCTGCGCTTTAATGCGACATTACAGAAAGCTGTAAACGTCTGTCATTTTTTTTTTATTATAACTCTCTGAAATGCTATAGTCCGGGCTGGGGCGATATCCACCCCCCCCCCCCCTACACCCTTATGCCCTTTGCGCCCCCCTTTTCGACGCCACTTGGGTTGGGGGGGGGGGGGGGAAGGGGGAATCGCCCCTCTCCCCGTTCTTCTGTTTCGACGACCCTGCTTAGAGGCGTTCCAACTGAGCGATGACGAGGAACAGCACAGCGTGCAATTTTTTAAATTATGGTTCTAGAGATCTGGAATTTAAACGGGGCGCGTTCCATAAACTTACGAGCGGCCATGACAGACTTTCAATCGAGAGGCTTGTGCCAGGGCTCGTTATGTGCAGGCGCGTTCAGTGACGTCCTTTTATAGTTCGTAACTTTGACGTCAGGGTCAGGTGATCAGTTGTGAACGACAAATTTGATGGTGCGTGTTCGAGTCGACGGTGAAAAGTTTGGTGGTGTACGATGAAAGCTTGGTGTCCTCGCGTTCTCGAAACATCACCGTCAATATTGGCAAACTGACATACTCTTGTTTCAGTTGATGAACGCAGAATTAATCCCAGTTTGGCTAATCTTTGAAAGTCTATCATAAATGAGTTTATCTCCCGCTGATGGGGGACACGGCCCGGAAGCGGAAATCCGTCCAAAGGTGGACAATGCTACTCGGCTGGTTTGTGACCTAACCACGTCGGGGTAAACCTGATAAAATTCAAAAGGCTGAGATAAATAAAAGGGACGACAGGGACGTTTCTTTAGTAAATTCTGCTTTAATCGGCGGAAATAGAACGATATCAGACTATCAACTTTGACGGTGTTGATTTAGAATGCAATTACCCAAGCCATCCGCCGTGCTTTCTAGAGACCATCAAGGTTGCAGCTGATAATCGTCATCGTGACATTATACGTATACGAACCACGTTGGTCTCCGCGTTGCTTTCTCGTGCTGCTCTAGCTCGGCGCCTAGGGGAGTAGTAGGGATTTTTTCGCCCTTTCAATGAAAAACGTCCACGAAGATATACGGATCTGCGGGTTTGTGAGAAAAAGAAAACTTCGCGGCAATCTTTCGGCTCCTCCCCTCGCTATGTCATAACACGAAGAAAGTTGTGTCTGACGAGTTTAGCGCCCAGTTGGCGTTTTCCACTTTTCCCCCCGCTTCTTTCTCTTCCCCTTCTGCCCTGTTCACCGTTTCCTATTTCTTCCTCCCCCAGGGTGAGGAAGATCTTCTGCCTTGCAGAATCTCGTGTCTGGTAGTCGGCCTATAAGGGCTCTCGGGGCGGCGCCATTTTATTCGACCGCAGCGCCCTCTCCACACATCCAGGGAACTTCAGCAGGTTCGGTGGGGTAAAAAGAGGGAAAGGGCACGCACCCGATTCCGCTAGCAGAGGACAAACCGGGAGGGAGCCGTTCTGCATCTTTGGGCAGTACCGGCGGGCTGTGCGGGGCATCGAGCTCTTGCTCGCGGCTGCCGTTGTGAAGTGGTTCGTGTTTCTAGAATATTTATGGATACTCCAGAATCAGCCTATAGCACTCTGTTGTTTTATTTCAGTAGCTTATCAGCTAGCCTATCGGTGGGTTATGCTGTTATGCTTCAGCCGGCAGTACTACAGTACTACCCTCAACCACTGCCTCTATTGCGTCAGGGGAAGCATGTTTTTATTTATTTATTCCAGTACTCCCCACTCATTTTCTCTGAACGCCTACACCAGTACGACCTTTATATATATAGTAAAAAAGCTACTGCAACCGGGTTTACTTTTTGCCGGTGGGAGAGACCTAAAGAGACCGACCACTGTTTCTTCCCTTTTTTATATTTTTTATTTGCACTGCAGGTAACAGCGGAATTGGACGATTGGACCCGGTTAGTCTTTTCATTGGACATAGCATTATACGATAACTTGCACATCAAAATCCGCGCAATTGCGCCTGAAATTTCCTTTAAAGCGAGTTTGCACTCCAGCCGGATGCACAGCCATGGATGGCACAGCCCACTCGGCGAAGCAGACGACGCGTGGGGTGAGAAAAGGAGGTCATTTTTCTCGCTCCGCTCTTCCCCCTGGAATAGTTCAGGAGTTCTGAAATCTGAGAGCAGAAAGAATAAAATAACTAAAAACTTATTTTTGCACTTCATTAAACTGCACATCTAGGAAGTTTGTATTTTTAGCCATCAGTATCCATAGCGGCCCATTATAACCTCCTTGTCAAAGTCACAGCCAGCCACAGACTGCACACGTGCGTGTTGGTGTGTGTTGTCAATGTGCCGCATTCATTCCGTCTCGTTGGGTTGTAAACGCATTTTCCACGAACCTAGGCGCGATTGAGATGTAGTTACGTAGTGCAGTTCAAAGAACAGTTCGTCGCCAGTCACTCGTAGGGGAAATTATGGGCCGGAAAAAATCCGAAGCGCCAAAGACAGTTCTGATTTGCTCAGCTGCTGATGTTTACAAGCGACTCGAGGGTGAGCTTCAATTTCTCGGTTGTTCCTTATAAAATATGGCCAAGGAATCCGAGTGCTCTTGGAACTTCGGCACCTTAGGTATCCCCAAGTTTTCACGCATTTTCCCGAGTGTCGAGATTTAGCGGCGATGCCCAGGAAAGCGCAACTGATTACGTTGCTGACAAGCACCGGAATTGTGAGATACTGGTAATATTTATTATTTTGGCTCATTGAGAGCCGCGGCACAATAGAGGGGCAAGCAGCTTACACATTGAAAGCCTGCGACACCGGTTCTAATGAAGCGATGTCAGTGACAGAGAAGTGGTTTTCCTTTTCAGATCTGAAGATTGGAGGCTTGCAGAGTCACCTTCGCGAGCAGTTGATTGAAATCTTTGACAGTTCCGATGGCCTTCACCAGGTTGCGGCAGTTAAACAGGTTAGACTTGTTCGATTTTAACCGTCCAGGAATATTTAAAGCTACCCTCTTATAAGGGGACCAGCACCTTTGCTTAGATGTTCAGCATGTAGCAACGGGGGTCAAGTCAGAAAAGTGAGCTTGACCTTGCAATGAAGTGTACCCCCCCCCTCCCTGAACTGCTATAAGATGTCTTGGCAAGATGTGCTAGACGTCCTGTGGACATTTTCGCAAGACATACAGCCCTAGATGTCTTGAAACGTCTTGTAGCGGTCCTGTAGCTATGGATCTTCATGCTCTCTCTATTTTTGGGCTACAGAATGTGTTGTGCTCAGTGAGATTGTTGCCACTGATCAGATGTAATTGCCTTCCGGTTCTAGCCATGACATCATTGTATCGCACCTATACTGTTGCTCTTCTCCTGACATACTTTTGGCTTGGGCACTCCTTCCTAGATTGGAAAGTCCCTGCGGGACATTAAGGATCCCACAAGCAGATTATGCTGGCAACTGGTTGCAGACGTCCTGGCAAAGATTCATGTTGCTGCCAACATTGGGCATCCGGTCAAGCGAGCCGCGTTCAGGTTAGCATCTGTCATTTCTGCCTGACTTCGTAAATGCTGCAACCGCTACAACTTATTTTTTCTTAGTAAATACGCCCGTGAATGACTAACCTTTGGGTGCCGGGTTTTTCTTTTTTCTGTATGCCAAAAACAAATTTTGGTCTCACTAACACTGTAGCATATGCTCTATGACGGGTCTCAAACACGCAACCCGCGGGCCGCATGCGACCCGCGACTCGCTGGGACACGGCCCACAAGCAACCGGCGATGGGTCCTGGTTCCCGTGTCTCGGTCGCTAGAGATGGGATGTGCCATATTGATCTCATCTCGCCGAGTCATTTCCGCTCAAACAGTATAGCTCTGTACTCTTTTACGTATTCAAATTGTCTATACTTATCCGTGTTCATTTGCTTTTTGTTTTTCTTTATTTTATGCCCTGCCCTCTTTCGTGTTAAACACCTGTACAACAATTCCGCTACTAGGCTGCAAGCGCGAGCTGTTCATTGAAGGATGCATCTCGGCTGCGCGAACTCTAGATCAGCAGGAGCAACTGCCAAGAATAAAGCTACGAGCTCGGGATCCTCGCCTTCACAAAAATATCATTATTAAAACACAAGTATTTTTTCAGTGTTGTAATAAAAATCGTCAGGAAAGAAAGAACTGTCGGATTAACCGATTGTTTTCTTAGAGACATGTGTAGCTTGGTTACTTCCTGAGTAAATTGAGCAATGGGAACGACAGTGTACTTGCTCTCTAGTTCTACTAAAAGGTGTTGTCATTTTATTTTTCGATATCACAATCAAGGCAGGGTCGAAAAGCAGTTATATGAACAAATCAAATTAAAAATTGGCACTTGCAAAACTGCGAGTTTACAAAAAGAAGAGAGCACGAGGACTCTTCTGTTAAAAACCTTTTAAACTCTGTCTGCCTCTCTCCCCCCCAGTCTTATGTTGCCCCTCGACCTTTTGGGGGTGGACTATCTGGCCCCCCACACTCAAACGAGTTTGAGATCCCTGCTCTATGAGGAATATTTATTCATAAAAGACAAACTATTTTATGGACCAAAAGTTAATTGATGTTCGCGTGTCTCCGACCTGTGGCATATTTCTCATATTGTACTTTTCGAGACGCGGTACTATACAGCGGCGCCTCGACCTCGCACCCCAAGGTCACTGTTTATGGCGGCCTTACTCGGCTTTTGTTTATTCGGAACTGTAACTTCCTCGTTTTTACAGTCGTTCATTTCAATAGTTCATTAGTAATTTCTAGGTCTCACTGTTTGCCATGAAGCACGTGACTGCGCAAAGTATATTCACCATTCTGTAACAAAGAAGGAGCATACAAAACAAAAATGGCCTAAATAAAAATAAAAAAAATATGTGCCGTCAAGAAGTGGCATTAGGAGATGAAACATTGTTTTCATTGCCTGCTCACACATGCTACTACACATTAAAAAAAAAAAAAAATGACAGCTCACTTGGGGGGCAGGGAGCAAACCGACACTGAAACCACACGGGAATATGCCCTAGCGTACTCGGGCACGGCACTCAAGGGTTAACGTGGTTTGATCTTTTAACAAATTCAGGGTCCTAGAAGAACACGCTGCCGACCCCGAGACCCTCGGTGCAATGAGGCTTGCGTTGCTAGAAGTGTTAAACCAGCGAGATCCTCATCTCGAGCAACTCGTGCACGGCGTCGAAAACGTCTTGATCCTTCTTTCAGCTTCGCTGGGTAAGCATTGTTTTGGTTTCTCTAGACCTTAAGAAGGTTTTACAATCCTTCTTGCCTCAAATTATTCTGTAAGGATTAGAGTGTTTTGTCCCCGATCTGGAAACTCCAGTAAAGCCCATTGTGAGAGTGCTAAAGAAAAGTAAAAGAGAAGTATTTCCTGCTAACTAGGTTCTTAGTGCCAACGTAACGATCTTTGCCATTGCATAAGGTGTTTTCTTCTATAAAGTCATCTAAGAAAAAAAAAAAACACTTCTGTTGAACACTTTATGTATGTAATGAATGTGTTTAACCATACATTGTACAAATCTCTATTTTCACACAAATTCTTTTTTTCTTGTATTGTTTTTTGTTTAGGACTGAGAGTTGTGGAGCATTGCTTTGAAGAAGGTGAGCTGTCATGACCTCACTAACGAATGCCGTGCACCCAGCATCTTGTGCCACAGGCTAGAAGAGTGACTGACATGTTTTTTTAAAACCATGTTACAGTGCTCGACCACCTCAGAGTTCTCCTGGTCACGGGTGTCGGCATCATCAGGTACTACGAGGGAAAACAATGTTTGCCAACGAATCAAATCGAAAGCTCAGAGTCATGGCGGAACTCGAGTTTTGGTCGCGATCGCACTTTGCTATTTCAGCGAGGGGAAAGGCTGTGATGATGCCTTGCCGCAGGTCTGCAGTTTCGCAGATCTTATTTGCATTTGAATCGGCTTCACGAGGAACAGGATTATTTGCAATCAAACCTCTCAATTGGGCAAAGAAAGCTCGGTGACATATTGGCACGCTCACTTTGTCGTTTGGGGGGGATCAGCAGCCGAGCGTATTGGTGCATCACAGTTAGGAGCACAAGGAGCAAATGCTCAACTGCAGAACACAAAGATCTTGGGCTATGTCCGTACCCCTGCCCGTTTCGATGTGGACGAACATCGTACCAGAGTGCATTTGTGGATCACCTCTTAATTAATTTTAATTCGTGGATCACTACTGCGTGTTGCACGTTAGTGACCTCAGGCTAGCGGTTGTACTGCACTGGCTAAATTTGTCATCTGTATTCGAGACCCCAGACACCCATTGAGGCAGTCTAACTTCCTGCTGTCTAAGCAAACAGTGTAATTACAGTTACTTTATGGTCCGTTGTGTCGCTTCCTGGCATTCCTAGTACGGGGGCAGGGTGGGTCGCCTCGAACGCGATGCTGCGTCGACGGGTTTCTGAACCGGTCAATCATTTGCGATTCCAGCAACACGGAAGACACCCAAGTGATCGGCGACTGTTATCAGCTGCTGGCCAAGGTGGCAAAAGCGGTCGGTCTTGTGGTTCAGCTGGGTGCTGGCCGTCAAGAACTGTTGAAGTGGGCCCAAGACATTTTTCCCCTTCTTCTCGAGCTGCTGAAGTCAGGTAAGTAACTTCAACTCTTCTCTTCTATTGGACTCTGTGACTGACGTCTTGACCGAGTCGTCCGCGGGTTTGCGCACCAGATCCTGGTGTCGCTTCTATACTCGGTTCACCCCTAAGCTGAGACTGCGGTGGAAGCTACGTCCTCGATGGATGAGTCATACCCCTCTCTTTTGTCACATGATCACACTCTCACCCACACCCAGGCACATAGAGTCGGGTCAGGCGACAAAAGGGAGGCGGCCGACTGGGCCGGTGGGCACCTAGCTCCCACCGTAGTCTCAGCCTAGAGGTGAACAAAGTATAGTGGCATAATGATCGTACAGGTGCAAGCAAGCATACCCAAATTTTTTTGTTTCGGTTGCGTCCTGTCGCCAATCCCTGTCGCCACTTCTTATTTTAGTCGGCTTGAGGTTACTCGAATGAAGGTTTTATGCGAGGTCTTGAGAAGGGGGCAGGGGGCTAAGCGGTTGGGCTTGTTTTGCTGTGCCATCGTGGTCACAAATATTGGTGAACACAAAGTTTATTTCTGTGATGGGTCGAGTAGCACTAATACAGTAAAACCTCACTATTGGGAAGATATGTAGATAGCATGGCACAGTTGATGTCCTCGTGAAAACTGAAAAGAAAGCAACGTGATTTTGCTGTGCTGAGGCTCTACAGTGTAAGGACGTGGTCAAAGCAGTCTGCTTAAAGGGGTACTCCAGCGATTTCTTCATGGTCTCCGATTTGCTTGAAATTTTGCTAAACTCTCCAAACAACATCGCTAAAATAGTATCCCAAATATTAGGTTAAAATAATTTTTTTTTTTTCACGAAGTTATTGAATTTACAATTTTGGTCCTCACCGTGTTTTCAAACTGAAAGTCTCTACTGGCAACAACGAAAAAGTGACGTCAGTGGAAGTGCAGGTGTTCACTTTTTGGACTGTAGAATTTGTTCCCAACTGATTTGAAGCAGTTTCATGGTGTCAAATGAATGCTTTGGAAGCTCGCTCCAGTACCCACGCACCAGCATGGAACAAATGATTGGCATATTCTATTTTTTAGACTGCTCGCTCGACTGGCAAGCCTGCCGGCCACTGACGTCACGGCACTGAAAAGTGCGGGTATATTTGAATGTTGGTTTTTGCATCATTTTCATTTGCCGATTTCGCAATAACTATTATGAATTTCGCGATACTAAATAGCATACCAGAAAGGGTAAAGGCCGTGGAGTCAGAAAATATAGTTAGTTGAGGTAGCTCAAAAATCGCTGGAGTACCCCTTAAGGGTAAGCTGCCGTGCAAACTCTATCGGGCAACTTTCATTTGTTTGTAATCAGCTTTTTTTTTTTTTTTTTTTTGAGGTATGTCATCTGGAGCGCGTCTCTGGCTGGTGTGTGTAGCATCCTATACGGCCCCCGCATATAAAAGCTTTCCCGAAGTGGCAACAGATTGCGTCGCAGGAGCCGGAGTGTCACGCTATCAGATGTCGCTATCCCGGCAGGTCGCAGAAACTCCGGCAAAAAAGGCGAGCGGACGCGGGGGTCGCCGTCACCGCGGTGTCCCGTCCCGCGTATGCTCTGGTTTCCATCGACCGTCCGGTTGCAAGGCGGCTTGCAGCAGAACGGGCGTCTTCCGTAATCATCTCCGCCGGGATTGCGTTGAGCAGTGGCGCGACGCTTCCGCGGCGTCGTCGGGTGTGAACCGAGGGACTGCTTTCAATGCCATCGGAGGCACGCTCCGGGCACCATACTTCGAAATGCGGTTGGCAACGTTGGCCCCCTCCCCCCCCCCCCCCTTTCCTCGACCGCAGATTCGTCCATCCTGACGTGCAAGCTGAGCACGGGCACGGTGTTGCCGCTCGTCCTCAAGGTCATGAATGTCGGAGACTTCCAGAAGGTACGCGCTTGGCCTTGGTTAGAGCCGCGAAATGAGCTACGCTTCCGAGCAACGACGCTTGAGCCGTCTCTGTGCTTAAAATCGTATTCGTCGGTTATCCGAAGCTTTATCGGAAATCAGAGGAAATGCTTTTCCGCCCTCTGGAAACGTTAAAACAATCCTCGACGGAGCAAGGCAATCTCGCACGAGCTTCCCAACACTGTGTTTACAACTGAGGAAGTCGTATTCTTGAATCGTAACGATCCCTGTATGTGTTCTCTCTGCGATAAAGATAAAAAATAGCGGCACCCACGAGAAAATCGAGGGAATGAACCGCCGATACTCGAAGCATACCCTACATAGTGACTTTGGCCTCGACGTAACACAGATGGCAGATGTTTGAGGTGGTGTGTCGGGACATTGGTTCACGAACTGGGTCCTTGTCTTCAGATGTTCCATCCCTGGCCGGTGGGTTGGTTTGCCGAGTCGCCGTTGGCCGAGGTTTGCTTCCTGAGCGGGCTCGTCGGTAGCCTCACAACCGAAGAAGTTCTGCGAGGATGCGTAGAAGAAGGAACTGTTCTCGTCGACGTTTTACTCGATCGAACGTTGTGTGTCCATCGAAGGTTTGTAGGCTGTGCAGTCTATGTATGTTTCGGTTCTGTTTGACGTTTCGAACGAGTTTGCTCACGGCGACCCTCGGTGCCGTGAACAGGCTGTTATCACTGAGCAGACAGCTATACTTTGTTTGTCTGCTTTGCCCCCAGGGTTGCTTACCTTTGGCCACTTTGGAAACTTGACTTGCCGTAAAACCTTGAGCTTGCACCGTGTCCTAAATGAGTATAATGAACAATAAATAGCACAAGGGACGAGAACATGAAAACAGAACAAGCGCTTGTCCCGGCTTCGTGTTTTTGGCCGTGCGTGTCCTTTGTGGTATTTATTGTTCATTATGCTCATCCAATTCGCCCTCTTTAATATTTCATGAAAGAGCTTAAGAAAAAAAAACCTAAGAAAATAAGTGAAGGGTATGTCAAGCACCCACCCCAGACTTCCAAAATTACCTAGCTAACTGAAATGCTCCTCAACGTCAGCCGCTTCTCCGAGCAGGCCGGTGCAAAGCGGTGAAGCACAGCCTCTTATGGGCCTCTTCTGCATTTTTGCTCTCTAACCTAACAAGTGCTCGGTAGTTTTCGGTAGTTGCGCACCATGTTGAAGCTTGTTGGTATAGTATGCCAGACATGATACACAGTTATGTGCATGGCATGAAACTATTAATGCTAACTGGCAATGGCCAGTTTTTTTCTTTTTTCTTTAAGATTGGAAAGGTTGTAATGAAGGCTGTTAATGTGGTGGAGAGTTTCAGGTGGGGCAATAACCGAAGCAGTAAAATTGGTGTCTGTCAATACGCTTCTGACATAAAACGTGAAAAAGCGCCAACGTCATGTTCGCGCCAACAGTGTTGCTCGGTCGACGACAAACTGGAAACGTTGGAGCATTTTTCTGGGACGACCTCGTACGAGCAAACCGATTCCGTCGACATGCCCTAATTGTGCACTCGATTTTCTTGTCGTCGCTGTTTAGATTACTTACTCGAAAGTGTGTTGCTGAAGGGAGACAATATAAGAACACCCTGTTTCTTTTTTTTCCTCAGGTCAGGGGAGCCGGCATTTCTCCTCACGTGCGTAAAGACCGTGCTGCAGCTTGTGAATCGCATCCTGTGAGTCGGACCAACTTCTCGAATTTTCTAGCATTGCAGTGCCGTCTCTGGCGATCGTACGCCGCCACAGCCCTAAGCCACGTCTTAGGGCGTGGCCTTTTACTTCTTATACTTTGCTTCGTGATTCGTTCACACTCTTATCGGAACATGCCGCAGTCTTGTTGGCTGCGCAGTGATGGCGAAATGCACGGGGCTCGCCACGTGGTGCATTTTGTAAACTTTCAGTGACTAATAGAGAATATGCACCACAGTCAAATCTCGTTAATTCAAACTTGTGGATAATTCAAACTAACATGCAGGTCCCATCCTATGCGTCTCTATGGGAGGAAACTCCCGGTAATTCAAACTCTGCTTTGCTCAAACAAATGTTCAGTCCCCCTCGTGTTCAAATTAACGAGGTTCGACTGTAGTTTCTCTAGAGGCCAGGTGCCGGGGAAAACGAACGGCAGGACCACACCTGTGAGGTGTTGTCCTGCCCAATTCTTATGTTGATGCTTGTCCGAAAATTGAAACCCCCACACGGGTGGAGAGAGCGTCGTTCCGCTCGTATCTCTACGATAGCAAATCGCACGATTACTCCATTCTTGCGAACTGGTCGCCACCTTGTGCAGATGGGGTTTTTCTGACATTTGTTTCTGGCGACTTCTTAGTTTCCTTAGTCAAGCGAGGGTTCGTGAACCGAGAATAGTTTTCATGCCGTTTTTTTTCAGGCAAATGCTCAGATCTGGTAGTCAGTTCGAGACAATGAAGACCGTTCTCGTCGAAAGGTCGCGGGTTACCGACCCGTTGTTGGAATTCGTCTGGTCCTACTGGGAGCATTACATCGACGTAAGCTTTTCGTTTCTTGTTTCATCTTTGTTTCGCTGCATGTCGGATTTTATTTTGTGGAAGAGACTACCAATTTATGGGGGGAAATATTTCCTTGGAAAAATTCCTCAGAGACGGATTTTAAGGCTTCTCAGTCTAAAACTCATTGACACACTCCCGACTGCTTACGACCAAGCACGTTTGAACTTCTCGTGATAATCTTGCGACAAACGAACAAGCTCCTGCCATCTATGAGACGATCCCGGAACTGCATTTCACTAGAGCTAAGGTTTTGCAGTATTTGTGAGACCAAATGTTTGTACCATCTACGAGAGATGGTCATTTATAATGTTGTCAAAAGTTTCTCAAGCCAGCAGCGAAAGAACAATGAAAAAGGGGAATGTACAGAAATCGTGAGTGTTCCATGGCTTCCCAACAAGTGGTGCCATCAGCATGTTCTGTCGTCATTAAAATCACGGGAGGTCGTAGCACACTTGCTCGTAAGCAGTCGCAAGTGTGTGATTGAGCCTTTACGGCGAAGTTTTGACAAAAACGGAGAAGTCTTGGTGTGCATTTCTAAGTAATTTCTGGGGACACATTTGCTTCGGCGAGTTTGTTCTGTCGTTTCTGGTGCCGGAATTTGATCGGTCGAACGTCCTCTTCTCCAACATGCGTTCCCGACGACCCAGGCAGTGAGCCAGCATGCGAGACTTGTCTTCAAGGGAGTGGTGAGCATGAACGTGCTTCTTTCCGGAGGTGAGCTTTTCTTGGACGGCTATAGTTGTGGATTGACGTTCGTTTTTCACGTAGTCTGTCGTGCGTGCAATGCGCACATGCGTTTGCCGTGGGTTCTAGCCCCCGACGCCACTGGCACATTCACCGTGCACGATGTTGGCCATAAATGAAAGGCTTGACTTTGTTATAGTAGGCGCCCTGCGATCAGGTCAATAAATCATTTGGTTTCAATGAACCTTTTTCCAGTAACGAGCGCCATCTGGGGAGTTGTCTGCAAACTATGATAGAAGAGCAGCCCAACATGTCTCCACCCTTCAAAACACATTGGCATTGTGCCGTTGTGTCGGCTCTCAGTGTTTTTTATACCCCATACTACCGATGCTCAAAAAGAAAGCATCAAAATAGACTAAATATGCGCAAAGATAGATGCTGAGAATGTTGCTGTCGCCATTTTCGCAGGGCACCGCGTCCCGGTGTCCTGCCAAAATGGTGACGGCGGGAGTGTACGAATGCGCAGAAGCTCACTGGAATAAGGTCATTTTTATCAGCATAATAATAAAAACGGGGGTCAAAAAATGTGTGATCTAGTCCTGGGCACCGTTTACCATATTTTTCGGACTACCGTCTGCACACCTAGTGCATAGTCTGCACGAAAAGATATATGTTTTTATGTGCAGCACACCTTAACACATGCATGCTCAATTACCTTACAAAAAAGCTTGTGTTGTAGATAAATTATTGTTGACTTAGTTTGTAATTTGTAAAGTTTGTCACGTCTCGTCATAAGGAACGATTTAGAAAAAAATACAAATCCTAGTGTAGTCCATCGTAGTAGATAGTTCGCATCGGTTAAAGTTTCAACTTTTAAACGTATATCCTGTAAACGGCTTAATTTTGGCGAGGACCTAATTTTTGTGAATTTCGCGAATCGCCTACAATTTCTCGAAAAATTTGTCCTGCGAACAATTCTGGTAAAATGTAAAAACATTGGAATCTATATTGAGATCCCACAGTGTCGCGAAAATTAGGACCCGCGAATTATTCGAAAACTTCAGCTTTGACCTAAATTGCGAAATATTGAGCCCGCGAAATAATAAGTTGTTTACAGTAGTCTGCGAACTGTAGTCCGTAAAATATGGTACATATAATTAGGTCGCACACTTTTGGGGCATCGAAGGTAGACCTTCAGCATCAGTTTTCTACAGTGCTGAAGATCCTCTCAGCTTCCTCTTCACCCAGACTGAAGAGAGTAGCAGCACAGGGCAAGAAGGGTCTAGGATAGTAGGGCATGGCTGAGTGTAATTTCTGCTAAATGAGGAGGGGTTGAACTCCCGGGGAGGGGTGAAGACTGGAAAAGAGTGAGCGAGCAAAAGCGGTAAGCACAGAGCGTGTGTTGGACTTCAATTACGGTAACCGGGAAATGCCGCAAGTGCCTGCCGCCGACAAAAATATGAAACCGGTAACACTGGTTTCCTCACTGTTATTGGTTGGCAATGGGAGCTGATAATGCCGCCTCTTTTACTCGAGTTGGAGCAATTCGCTGGTGTGTTACCGTTTTCGCAACCTTAACCACTCGGTTGTGTCCAGTGTGGGTCCTCGTGTGATGTGGAATAAATGTATGCCAGGTGTCTCTGGAAAAAATTTGCAGTGTTTCTTGCACCGCAAATTTCTCTGTGACTTTTTAAATTAGATAGCGGGAGGCTCTGAGACTTTGGCCTCTAGTCCGGACTGCTAGTGCTACAGTTGTGGAGGTTTGGCAAGGCATGGTTTATTTTTTCTGTACACCAAAATGCTGTAGATGTTTTTTAGGGACACCCTGTACTTAACATTAGATGGGTTCTTTATTGATTCATTGGATTCTACTCTTCATTCATTCATTTGTTTATTTTGTGTGCTCATGAACCGCAGACAACTCACTAATTGTGGCGTTCGACGCACCATTAGCAAAAATCTCACAAGCAGCTTAATCTTATGAATGCAGATGCGACAGAAGCAGAGCTTTTTCTGACGGAAATGGCGCTGTTTCTGATGGACCTCCCATGGCATCGGAAGGGCAAGTACGACACGTTGGGTTACATCGCTGAGCTCATGGGCTGCGAGCGCCTGCTGAAGCTCAGGCCGCAGTTAGTCAGCGGACTCCTTTCAGCCGCTGAAGAGCCGGCCATGTGCTCTTACGTAAGGAGTGCATTGCTTTCGTATCGTTTTAACCGTACACTCTAAAAAAAAAAAGTGTCGATTTAACTCTTTTTGGAGTGTAAGTGGCTTGTCACAGAATCCACTCTTTTAAAGAGTAACTGTAACTCTTCGGAGACAAGTGTAGGTTTAACTCTCCCATACAAGTGTTCACTTAACTCTTCTATAGAGAGTCACGCCAATACTTTTGAGAGAGTCAGGACTACTCTTTTGATGTGTCAGTGTAAGAGTTAACTTCACTCCTTTGTGTAGAGTAACTATAACTCCATGAGAAGTGTTGCCGAAACTCTTTGAGGATAGTAAATTTCACTCCATTGTGTAGAGTGACTATAACTCTATCAGAAGTGTTGCCGAAACTCCTTGTTGACGAGTGAAGGATGCTCTCCAGGGAGAGTTACCTTCATTCCATCGTGTAGAGTAACTACAACTCTATCATAATGTCGCCTGAACTCTGTATTCAAGAGTTACGCATACTCGCCAGGAAGAGTTACCCTCACTCCATCGTGTAGAGTAATTTAAACTCTATTAAAAGTGTTGCCTAAGCTCTGTATGCAAGAGTTAAACATGTTCTCCGGGAAGAGTTGAATTCACTCGTTTGTCAAGGGTAACTAGAACTCCATTAGAAGTGTGGCCTGAACTCTGTATTTAAGAGTTAAGCACGCCCTCCAGGAAGAGTTGGTATAATCTTTTTGTGGAGTAAATACAACTCCATTAGAAGTGTTGCCTACAGTCCGTATTAAAGAGTTAACCATGCTCTCCAGCAAGAGTTAATGTCACATAACAGCACACTTGAGCAGTTTCTATGACCCCTCCTTAGAGAGTACTTAACTCTTTAATACAGAGTTTAGGCAACACTTGGAATGGGGCTGTAATTACTCTACAGAAAGAACTGTGTACAGTAAGTACAGCCCCAGTTGATGTGTTGCCTAAACTCTGTATAAAAGAATCAGCACCCTCTTCAGGAAGGGGTCGCACAAACTCCGCTCAGTTATATTGTTAAATGTTGTTGTTAGTGTGTTGTTGAGTGTAAGGTAACCCACTGAAAAGTAACGGAAACGTCTGAAAACAGAATTAGAAGAACGGAAGTGTAAAATTGGCTTTGTTGGTAAAACAAACTTGCTAAAAAAAATTACAAAAAATAACTTTTCTCGGCAATCGGCATTTCTAGCCTGTTGAAGTGCGACCACTGTACTTTTCATTTTGCAATTATTCTATGGAATGTCAATAGCTCCCTTAATTTCACCGTAATTTGGGATACTTTTCTCCTTATTGTGCGAGTTGTTGCATAGAACTAGGGACAACTCAAGCATTTTGCAATGAACAGTAGCCCTAAAATTTAAAAGCGGCTATGTACGTGTTCACAAGGAGATGGTTGCATAGGAAATGTGGAACTGCAGCTGAAAAATGACATGAAATATAAAGCATAAGCCTGCACAGAGGTTATCGGTTTTCATAAAAAGTCAGCATAGAAAGAAAACAGTAGAATAGAGTTTAAGAAACCAAGATTTTAATTTCAGCACATGGCAAAAAAGGCAAAACTGGCACACAAATGTCCTCTGGCTAACAAGTTTTTAACTTCGTGATCAAGTCTAAAGCCAAGACGGATTTTATTTTGTACTTCAAACCAATGAAGTGTCCAATCACTGCGAGTGACTGGCCTGCTTTTTGGCGGTAAGAAATGTCGTGGACTCCGTGCGATGCAAGAGCGAGCGCTGCACCAGCCACAATATCCGTCACCTCAAAGGAGTGGTCCTCCCACACCACAGTTATGGCACGTGAGTCCTCTTCGTTGATTCGCATCACCGGATAGGTCGATCGGTCGTGTCCCTTCTCCTGTGAAGAATGAATGCTTAAATGTAGAGTCAGCAATATTAAAAGAGAGAAAACTGCTCGCTAAGTGCCCTTAGTTAATACCAGTGCACTCATTTGCGACACAATAGTCCATTTTCAAAAATCCCAGGAGCTATTCACAGGGTGCTTTCCAATAGTTTGCTGGGACTCGCTGTTGCTGGAACAAGAAGAAAAATAAATTTAAAAGTAGCCCAAACCCAGAACATACAGGTTTAGATTGGTGAGTATTAAAATAACTGATAAATATGCCACATGTCAAAACAGAACATGCACCACGGCGAGCTTAAACTCTGCCACAACCGACACTACTAGAGAGTCAGCGAGCTGCTCATGTGTGCCACTTCATCGTGTTGCTGCACAATAGATGTGGGCTCTATATTTTTTATTGCATGCGGATGAACTGGTTGCACCACTCCGGATGCAGGGGGAGGCACATGCATTGCAAGGTCGAATTTAGAGCTCTTTTTTTTTTTCAAATAGTAGAAAGGTTATTCTATAAATTGCTTAGCCCTACTCTTGCAACATCACAGTGTCCCTCAATCCTTCACCTAGACTTAAGACATGATTATTACAATCTCGACATTTCAGTTCACACCTATATTTCTACGTTGATTTGATATAAAAAAATTAAATAGTTTTAAGAATTGCGGTGTTTGCGGCACAGAAATATGTAGTTATAAATTTATTACCTCCATATTATTTACAAATTATAAATCAAACCGCTGGCCTCCCCTTCGGCTCACCAGTGTCAAATGTACTACTAAATTATCAGTCCAATAAATACCCTCTTATACAAAAAAATATGACAGTTGAACAGAACATGATGCTTGAATCAATAAATCAATTATATAAAAAAATACTTGTCGAGTAAAGACAATTACTGGCAAATACACTCGCATAGCGCGGTGACATAGCTGACACTTCACAACCACCCAGCCCCCCCCCCCCCCCCCAAGCTGAATCTTTGAAAATATGGACTACTCAACGCCCTGTGAATTTCGGCTTTGGATATACTGGGAGGACTTCACTACAGCACACATCTACCGTCAAGAAGACAGCCATGTTTTAACGGAAAAGATTAACTAAAAATGACTTCAAACACGAAAATAACCAGTCAGAACGTCACCCACAGACTATTAGAATAAAAAGCATTTACAAATAACGCTGCACAGAACCTTTCGGGCCGATCGTTGTGGACTGCACGCGAGACTCGTCGGAGATTCCCATCCCAGAGTTAGGCACGGTTCAAACTCATCGGATCAAGACAAAACGTACATTGCGTAGCAAGAACACATGTCCCCGATGGTCAAGAGGAAGGAGACACTCACATGGAAGAGAAAGTGGTCCGTCGTGTCTTCGGTCCGTCGAAGCTAGTGGTCACATGTATGCCCACAACAAAGGAAGATCACCGGTGCGTAGGCGCTGCCGACAGAATATCCAAGGTCTTGACGATCCGCATGTTGAAGATCGCACTTGGCATTAAACCATCGTTCTTACCGGTTCCCCAGTAGGGGTAGCGTGGATAAAACAGATGACAAGCCGCTTCACTCAATAAAAAAAAAAAATGTCCGCTAAGCAATAAAATGCACTCAAACAACTTAGAAACTGACCCCACGGTGTCCTGATATGAGCATGTTGATCTTGCCATTCTTGAAAAGAGCTAACTCTGCCGGAAAAAAAGAACTCCATAAATTGCGGAGCGCATCTGCCCCTTTGCAGTTCGCGGATGCGCGTGTTGGACATTTGAGGGGACCATCCTCACCGTCTTCCAGTCCCGACTCCCTACCTTATCGTAAGGCCTTGGTTCACGCGATCCCACTTTCTGTGTGTGTGTGTGCTGCGCGGGCTGCACTCCGTCACTCCTAAGCTGAAAGTGAAGAGGAAGCCAAGGTGCTCGGTGAACCAATCGCACGTTTGGCTTTAATCACGTGATCACGCTTCCTACCGTAACCACGCGCAGAGAGCGGAGCAGGCGATAACTGGTCTGGCGGGCGCGTAGCTCCTCCGATACTATCAGCTTAGGAATGAAGGGAGCCCTCCTCCTTCAAGGACGGACGCCGAGTCCCCTACGCTTTCAAAGCAGGGATTGGAGAGATTAGTAATGGTGGGTGGGGAAAGCGGGAGGGGAACTGTTTGCTCATCACCTTCGCTCGCCCTTTTCGAGGGAGAGATCTTGCGCCAGGCCGAGGGACCTTAGTAAGCAACCCGTTTCGAGGCCAAGGGCGCGCCCCTCCACTGCACTCTTCCCTCTCTCGAATTCTTGCGTTTGTCTCAGCTGGTATTTGCTATCCGGGTATCCAAAAACCAACATCGTAGAGATTGTTTAGACATGATAACTCTAGAACAAGAGGACAAAGAGGGATTGACAGACACGAAGCACCGAACTCAGCTTGAAGCCTCATGTCAAAATTAAAAAAGATAATGATAAATCAAATGTCTCCCAACGAAAAAAGGGGGCGATATAAATTTTAAGAAGATTATCGGCCACTTTGGCGTTCCTCAGAGCACCGGTGAAGCTAACTAGCTTATGCCAACATCAAAATACCAAAAAAA